>JACEFZ010005706.1:125000-135000 GCA_014155875.1 Cepaea nemoralis
CATCTATCGAAATAAAAACAAAAACAAACAAACAAACAACGGCAAACAGGACGCTCTTTGGTGCATGCCAAAGTTCGGGCGCCAATCTTTATAATACCAGTTTTCTCAATGGTCGTCTGCACCGTGATATCACATGATTAACACTATTGACATCCTCAAAAATAATATTGACAGATTACAAGATAATTTCATGGTTATTGTACTTTCTATCACACTTTTAAGGATTTTAGGTGAAGCCCACTCGTACAAGCAGAAAGGTATACGTGTGTCGAAGTGCGGGTGGTCACGTAGAAGTTGGAAGGATACAACTAGAGTTCTAGACTTCATGGTGCCCAGGTGGAGCACTGACAAGGACGCTGGCCTGTAGACTCAGTGGTCGTGTATTTGTTGTCTAAGATTAGCTATGTAAGTGATGTTGAATGAAATAATGTATGAGAGGAAATAGAGAAGAAGGGCAAAATGTCAGACGGGCCTGCGTGCCCAATTCTTAACCCTTTGAAAATAAAGTTTCCTTCGTTCGTTCGTTCGTTGTATTCAAATCCCCGTCACTGCCCCGATGTGTCTCCACCTTGCAGTGGTGGGGGAGCTTGCGTGTCCCATTGACCCCATGCGCTTGTCGATGGATGAAAACTACATATCGGACAGCTTATGGGATAGGGACCAGACTAAGAGAGACACAACCTGCTGGGTAGACTGAGGATAGCAGTCAAAAGTTTAAATCAGGCGCACGAAGGCAGGAGTTCTTGGTCCGGACACATACTCTAAGGCTCTCTGTCGAGGGTTGAGGCTGAACGCCTCTAAGCCATAAACCCTCGGTGTGAGAGTCGGGCCGATACCCACCTACCGAAAAATGGAGTTGAGATACTGAGCACGCTACATGCTCAGATCTGATACTTGTCCGAAGGCTCTCCGCTGGGGGATAAGAGGTATCCACGGATGAGAGAGTCTGGCCGTTTCTCGTTCACTGCTGCATGGAGGTAAGGTTCTGAGCCGGCAGCACATGTAGCCAACTCATGAGCGAGTACTAAAAGGTAGAAGAAGTGCCCCAGTCGAATGAAATGGTTACGAAAACTGTCTGTATCTAACTCATAGAGAGTGTAGACAAAGGTGGGAAAACGTCTCAATACTACGAAATGGAACGCACGGCAAGCGAATCCATTGCGTGGTCCGAAGTCAAAAGCAAAAACTTACCCAGTGGATCTCGCCGGCAGTTGACCGTTCCTGGTGTGTGCTTGAGAAATCAGTGGCAAGCGAGATTCCCAACACATGGAAGTAAGGAACTAAAGCAGTCATGAGCAGGACGTGGCAACTACTCGGGTGAGCCCAGTCTCAGAGCAATATGTGCCGGCTCTGCAATTATGGAAGCCTCCCTGGATAGCGAGGGAATGCCCGTGGTCTGCCCCTGACTTCCCTTGAAGTTCTATCTTGACCAGCTGAGATGTGGGCGACATCACAACAATAAGTCTAACGTACCTCGAAACCTGAGGAAGGCTAACCTCATTAAAAATGCCCGCCGAAGTCGTAAGTGCAGTCCTACGGGTGGCAAAATAAAAATTGGCACTACGCATTTACGTCCGAGTGAAATGTCTCTTCCGAATGTCTCTCGTGCCAGGAACAGCTCTGACTACCTAGTTTCCGAATGCCGCTCTTGTTTGGAACAGCTCTGACTAGGTAGATTTCCGAATGTCCGTCGTGCCTGGAACAGCTCTGACGGGCACAACGACAAGCACATGTCCGAATCGAAAACTCGGTGAGTGGATACCGTCTGCAGACCTGTCGGGTTTGTGCGGGAACAGCCCGGGGCGAACGAAATGCCCAATATATTGAAGTGAGGAATTAAAGCAGCCATGAGCAAGACGTGACGATTCCCTCGGTGAGCCCAGCACCAGGCGCTATGTGTCGGTTCTAATTATGGAAGCCACCCATGATGGCGGAAAATGCCATGGTGGAAAATGCCTGCCTTCCTTTGAGGGACGACCGTAAAGTCTTCGACTGTTCCAACTTGACTAGCTGGGATGTGGACGGCACCACAAAAGTGAGTCTCCCAGGAATACTAACCTGGTCAAAATTGCACGCTAAAAGTCGGATGTGTTGGTCTAAGGGTTTCGACCCAAGGGTGCCTAACGAGACACACCGCAATCCCATCTGAAAAAACACTCCGGATGAACGCAAAGAAGAAGAAGAAATACCCGTCAGTGCCGCTATTCTTTGGTTTCATTTTCATGGGCTTCTAGGCAGATCCAGGCTAAAACATCTACTATGACGTTGTCTGGGAATCAAAGGCTGGCAGTGTGATCCTTACTACACCGCCCATCCAGTGCCGATTGACGAATATGGAAAGTGTTGATTGGTAAACGAATATGGAATTAGCACCACATACCCTGAAAAGAAGTCCGTTACTTTACTTACTTTACTCTATACATCAGAAAATATGGTGAAGAAATCAAGTGTATAAATATACATGTGTGTTTTAAATTCCTTGCCGACTGTCATGATTGATCAAATTTCTACACATCTTGCGATCTTAAATAGTACGTATCAGTTTGTGTGCTGATATCTTTTTTGGCAATGACAACAGGTTGTCAAGAATCTTCTCTTGTTGTCATCCTCGATTTATCTTTCCACAAATCTGTCCAGCTGTCACATGTTCCAGCCTTTCGCTTCTGGTGACGTGATCAAAACATGACGGCTGTCTGTGTCTGAACTTGTGACAGCAACTTGCCATCTGTGTGTTATCTCCTCTTTCAAAACATGTCTCGTGTGCTATGATGCCGATTCTTAATCACCTCAACTCAACTCACCTCAAATCAACTCAGCTCAACTCAACTCAACTCAGCTCAACTTAACTCAACTCAACTCACATCAACTTAACTCAACTCAAATCAACTCAAAACATTCTATTCACTCATTTTGGCTGTACAGGGAATTTTCAATTCTCCTCTGAAGCACCGAATCTCTTAGTCCTTGGTTGATTTATTTGCTTGTATACTAATTGTTTATGATACACACCCATATACTAGAACTCTCTCAATGAAACTAACATGCATACATTCATTTTTCCTAGCCACCAATGACAGTGATTTATTTGATTTGATGTTCTTCATTTTTATAGAATGCAGTTTTTGCTTTTCCTATCCTGTTCTTACCTGCGTGACATATATCTTCAATCTGATGTTATCTATGCGCCTAGATACTTAAATGTGTATACTTGCCCAAAGAGAAGCATCATCATTATGTGCCATCCCAGAGAGCACATGTGGTTATGGTTAGCTTTCTCTGACGACTACCAAAGTCTTTGATCCGATCTGTGTGCCAAATTAACGCTTTTAACCAATTCATACTATTTACTGCAAATGTTACATTTTGGCAAAATTCATTTCTATGAGGAACCATACTGGCTAATAAAAAGATGTCAATTTCAACGATAAAAAGAGCGTTCAAGTGTTACATGGAACCTGACCTTTTGTAAAATGGTGAAATGTGGACGATGAGCAGACCAGCTGAAAATCATCTAATGGCAGTTGGAAAATGGTTTTGGGGAACATAGAAAGAATACTATGGACAGACAGAAAAGCCAATGAGCAAGTGTTACAAGAGTTAAGTGAAAACCGCAAACTTATTACAGAAATTAGACGTAGACCGTAACGTTTGTTTCGGGGATGTTACGAGATGAAATAAACGGAGAATTGGGGGAAAACTGGCAAGATTGAGGGTGAAAACAAGGGGAAGATAGAGAAGTAAATACTGGATGGCTTGACCGCATGGTTTGGTCGGCCCAAGAACAAACACTGATCCACGAATTTTGTGATCGTGAAAGATGGCGAAAAATGACCGAAAGGCTTACCGGCATTGCAATGGTAAATGAATGAATTTTTTTTTAAATTTGCATACCCCTTACAGGATTGCAGTCAACACCTTTTTTAAAGCTGCTGTTGATGTATAGGCAAGTATTTCGTTCAGTATTGCCATTGCATTTAAAACCCCGGGTTTCCCCAATGAATGAATATCTACCGTTTTTCTGCATTTCCCTTCTTATATGTTATTTTCTTTGAACATTGAAGACACAAACGATAGATTGCACGATTTCTACCCTGGCATTTTTCGCTGCATCTCGTCGGGTACAATTGCAGAATTCACACAACAAAAAGTAAAAAACTAGATAAACCCTTCAAGTTAAAAATATACACATTTTCGCACAGTAATTTCAATTTCTTGTCCACCACGGAAATTTTTAAACTGACTGTGACAAGACCCCCGGGGCTTGGACTGGTTTGCCACGATAGATACATCCCCTGCCTTTGCTTCAACCACCTCAATAGCACTCTACATCTACCAGGCCCCACAAAAGCCGGGACAGCTTAACCTCCCCTCCCTCCCCTAGGGTTCCAAACCCCAAGGGGGTCGGACCAGACACCAGTCATATCACTGCACAAAGTCATAGCTAAGAGAAAAAAAATTTTAAATTTCTGAACTACGTCAACCACAACACAGAGAAGGAGGGCTGATAGCCAGACTAGAAGAACTTGTACAAGATCAGCTACGCAGAGGTTTTCTTCTCATGGAGACGGACGATAGCTCGTGCGGTTGTCCAGTCGTGGTAGCGACTCACCCAGGCTCCTCCAGTGGACTGGAACTCCAAGTCTGCTGCCTCTCCAAATTTCCCCTCTTCACACAGAGAACCAATAAAGGGGCTGATCAAGCGCAGTACCACCCCGACTGACACTGCACCGATGAACAAGGCCCTTTCCTTGCTGTCGTACTATTTCCCTCGTCCCCTCCTGATGAGTCTGGGCCGACCCTAGAACATTAGCGGTCCCCCCACTTGCAGAAACATAATGAAAGCACCGTCTCAAAATACACAAGACCCGGTCACTCTTCTATCTCATAAGTGACCCAAACACTGATATGTCACCTACACAATGAGCGGTTGCTCCACCTGAACACACAAGTCACTGGTAAAGTCTATCGGGGTGACTAACCATTTCCCCTTAGTTCCATGTCCTTGGACAAATAGATCTTCACCAGTATCAGGGAACTACCCTGATCCAATGGGTAGTAATCACAACCTAGCATACACTGTCAACAGTTCATCACGATGGCATGAGGTAGCCCCCTACCTTAACAAACATGTCACTGGTGTTCCCACCAATATTGTAATCAATGTCCTAGTTCACTGGACCACATTTTGGCTTCATAAAGGAACCCAATGTAGAAACACTATTTAAGCATCAATTGATACATGGTGTCCATAACCCAGCAGGGCCAGAAGCATATAACACAGGTCATGTTTACCGGTAACACTGATCACGTTTTCCCAAATTGAAAGTTCCGACCTTGTAATCACCAAGGTTTACCCCGAGGTTGAATGTCACCAGTGCTTTACTAGCTAGAATCACCAGACTTTCAGTGTTGGATCCTCTCAGGATCGGATGAAAACTCGTGGACTCTTGACGGAGGTCCTAAACCCAGACCTACCGATTATTCAGCACTCAGCTCCTTCCAATATTGATCTCGCAGAATCAGACGACCCCTCCCCGTAGGCCCCAACAACTTCTGGATAGGCACTGGGAAAGAGCGGGCCCATAGAGCTCATGGGGCAGCTCTGAATTTCTTCGGTATAGTAATAACAGATCTGAAAACGGAGAGGTTGGTGTGAGTACTCAACTACAACAAAGATACCAGCATCTCCCCTGTCACCTGCCTCTCAGACATTTCCCCATGTTACCCAAAATGAGTATGAAATCATCACATCATAGATCTACTTAGTCACTATAATATATAGGCATAATGATGGTAGAAAAAGCAAAAGCACACCTGTTCATCAAGTAACATTCTGGGCACATATAACCCCCAGCACCGAGTCGACTGTATGACTCTGTCAAGCATCCTTCGCCTGGTGCCAGTCCAATCCGGTTTCATCTTCCATATCAATCAACATATACACTTACTTTCCTTTCAGTGTAGGGATTACTGTATCGAGAAGGTGTCCAGCCGGACATCTCCTTCCCGACAGACTCATCAATTTATCAATCCCTTAACCCATGGACTGATCAAAAACACACATTAATAACTATATGACTATAATGGATTATTTCCTGATAATTTATTACTATAGCATTAACCAAGGAGAACTCATGATTGTTACCCCTTTAAAAAACAAAAACATATCACAGCCATAGTGTCAGTCTGGGATCCCCGCCCCTGATCCTGGTTGCCCTTGTATTCACTGACTATCTTTCAGGTCAGTATACCTGTGCCCGGGCGAGCACAGCTGTGGTGGCCATCCACCATTACACTTTCCCACAGCTACTGTGGGCCCCTGTACCTTTCCCCGTGACGACTTAAGTCCGTCATCCAATGTAGCAAACCCCCAGACTCCCCTACCAAACTCTGACTCCACCTTTTTTTGGGGGGGTTTTTCCTCTCATATACTACCACTTCACGGCAGTACTCCAAATACTCCATGAACCGAGTCAGGGTTCCAGAAGAGTAGAAATTAGAGACAGAAACGGTTAGGTTCAAACCTCGATCTATCTAGACACCACGGCCTCGAATTACGGAGTGCGCATCACCCTCGACGGGATGTTCATCATCGGATATGCACGATTGCAGGGCGGACCTGTAGCCAACAGGTTGGGGGTTTCCGGCCCACCTCCATGCCTAGACAACGTAAAATGGAACACGCTGGTCATCCCAGCGGACGGACATGACAACAAGCAGTAACAATAGTACATGAATACCTCCCATCAACTGTTATCCCACCGATGCCACACCATTCGGCTTACGCGGAATAACACTACTATCTGCACACAGCAAAAACACCCCTGCTGATCTCACCTTGATTCCTCGAACAATCACCACCACTGATAGAAAATTAAGTTCTAATTCTAATGTCACGAAGCACTTTACACATTTTAATAATAAGCTCTACCTTATTATTTACAGCGTCTAGCATGTGATGTAATGACTGACAAACTGTCGCCGTGCCTGCGTAATTAAAAACCAAACTAGTAACTGCTACACACTGTAAAGCACATCGTTGGGCCCTATTTTATGTACACACCACTCGCTGTGGAATACGGCTTGTTCCGTCAGGTAACACCTTACATCGCTGATCGATAAAGCCTACTTAAATATGCAAACCCCCAAACTGAAACGGATAACGCTACGCGACAACTCAATTTTGCGACGGCAATTCATTCCGGGAAACTCAGCACGGCATCACGACAACATTTAAAATAAGAATAAGTTTCAACAAACCCCTGTGATTGAAGAATCACCAACTTGACTGCAGATGTCCGCACTGGCCGCGAATATTGACATCAAAATTACATCAGCCTGTTGGCTGCGATCTGCCTACGCTGAGGTTTGGTGGGCGCTGCTCACGACAAAGTCGTGCGCCTTCACTCGCCTACCCGGGCCGCGTGACTTTCATGATTCACGGGGAAACCAGAGTCACGATATGTTCTCTCAAACCCCGTGCTGCAGGAAGCCCCGTGAACTTAAACTCTTTCCCACGTACGACTTGCGGGAAATTCTAGATTCTCCTATTAACTAGAATAGCTCCGCCCCCGCACTATTTTTTAGGGAAATCCCATTAATTGACATTAAATTTAAGGGAGACCAACGCATCGCACTCCCTTCAAAGGGCTATTATGCAGAGATCTGCCGTTCTGTGGCCGTTTCGTCACACTGACTATCATGTTTTTTTGTTTGCACAACAATAACCCGTGTAGATTTAAACATGATGGCTTCTGCGAACTTTAACAATCGATTTTTTATGTGTTAAAAAGCAATGTCTTATCAACCACGTGACCGGTTTCAAAAAATGCCGTTCAATCGATGCATCCTGAGTTATCTACCTGGTGATTTGCGTCACAACAGAAATGATTTAAAGCTTTAGAAGAATATGGAATAGATAAAGTTTCCAGTCTGCTTAATACAATATATGATATGGAAATATACCTCAGGAGTTATGTAATTTTGTATTTATTGCAATCCCAAAGAAATCAGGAGCCTTGGAATGTGATCAACATCGAACCATTAGTATAATGAGTCACATCACGAAGATTTTGCTAAGAATTATCATGCAAAGAGTTAGGAGGAAAATACATACCTGAAATAGGAGAAGAACAATGTGGATTTGTGGAAGGCAAGTGTACAGTAAATGCTTGTGTATATACTGAGAACCGAATCGAACTTTCTATAGAAGTAAACAAAGATCTACACCTTTGCTTGATTGATCTACACAAAGGCTTTCGATAAAGTGAGACATGTCAACATGATAAGGATGCTTGAAGATCTACAAATTGATGGAAAAGATCTTAGACTTGTAAAAAACATATATTGGAAACAACAAGCTGCCCATAAGAGTTGATAATGAAGTAAGCCAATATCAGCCTATTAAAAGGGGTGTGAGACAGGGATGTGTAATGTCTCCAGATCTGTTTTCCCTGTACAGTGAAAGTATTTCAGAAATATTGAAGATATGGAAGGGATCAACATTGGGGGACGATGCATCAATAACATTAGATATGCAGATGATACAGTCTTGATTGCAGACAATGAACAGGACCTGCAAAATTTAGTAGATGCGATTGTTACACACAGTGAACAACTAGGGTTAGAATTAAATTGTAAAAAGACACAGATTATGGTCGTCACTAGGAAGGACGAAATACCACAATGTAATATACAAGTAAATGGGAATATTCTTCAACAAGTGAGCAGGTACAATTATCTCGGAACAGTAATAACATCTGATGGGAGATGCCTTGAAGAGATTGAACAAGAATCGCCATGGCAAAAGTAGCCTTTAGCAAGATGAAAAACATATTGACCAATAAAAAGATGTCAATTGAAACGAGAAAAAGAGTGTTGAGATGCTACATTAGAACCTGTACTTTTATATGGATGTGAAGCGTGGACAATGAGCAGTCAGGCTGAAAAACATCTGATGGCTGTAGAGATGTGGTTTCTGAGGAAAATGCAAAGAATACCATGGACAGCCAGAAAGACCAATGAACAAGTCCTTCAAGAAACAAATGAAGATCGTAAATTGATTAGAGAAATTAGACGTAGACAGTCAAAATTTTTTGGGCATGTTATGAGAAGAAATGGATTGGAGAATTTGGTGACAACTGGTAAGATCGAGGGGAACAGACCAAGGGGAAGACCTAGAAGCAAGTACCTGGATGGCTTGGCCTTGTGGCATGGTCGAGACAGAAACACGGAGCTGATCCACGACTCTGGTGATCGAGTGAGATGGCAGAACATGACCGCCCACGCTTACCGGCATGGCACATGATGGATGGATGGATTTGCAGTAAATCTGCCAGGCAATAAATCGTGCAATGTATTGTTAGTGTCTTCGTTATTCAAATTCTCTAGATGAAAACATTGTTTGATGTTATTTTATTGTTATTTATTTATTTATTTATTTTTGTAGCTGCTCGTTTTGAACTCACGCGTAGTCGATATACGTGCTGATGTTTCTAGTGCGCTGGCCTGATTTTTGCGTTCCCTATTACCCAAACCCAGGCGAACCCTCTTAGACTTCATAGCTACTTGTAATGTACGTGCCCAAGTCAAGGACGAGATGTCAACTTTATATCCAACTGACTGATGTAAGGGTTGAACCAGCTTCCTTGGCATCAGCACACTGGACGCTGACCGCAGTATATCTTGTTATCTACACCGTATTATGAGCATAACGTAAGATGTGTATCTATTCAGAACACTAACTGCAATCCCTTGCATATTTTATGTGACCTTCATTAAATATTCACTTATTGCTATCTTTTCACTGTGATTTCCGTTTCCTGGATTTGCAGTCGTTGTAAGGTATTTTTTTTTTCGCATATCCTTTACAGGACATTGCAGTCAACACCAGCATTTTCAGCTGCTGTTGATGTCTTGACAAGATTGCGCTCAGTAGTTTGCCATTGCTTTCTGAGCGGCCGGCTCACATATCACATAAGTAACCAACGCGACGAGAACC
>JACEFZ010005706.1:137500-142482 GCA_014155875.1 Cepaea nemoralis
AGTTGCATGTCCTGTAAAGGATGTTGCAGTCAACCCCGGCATTATTTTGGCTGTTTGTGGTGATGTCTTGGCAAGTTTACGTTTAGTAATTTGCCATTGCTTTCTGAACAACCCGGGACTCATACCATTTCATAAAAAAATCAACGTACGGCGGTCTGCTGCCAAATCTCCCACAGCTGTGTTTCGAACGCCGGTATGAGGGATTAGGAACTGCGTCCGTACTTCGTTACCACGGAGCCGGCAATGATGATCTTTTTTCCGCATTTCCCTTTTCAGGACATTGCAATTAACACCAGCATTTTAAATCTGCTATTGATATCTTGGCAAGTTTTACTTTCAGTAGTTTGCCATTGCTTTCTGAACGACCGGCTCACACCCCCCCGTAAGTAACCAGCGCGACGCGATCAGTTGCCAAATCTCGCGTAGCTGTGTTTCTTACGTGAGTATACGGGACTACGAACAACATCCTTAATTCCCTTCGCCAGGGAGACCGGCAATGATGAGCTATTGAACTCAAATTTCCTAGTAGCCCGAATGCTATGATGTCGATTCCTAAATCAATCAATCAATCAATCAAATTTCCTATTTAAATATAATAAACAGTTAATAAATGTTGGTTTTGATTGTGACGTCCTGTAATGGACACGCAACTAACGTGTATCCTATCAACCAGTTACTGTAAAAGTTGGTTGTCGATACTTGATACTGCCGTGGGCTTATTAATTGTTATGTTTTCACATATACTAGACCACGGCAGAATGAATTAGGGGGGTCAATAATCCTTCCCCGTCGTCTCTCTTTCCTAGATAATTTAATCTACACAGATGGTTCGGTGTTGAGAGGTAGTAGAAGTGCCCCGGGGGTTTTTTGGCAAAGGCTAACGGTCGACGTTTGTGGCAGGAGAGCTTGGCATATGATACCACAACATCTAGCTTAAGAATGGAGGGGGCGGCAGTCAGTGCAGCTTTCCGCTGGATGGAGAATACGATACACACACACACACATCGTGATTGTAACTGACTCAGAAAGCATGCTGAGTAGGGTAAGGACAGGCAAGCTTCGTGACGAGTGGCTTGCTTCGCTTCGGAAGTCACGGGTGACAAGCATCGTCTGGAACTTTTTCTCCGGGGCATGCTGGTGGGCTGGGAAATGAACAGACAGACAGACTGGCTGGCTCTGCAAAACTTGGTGGAGTATTGATGCATGATAAGGCAGACGTGGTAGCGGCCTTGTGGGAGCACGTGTACACCTCGGAGGAGCAAATGGATCACCATGGTCTGGCAAGAATGCGACAAGCGTGAGTGAGAAGGGGATCTGGCCGATGCTCGACGCTTAGAGAAAGGCAGACGCACATATAATCAGATTGCTACTGGTACTATTGGGGTTGGAACTCTTCGCTGGCTTCTGAGGATGGGACGGAGCGCTTATGGGAATGCCCGAATGCTGTGGATGTCGGTTCCTAAATCAATCAATCAATCAATCAACCTAGATAATTTGCAGATAATTATGAAATTCTTAGGCCCTCATTTTACGAAAATGAGGCTTTTTTAAAGTGTATTGTTTGAGGGGAAAGTCGTGCCACAACCATAGTCTGAACCTGAACGGTTTGCTTTTGTTCGCGGACGCAAACGACTATACCACCTCAGCTCCAAGCCTATTGTATACTCATAAACGTGGTCTTCTTTGTGCTCCGGAATTTCTGGTATTTGGTATAGAATTGTCTGTGTCTTTACCTCGTGACCTCACGTGAGCTGTGTACACGTCATTACGCTACGCTATTACTAAGACTTCTGTAACAAGACTTGTACCGTCAATATTGAACCAATCTACGCCGCACGTGCAGTATTTAAGGCTACTTACTCAATCAGAGATTTTCGTTCCCGAGTTGGTGCAAGGCAAATTACTGCGTTAGGTTGAGTTCTTTGGTTCTGCTCTAGTTTGTCAGCAGGTAAAACAGTTATTGGAGAATATGTGTGAAGTTCCTAAGTGTGACGATCTACTTTTGTGAACATCTGTTTGTATGAATAACTAATTGTGTAAATATTTGTTTGTCTGAAAATCTACTTATATGAATAATTACTTGTGTGATGCTGTATTTGTGTGAAGATCTGCGTGAATGAAGATCCGCGTGTGCGAAATCTGCTTTTGAAGAAACTGCGCATGAGAAAATCTACTTGTGTGAAGATCTACTAGCGTGAAGATCATTGAACTGATAGTGTCAGAGTTTACCCCCATCAATGACGTAGCAGCATCTGGACGAATGAAGTGTGCCAGGCGTCCCTCAGAAAACACGTTGTGTATGGATGCTTATAGTTCTAGCGTCCATTGAATTACACACGCATCTATTACGCAGTTGTGTAGTCGTGCTGCGGCGTCTATCTGTCTGTCTGTCTGTCTGTCGTCTGTCTGTCTGTCTGTCCGTCCGTCCGTCCGTCCGTCCGTCTGTCTGTCTGTCTGTCTATCTGTCTGTCTGTCTGTCTGTCTGTCTGCTGTGTCTATCTGTCTGTCTGTCTGTCTGTCTCGTTGTCTTTCTGTCTCAATCTCGCCACCTATTCTTTCTGTAGGATTTTTTTTTAAAAACAGTATATGTAGGTCGATCCTTGTAATGAAAAGAAAACACTATTTAAATGCATTTGACTTAACAACGAACAGATGTTAGAGATGCAATCGCTGGCACCTTGCCGTTTGACAGACGAGAGTGTTTTACATTGTTCTTCTAACAAGATATACCAACTACAGCCCATGACAGTAGCGAATGTCATACCTCTCCATAGCACAAACTCTGCGATGAAATGTAAAGATCATGTGTTGCCCCTGCGGCGTGATCCCTATTTTTGTAGTTTACTACAGAGGAAAGGTAACACCAATACATATAAAAAAAGAGACAAGGTTCAGAGGCTGCCAGATAGGTAAAGGAATGCTGTAACTCTCCGCCCATCAGATTTTCGACACTTGTGAAATCAGAAGAAGATCAGTTGCCGACCAGGGCTTAGGTCCTGGTCTTCCGAGCCATGACATTTAAATCTTTAGGATGCATTTCCTCGCACTAGATCAGGTTTGTACCCCCGCAGATGCGATCTTCAGCCAGAAGCCATTGGCACAATGTGGGGGGTCGGGTTTGGTGAGCGCAGCCCAACATTCGAAGCTAACAGGAAGCAGGTAGTGCCGTCTACGGGCATACGGTATTTAAGATATATACTTCAGATACATATTTAAGATCTGACAAGGAAGAGATGCAATTGTTTGGTCATATCAATAAAAGAGATAGACTAGAAGCATTAGTTGTATCTTATCAACAAAAGAGGCAGAGAGGTCGTAAAAGCTTTAATTGAGAGAGGAATATATTTGAAAAATGCAATGGAATTCATAGATATATGGATGTGTAATGCTTAAACAGCTTGACCTCAAATAATAATACTAGCAACATTAATTTAATTAGAATATAAAAAAAAGGGAGAGAGAGAGAGAGAGGAGAGAGAGGAGAGAGAGAGAGAGAGAGAGAGAGAGAGAGAGAGAGAGAGAGAGAGAGAGAAAGAGAGAGAGAGCGGATCTTTCTCAGATCGCTAATGTCTACTTTAGACCTGACCCTGAAAAAAAAGCATCCCCCTTTTCCCCCCAAACATCCACAGATTTTTTGCTGGATGTCCCCTGTTTTTTTGGATTTGTCAAACACACACACAAACACCCCACACACACACACCACAAACCCCCACCCACACACCACAACCCCCCCCCACCACACACAAAACACACACAGTTTGACAGGAAAAACGTAGTTAGTTCTGGCTAAGACAAACATAAGGATGTGTTACAATACACCCTGTGCCTTCGGGTAGTTTGGCACTAACCTCTACTCTGGCCTCCAGGTATCCATCGTAGTCTGGGTTCCACCTCGTCGACCCGGTCATTTTTTTTTACAAATATGTCTTAATGGGGATTTGTGCACAAACCATTTGGGTGGATGGGAAGCCTGCAAGCCACGGCTACATTTTCCCAATATTCCATAAACCTTCAAAGTTTTATTATGTTCATGGTGTATTATGTTCAAGGGTGTATTTTGTTCAATGTTGTATTATGTTTATGAATGTATTATGTTTAGTGTATTATGTTCAGGGTATTAGTTCATGGGGGTTTTGTTTTAAAGGTGTATTATGTTCAAAGGTGTATTTTGTTTATGTGTTTATGTTTGGGGTATTATGTTCATGGTGTATTTTTTATGGTGTATTATGTTCATGGGTTTTATTATGTTCATGTTTTATTAGTTCATGGTTTTATTATGTTCATGGTTTTATTATGTTCATGGGTGTTTTTGTTCATGGGGTATTTTGTTCATGGGGTTTTTAGTTATGGTTTTTATTATGTTCTGGGTATTAGTTCATGGTTTTATTTTGTTCATGGTTTTATTATGTTTATGGTTTTATTATGTCATGGGGTTTTTATGTTTATGGTTTTATTATGTTCAAAGTTGTATTATGTTTATGTGTATATGTTTGGGTGTATTATGTTCATGGGTGTATTTTGTTATGTGTATTAGTTTGGGTGTATATGTTCATGGGGGTATTATGTTTTTTTTGTATATGTTTATGTGTATTTGTTTGTGGGTATTATGTTCAAAGGTGATTATGTTTTGAATGTTATTTTTTTGTAGGGTTATTATGTTCATGGGTGTATTATGTTTTGTGTATTATGTTTGGTGTTTATGTTCATGGTTTTTTAAAGTTCATGGGTTTTATTATTCATGGGTGTATTATGTTTGGGTGTATTATGTTATGGTTTTATTATGTTATGGTTTTATTATGTTTGGGTGTATTAGGGTTTATGGGGGTATTATGTTTATGAAAGTATTATGTTTGTAGGTGGATTTTGTTCATGGTTTTATTATGTTATGTTTTATTATGTTTTGGTTTTATTATGTTCATGGGGTTTTTTTTGGGGGTATTATGTTCATGGTTGTATTTGCATGGTTGTATTTTTCAGGGTGT
>JACEFZ010005707.1:0-109503 GCA_014155875.1 Cepaea nemoralis
GCCGCTGCAGGAAAAGGGGTTTTACTGAGGAGGGGTCCGAGCACTTATGGGACTGAATTTTTCATGTGCAATGAAGGTGATCTGTCGACTAACTAACATTTACGATTTTCCTGTCAGTTGTTCCTAGAATGAAGCAAATTTAATTCGGATAGGTGTATGGGGTGTGGGGCGTGCGCGGTGTGCGGAAAATACCCTTCATCGGGGGCCCCATTCACCTTCTACAGCCCCGGCCCAATTTAAACTAGTGAACAAAAACTAATGTATAAAGGGTTTTTTCAGGAAACGAAAAAATCAAATACAGAGGTTCTAGAGAACAAATAAAAATGAACAGAGGGTTGTTTAAAAAATACCAATAGACAGGTGAAATTTTTCGTCACGTTAAAAACCAACACTCTTATAAAAAACTATATTGGGGGGTAAGGTTGAAGAAAAGCTGGCAAGGGGTAACAACGATACAATTTGGAAAATAACACAAAAAGGGGACGAACACAATCTGACAGAAGGGTTACAGTCCGGGGAGAGACAGACAAGTTTTGGGGGATCCAGTCCAACCAACCCTCATCGTGGAGACGGCACCTGGGGGTTTAATATGAAAAAAGACTATTTAGAGGGGGACAGAAAAACCATAAAGGTGTCGCCCAGAGCCCGGTAAACACCTACTCCGGGCCTCGGAAAGTTTCATTTGGAGGTGAATTTAAAAACTTTTCCTACTGGGTCTCGGAAATTTTCATTTTGGGGTAAAAAATTTTTCCTACTGGGGTCTAAAGGCGTTGGCAGTAAAGTAAAAAACTTTCCTACTGGGGTCTTGAAGTTCATTTGGCAGTGAAGAAACAACTTTTCCTACTGGGTTTCCCCCGGAAAGTTCATTTGGCGGGTAAAGAAAAACCTTTTCCTCCTGGGCTGGGAAAAGTTCGTTGGCAGGGGAAATTTCCTAACGGGTCTAAATTTCAGTGGCAGGTGAAGAAAAAATTTCCCGGGAAATTCATTGGCATTGAGTAGGTTTCCTTGGCCCAAGTTGGGCAGTAGAAACCCCCCGTCTAGGTTCAGTTGGCGGGGAAAAAATTTTTGTTCGGAAATTTTCAGTTGGCTTTGGAAGTTTTCATTCGTATTAAAATTTTTGGTTTTGGGGCCCTGTTCCCCCCTCAAAGTTAGGTATTTGAAATGCCCTTTTACAGGCCCCCCAAGCCCAACCCCCATCGTTTATTTGCTGTTTGTGATTTACTAAACAATATAAGTTCAGCAGTTTGTCGTTGCTCTCTAAAATGCCTCTCTTGCTCGCTTGCCTTCATCGTTACCATCCAGTCTGGGATTTATAAGAGTGTTGTCTTTTAATGTGGCCGAAATATTTCACTTGCCTATTTTACTGTCATCAACTCTCTTGACATGTGCGCCGTAATTGATTCAGTCATCATCATCATCGTCTTCCACATTAGCCGTCAAGCGTCATGGGGAGGAATAATTGGCGTTCCAACGCCCGATGGCTGGCATTAGATAGTGTCATTCCGTGTGATTGTACAATGTCTTTGATTTACATATCATTCTCGCTCTCTTGCTCTGGCAGCAGATCTTCTTTGATGTAAGGTCATTGTTGGTAGTTGATGTTGTTATTTTCTAACGAGATGACTGAACCGTTTGATCTTCTGTCTTTCAATAAATGTGGCACAAGGTGTCGATCCAAGTGTCTAGTAACATCATGTCTTACTCGGTCTCGGAAAGTTACGTTGGCAGCTCCCCTCAAGCATCTCATCTCGCAGGTGTTGATTGCCAAGCAAGAGAGTCGGTTAGGACCAAAGATGGTACACAATCAAGTATTATGATGTAATTTTCAGTTAACTTCATTAAAATTGAGGAAGATACCACGAAGCGAAACAAATAACGCGATGGCCCTATTATGACGATATATCGTCCTTGTCAGAGTCCCAGGAGTATGAAAGAGAGGACATATGGCAGGAGCAGGACATAGGTATAGCACGGGTAGAGTAGACAGGACTATACATCCATTAATAGACAGGACATAGGGTTTATAGACAAGGACAGTGTCCTTGAATGACAGTCCAACCTTGAACCTGGACGACCTGAGACACCAGCCATCAACAGACGGTTGAAGGACAGGACGATACCGAGACATCCTAACTAGCACGACTATTACGGACGACAGGAGGTCAAGTACCACGTGACCACAGACCGAGGGAAGAAACAGACAGACTGGACCAGACTGTGGTTGAGACAGGATGTGTTTGGCTATTTGTGTGTGTGTGTGTGTGTGAGAGAGAGAGAGAGAGAGAGAGAGAGAGAGAGAGAGAGAGAGAGAGAGAGAGAGAGAGAGCTGAATACCCGACAAGAGTTTGCCACTGCTGAGAGTGTGTCCAAATGGGAGGTCAAATTTAGCGATATATTATCCTTTGGCAGTGCTGTTTGCTTGCTTGCGTATGCTGGCTGTGAACTCCAGCGTGAAGTCCTGTATGTTGGATGAAGAAATCATGTTGTCCAACATCAGTGTGATGTCATACAGGACCTGAGGTTTGCGAGAGTATCTGTTGTCCCACGTCTGGCTTATTGGTGTGCAGACTGGTAGTTCCTCGCCGTGCAGGCAGATACTCTCCGACTTCGGAACAATCAGCGATCCTACTACGTTAGCCAGGGCCCCGAAGGGACCTGTTGCCCAGGACGAACGGCTAGGACGTGTTAGTACGGTTGTTTTCAACCTTTTTTGGCCCGTGCCAATATATTTTCAGAACGTCATTCCCCCCTTTCGTATTTCCTACCTAAAATTCCCGCCACCGTCCCTACACAGTATACGTAATAATGGAAGCTAAATTTAATAGCACATAAAACATGATTTGTGGGACTACTTACTTTATAAATTGAATTTTAGAAGGGTGAGACGTACAGAACCGTACAGTATGAAGGGAAAAACAATCAAAAGTAATCGGCCGTTGTATTAACGCGATCTTGAAATAATCTTAATCTCCCCCCCCCCCCCCTGGAAACCCTAAGATTCCCCTGGGGGGGGGGGGGGGGGAATTCCCCACCGGTTGAGAACCACTGTGTTGTTAGTAGGTCTTGGCTAATATAGAGCCTGGCCATGGTGCCTTGGAAACACCCGTGGCCATCCTTTGGCAGTGAATCAGTTGCCTGTCTCCGTGGCAAAGGTCGCGGTTCGTGATCACGCATACTCACGTTCGAAACACAGCTGCGCGCGATTTGACAGCAGCCCGCATTCTGCTGGCATTTTACGAAATTTGCCAATTCCATCAGAGGTGAATTGTACTGTTCGTAGAGGACTTTTGTAGCGACATTCTGGCGGTGGCATGTTGCATAGTGTGCCTGAGCGGTCTGTTGTTTGTCGAGACTCCTGTCTTTTCCACTTTTCGCATGGGGTAGTGAGGAACATTTTATGTGATATTCACTGGCACGGGAACGGAGCATAATGGGGACGACCATTTGCTGTGATGTTGGAACCGCGACTAACGACTAACGACTTTACGAAATGATATGGGTGCCGGTCGTTCAGAAAGCAATGGCAAACTACTGAACGTAAACTTGTCAAGACATTGACAACAGCAAAAAATGTTGGTGTTAACTGCGGCCTCCTGTAAAGGATATGCAACTAACTGAATCAGTTAAGTAATACAAGTATACAACCCGTTGCGCTTGCTTGGATCACCCCGGCCCATCCATGTATCCCCCACTAACAAGTGAACTCGTCTGACCTATTACACGGCCAGACTATGACTTGGGCGGGATCCGCCAGATCTATTTATAGCCGGTGGCGGGCTGGTGTCTGGACTAGGATCAACCCAAACCGGAGGGCAGGAGCGGGTCTGCCTCGCCAAGATGTTGGCGAATGTCTGCCATGAGAAGGTCAACTGTGGGAATCTACAAGGAAGGCAGCTTCTGTGCTGTTGTCTGCATTGCACGCGCGGGGCATGTATCGACTGTCATGTCTAGACTCTAGACTGTTCGTGGTGGTGGACCAGAAAGCTGTGGAGTCGATCCGGCGACATTCCAGTCGTCACATTGCTGAGCTACCGGACTTGGCGGTGACCACAACTCATGTCTGATCTGGGAACATCGTCCCATTCAGAGGCCAACATCGCCCGGCAGGGGTCAGTAGTCAACATTCGTTCCTTTATACAGGGTATTTGTAAAGTCTAACTACACTTTGAATGTAGAACACATTTAATGACGTCATCAAAGAATGTGCTGCACAGTCCATCGTGAGGCAATATGCAGCAAATGACTGTCGTCTGCTGGATTAATTCTATGGGGTTTCTTGACAGGCAATATTTACAAAAGTTATGTACACACAATTGAGGACCTGAAAGAAGCAATCAGAATTACCATTCAAGAAATAACAACAGAAACGTTGCATAGGGTATTTGACAGTATGAAGGGGTGTTTTATAGTCATGTCTTGAAGCCTATGGTGGACATTTCCAACACCTGTTATAGTAAATACTTCATTGCTACTTTCCAGCCTCCCCAAAACAGGGTTAGACCATAGCAGTAACTATTGTAACTAATTTAATGAATTTGTTAATACATTTGTTGATGACATCATCAAATTTATTCTACATACAAAGTTTAGTGAGACTTGACAAACAGCCTGTATATATTGTATATTGTATTTAGATCCGTCGATGTGTGAGGCTAAATATGTAATTAGGCGTGGAAACGAAAGGTCAACAATGAACATTACAGTAAACGGTGAAATACTAGAACAAGTTTCTCCTATCTTGGACATGTAATAACAGAAGATGGCAGAAGGGAAACATACATCAAACAGAGAAGTAGAATGGTCATAATGCTTTCAGCAGCATGAAGTCAGTATTAACAACAAGAGAGATTAACAATGAGAATTGTCTAATATTATGTATATTCAACTCTACTGTATGACGCGGAAGCATGGACATTGAACAAGCAACTAGGAAGTCGCAAAGAAGCCATATAAATGTGAATTTATAGAAGAATATGTCGTATTTTATGGAAACAAAAACAATCTTAAACAGAGTTTCTAGAAAAAACTGGGAATGAAAGGAAAATTGATGAAAGAAATGGAAAAAAAGAGGCAAGTGAAATATTTAGATCACGTTATAAGACCCAACACACTTATAAAAGCCATACTGGAGGGTAAGGTTAAGGGCAATAGAGCAAGAGGTAAACAACGATACAAGTGGGAAGATAACATCAAGAGATGGACGAACAGCAGTCTGACAGATTGTACAGTGAGGGAGAGAGACAAATAAGTGTTGGAGAACCATTGCAGCCAACCTTCATTGTGGAGACGGCATATGATTGTTTGAAGTGCGAGACTGGACGGCCTGAATATTTAAATATCGTACTAGGCACGTGGATGAGCCAGTCACAAAGCTTTCGTAATAGACAATGGTTCTCAATTGGTTACTCAGGGGCATATCAAGGACAGAACACATCGGAGCAATACTGACTTGAAGAGATGGATTATAAACTAACGGATCCATGTATACACCTCTTGGGGTTATTGTGTAGATGGTGCTAGCCCCTCGTTGTCCGTTTGATGCTGGGTGATCGGGGAGTCCGCGCCAGTTAATGGCAACATCGCCTCGAGAACGTGACAATCCGTCTGACAGGTAGGCGAGCCGATAGGCAGACGGTCTGACAGACAGGCGGGGCGACAGACAACCAGGCTGGGCGGCAGGCAAGCTGTCCGACTACCAGGCGGGGCGATAGACAATCTTTCCGACTACCAGGCGAGCCGACTGTCCGACTGGAGGGGGTCAAATCACGGCGCTAACTCGGCCCTGGAGAGTAGGGGTAGACTGCACTTGTAAATGTACGTGCGGATAGTTCAATAGGCTCGAGAATAGTCTTCAATCAAAGAATAAGAACATAAAGCATGATGTTGGTAGCACAGATGCATATACACGTGTTATTCGCGTTCTGTAATGTGTTGTTGTAAGCGATCCATCTCACCCATGACACGTAGTTATACACGCATGTGTTTATCAACTTTTGCGTGTTCACTGGGCAATATATGCGCTCAGTAATTTGTCATTGCTTTCTTAATGACGCTGCCACAATCGAAATCAACGCAAGGCGCTCTGCTTTCAAATCGTCTACATATGATTTTGAACCTTCGGGGAATTGTGAAACGCATTCACTGCCCATGAGTAACAGCGCCGGGATGGCGCTTGTCTACTACAAGAGTTAAAACTGCAAGCACGGCATGTGTTAACATGACAACAGACAGAAAGGGTTAATTTGTTAAAGCGTGTCACTATAAAACATTTTGAGAATCCCTGAATTAGACCCTACAGTGTACCAGCAAGCAGTTTGTCGATCCGCGTGTCTGGAGCGCCTGGTGTCTAGAAAGATGGCTGGCTGGAGGAGTCAGTCGTCAGTACTGCACCGCCTGGTCTCACTCAGTCAGCAGTTTTTGTCTGTGTGCAGGGCATGATTCTCTGCGCCTTATTTATTGTAGGCACTTCCAAGATGCAATAGGAATAGGCAACAGTAAGGGTCAGCATTCGACATCACCACCATATACGTTCATTCACATGTGATCACTTGTCGCGGGGGACATGGCAGGGGCGGTCTTTTCTAATCTTCATTTCGTATACTGACCGTGGTCCTTATCGGAGAAGGTTAGAGGTCTGGGCACTATCCCAGGATGTGACAGCTTTTCTGTTTTTGTAAAAATCCAAACAGCCCGGGCCGTAGTTCGAACCAGTTCTGTTCATGCCAGAGGCGGGCTCTTAATTTATAAACAGCCTCCCGCCCTATTCTTGTATCTCTCCTATATATGCGATTATCCCCATCTCTCCTCATCATCGTCAAATGGCATGCCGTTTCTGTCTGTCCACATGTCCACAGATCTCGGACTTTGGTGTTCTGGATCAACTCTGCTGATGATATTCCTTCATGCCACTATCTAATCCATCCAGCATCATTTCTCTTGGTCTACCTCTCCACCTCTTGCCCTCGATCTTTCCAGTTGTCACGATGTTCTCCAATGTCTCCCTGTCATCACATGACCGAAGAAAGATGTTTGTCTCTTTCTTATTGTTGTATACAATGTTCTAGTTTCATTAGCCTCTTTCAGGCAATCGTTGTTAGTTACTCTGGCAGTCCAAGGAATTCGCAACATTCGTCTCAGGAACCTGCTGCTTCTAATTTTTTTTTCACTTTCATTCCAAAATTCACTGCCATACAGCAAAACAGGTTCTATATAGCACTTCAGAACTCTCTTTCTTACACTCAATGATAGTGACTTATTGCATAAGATACTTTAGACATGCAGTTATTCACTCCTTCTATCTCGCATACATGCAATTATTCCCTCCTATCTTTCCTAGACTTGTGTCTATTCCCTCGTTTATCTTCTAGACGCGCGCTTGTTTACATCAAGTCATGCGATTATACCCTCCCATCTCTCCTAGACATAGAATATTCCCTCCTCCCATCTCTCCTAGACATAGAATATTCCCTCCTCCCATCTCTCCTAGACATAGAATATTCCCTCCTCCCATCTCTCCTAGACATAGAATATTCCCTCCTCCCGTCTCTCCTAGACATAGAATATTCCCTCCTCCCGTCTCTCCTAGACATAGAATATTCCCTCCTCCCGTCTCTCATAGACATAGAATATTCCCTCCTCCCGTCTCTCATAGACATAGAATATTCCCTCCTCCCGTCTCTCATAGACATAGAATATTCCCTCCTCCCGTCTCTCATAGACATAGAATATTCCCTCCTCCCGTCTCTCATAGACATAGAATATTCCCTCCTCCCGTCTCTCATAGACATAGAATATTCCCTCCTCCTGTCTCTCCTAGACACAGTATATTCCCTTCTCCCGTCTCTCCTAGACAGAATATTCCCTCCTCCCGTCTCTCCTAGACATAGAATATTCCCTCCTCCCATCTCTCCTAGACATAGAATATTCCCTCCTCCCATCTCTCCTAGACATAGAATATTCCCTCCTCCCATCTCTCCTAGACATAGAATATTCCTTCACTCCATCTCTCCTACACATGTGACTATTCACTCTCTCTTTCTCTCTCCTAGATATATGACTCCCCCGCCCCTCCCCTGTCTGGTCTAGCCACGCGTCGGGTTCCTCCATCTCCCCCGTGGCACCTGCGCACAGGTAACCTTAGAGCCGTGGGAAAGCCTGCCCGTCACTACCTGGAGCATCTGTTCCTTTTGTCAGGTGATCTCTGCACGCCAGCCTACATACACACTCTCTCTCTCTCTCTCTCTCTCTCTCTCTCTCTCTCTCTCTCTCTCTCTCTCTCTCTCTCTCTCTCTCTCTCTCTCTACGCCTGTTTGTGTCTTCCCATCTTTCTGGATCTCTTTCTACCTCTAGATCTCTTTCAATATGTAGATATCTCTATTTTCTTCCCATCTTTCTATATCTCTTTCTATCTGTAGATCTCTGTATTTTCTTCCCATCTTTCTAGATCTATTTATACCTGTAGATCTCTCTATTTTCATCCCGTCTTCCTAGAACTCTTTCTATCTGAAGATATCTCTATTTTCTTCTCATCTTTCTAGATCCATTTCTATCCGTAGATCTCTCTATTTTCTGCCCATCATTCTAGATCAATTTCTATCTATAAATCTCTCTATTTTCTTCCCATCTTTCTACATCTCTTTCTATCTCTAGATCTCTCTATTTACTTCCCTCTTTCTCTTCTTACCCCCCCCCCCCTAATCTCTTTCCCGTGAGCTATCTTTTGATCCCTCTCTCTCCCGTCTCTGTCTGTCTCCTTTCCCCCCCCCCCCTCTCTCTCTCTCTCACTTTATCTTCCTCTCCCCTCTCTCTATTGAGCTATCTTATTTCTCCCTTTCTTACACTATCTTCCTCGCACTCCGTGCACCTCTCTCTCTCTCTCTCTCTCTCTCTCTCTCTCTCTCTCTCTCTCTCTCATCTCTCTCTCTCTCTCTCTCTCTCTCTCTCTGAGCTATTTCAGATTTGTCAGTGTCCCGACCTAAAATGCAGATCCCCAGTACCATGCCACAAGTGTCCCCAAAAACGGGAAGCCCCCAATGATAAACGTGGCTGGCTACCACTTGTGTCGACTCGTTCTCAGTCACAGCGGGTGTTCTCTTTCCGCTCATCGTGTCCCATAGTCTGTCTGCTCTCTGCCCAAACGATGTGTACGTGTCTTTTGGTGTGGTTTTGACACACCTCATACTAGCAAAATAACACGTATTGCTTTAACAGACTCCTGTACACACAGGTGTGTAGTCAGATGTCTTGAGTTTGAACTTCTGTCATGTCATCTCATCTCATCTTGTTCCTCTTGTACCTTGCAGTGTCGAGGTGAAGTATAAACAGCTGGAGAGTGCCCGTGTATGGGCTTCATAGATGGTGGTTTCCATGGTCTCTGTAATTCCCTCTATCCATCGTTTACGTGGAAGGCCTCTTCCTCTGCTTCCGTCTGATCTGTACATCATTGCTTATTGAGGTGTACTGTTAGTTGGTAATCTAGTTATATGGTCAAACCATTTAACCTGCTGTTGTCTGTTATTTTTATAATTTCTGTTGATGGTTGTTTGTGAGTCTTCTCAAAACTACCCATTCAGACCAAAAAAAAAAAAAAGTAAGTTTATAGTAGTTTATACCAAACATAGTGCACAATGAACACGTATTGTGTCAATTTCCAATTACTGGGCATTACAATTGCGGAAGATACGAAGAAACAAATCACATAACACGATGACTCTAGTATGGCGGTATACCATCCTTCTTTCTGTCTAAATGGCTGGTCATACTTAGTGATATATTATCCTTCGGCACTGGACACAGGCTTGACTCTATCGGCGCGAATTTGTTCTACATATTTTTCTCCTGATCTCGTGCCAAAGAGTCATCTCTCGGGGGACCTGCGTTACAAAGTGTCCCGTTCCCTCTCCAAACCTAGACACTAGTGAAGCGTGCAAGACCGGTAGAGGAACGGTACAGTTGCATTGTTCACCACAAAGAAACAACTGCATTGTCTGTAGCGTGTTAAGATATCTGAAGCCAGAACGCCTGGTTAGAACAAAACTACTAACTACTAGAGGTCACGACTGGCGTTAGATGAGATATTGATCGACAAGAAGTGCCAAGTGGCAGAATACACAAGTACGTTGTTTGTCGGTGACATGCGATTAACCGACTTCTACCGACAGGTAGGTGCCAACACCTGGTCCCACTAGGTGTTTACTGGGTCACTGTCTGTCGAGGGTCGGGTCCCGCTAGTTGGCTGGAGGCACAAGGTCGCCAGAACTAGCGTTGGTGTCTGTACTATCGTCATCAGGTGACGGGTTTACTGGCATGGGCGATCATGCTCCTGCACGTCTTGCGATTTCCAATTGTATCTATCAGTTCGTGTAGCAGGGGATTCCCCTGGTACGTTAAGCATTCTTTACCTACATTATCAAAGAACATGTCGAGACTAAATAGGCATTACCAGCCATTTTAAAACCCACGGCTCCAAACTGTCACCCAACTGGATGAAATAAATGGCCATCGTCATTCTTGATGGACAAACACCATCATACTTGATGGACAAACACCATCATACTTGATGGACAAACACCATCATACTTGATGGACAAACACCATCATACTTGATGGACAAACACCATCGTACTTGATGGACAAACACCATCGTACTTGATGGACAAACACCATCATACTTGATGGACAAACACCATCGTACTTGATGGACAAACACCATCATACTTGATGGACAAACACCATCGTACTTGATGGACAAACACCATCATACTTGATGGACAAACACCATCATACTTGATGGACAAACACCATCGTACTTGATGGACAAACACCATCATACTTGATGGACAAACACCATCGTACTTGATGGACAAACACCATCATACTTGATGGACAAACACCATCGTACTTGATGGACAAACACCATCATACTTGATGGACAAACACCATCATACTTGATGGACAAACACCATCGTACTTGATGGACAAACACCATCATACTTGATGGACAAACACCATCATACTTGATGGACAAACACCATCCGTTAGTGTGTTGACTCCATTGTGTGCCATGACACAAGGCTGTCAAGCCTTGTCTCTCGCTGTCTTCCTCTAGCTTTCTTTGCACAAACCTTTCCAGTTGTCACATGTTTTAGTGTTTGTTCTCTCATTATGTGACCCGTACAATGAGGATTGCCTCTTCCTGATGTTTGTGATAAGTTCCACAAGATGTCCAGAGTATTCATTTTAATTGTCCGAGAACTTTCAGCATGTTTTAAAGATGACTCTACAGAGTTTTTTTTATGTTAGAGAATCTGCAGTGTTCTCCTGTAAAACCAAATCAGTTTATCTCTCCTAGCTTGCTATGAACTCTAGCGTAGTACCCACTGGACTGATTGTTTGCCCGCGGGCCAGCTTTCTCTATTACCCGTGCCCCTCACCATATTGCGAACCCAATCCAACCGTTGAAGTATTTGAATTTTACGTCACCAAGTCAAGAACGAGTAGCCAACGTTTAATCCAACTGTACGGTGTAGGGAGATACCAACTACCCCGCCATAAGTGCACCGGAAGTTTAAGAACGAGCGCTCTCTGCCCTTTGACCACGTGATTTCTGCCACAATCGATGAGATCTGCGGTGATTTTGTTTGTTGACTAAATGTCCGAGGAGCGGCTGACCAAGGGGCTAAGAATGCCGGGCTATCTTCGGTAAGGTGTGGATGTTTTTCTATCGAGGGCAAAAAAGGAAAACCCTAACCTGTACAGTTCGCGGTGACTGCACTAGCCAGGCGGCCTTCATTCCCCAGGCTCAAGACCCCCCCCCCCCCCCACCACCACCACCACCATCCGTTCTATACACAAAGTATTTTAGACAGTAGATGACAGTTTACAGGCATGTTCTTTGTAATGCCAAACATGCTTTTTATAACCTTAAGTGAATGTGTGAGTTTTAGAGGAGAGAGAGAGAGAGAGAGAGAGAGAGAGAGAGAGAGAGAGAGAGAGAGAGAGAGAGAGAGAGAGAGAGAGAGAGAACGAATGAACGAACTTTATTGTCAAAGGGTTAAGAATTGGGAACGCAGGCCCGCCTAAGACTCTCTTGCATACATTGTTTTATCCATACACCATTCACCGCTACCTGAGAACAACAACAATATAAAACGTATGCATTATAAAGGCATGGGGAAAATGCAAACATCAACACCACAGGACTCAGTAATATTAATGAATGGTGTGGCACTTGTTATTAGCTATGTGGAATATACCGGTCTACCAAAGGGGACTGGTTGTTATACAACGGTTTTATTATCATTATTATTATTATTATTATTATTATTATTATTATTAGTAAGGGTTTAGAGAACGAACGAAAATCTTTATTTTCAAAGGGTTAAGAATTGGGCACGCAGGCCCGTCTGACATTCTGCCCTTCTTCTCTATTTCCTCTCATACATTCTTTCATTCAACATCTCTTATGAAGCAAATCTTTGACAACAAAAGAACAATAAGCAGAGAGAGAGAGAGAGAGAGAGAGAGAGAGAGGAGAGAGGAGAGAGAGAGAGAGAGAGAGAGAGAGAGATGCTGGTCAGTCTTGCCACATGCCATGGACATATAACAACGCACGCCTTGATTTTATACAAAACTGGAGTTGTAAGATGGTATCATCGCCCACTCCAATTGGCCAGGCAGCTGCTGCTGATGAATACGACGAAAGCGTGACTCCACCAGGGGGCGTGCGTAAACCCACGTGTGAGAACCGCTGCTCAAGAAGTGAGGGAACCCAAAAGTGGCACACTTGAGGTGGAGGGGCCGGGGTGAGTCAGCTGGAAGTGACAAGTGTGATAACCAAAGCACATTATCAAGTGGGTGATGTTAGGTTATCGTCATTGGCCTACTTTTTCTCTTCTGGTTTCGTGACCAGGGAGGCTGGGGGGAAGCCTGGGTAAAGGATCACATGCCTACCTGACAGTCTGGCAGGAGGATGCGTGTGGAGGGGAAAGGTCATGTGAATGCTAAAGGTTAGAGGTCTACGAGAAGGTAACTGTAATCTCAGGGGAAGTGCTGCCATAGGGTGTGGCTCGCCGAGGGTTTGAATGTGCAAGGTCGAGGCTTTACGAGGCAGAGACAGAGACAGCTAGACGTGTGGTGTAAGACAAGAGAGACAACTAGAGGCTTGATGTAAGACAACTAGACGCTTGATGTAATACAAGAGAGACAACTAGACGTGTGGTGTAAGACTAGTTAGTTAATTAGTTAGTCGCGGTTTCAACTTCACGGCAAGGGTCGCCATTATGCTCCGTTCCTGTGCCAGTGAATATCACACAAAATGCTGCTCACTGTCCCATGTGAAAAATGGAATAGACAGGAGTCCCAACAAGCAAACAGCCCGCACAGGTAAACTATGCATAATGCCGCCGTCAGAATGCCAACACAAAAGTCCTCCACGGAAAATACAGTTCATCGTCAATGGAAGCGGCAGTCACTAGAAAACCAGCAACCAGCGGCCACACATTACTGATCATTACTGCATTAAAAGTCGAGAGGCTCGACTTCCTTGATGTGGGATTTATCCCATTCGGCAAGGCGGCCCGCTGGAAACATCGCACAAAGCACGATCACCGTAGTTTCGGCGACGACCCCCAGGAGTCTCCGTGAAAAAATGCACCCATTATCCGAAAAGGCAATCCAGTAAATTCTAAGTGACAGGCTGACCGCTACCGTTCCAAATATACAGTTTAGGATACAACAAGCATGCCACACGAAAGTCACAACTCACAGTGTCGCGCCACCCACTCACTCAGTAGCATGGCGACGGAACCATGCACTACCAGTCCAACGTGAGGAAAATGCGACTGTAAACCGTAGCCAGAAGCATAAACACTCTTGAGCGACCAAAAGACGAAGAAGAAGCATAAACACTCTAGAGGCTTAATGGTTAAAATGCCTGTCCGCCATGTTGGGGACCGAAATTATCCATTGTTGTGTAAGACACAGACAACTAGACGTGTAAGAGAGACAACTTGACGTGCAGTGTAAGACAGACAACTTGACGTGCAGTGTAAGACAGAGATAACTGGACGTATTGTGGTGTAAAACAGAGACAACTAGACGTGTGGTGTAAGGCAGAGAGACAAGTAGACGTGTGGTATAAAACAGGCAAATAGATGTATGGTGTAAGAGAGACAGATAGACGCTTGGTGTAAGGCAGACAAATAGACGTTTGTTGTAAGGCAGACAAATAGACGTTTGTTGTAAGGCAGACAAATAGACGTTTGTTGTAAGACAAGAGAGACAACTAGACGTGTAGTGTAAGATAGAGACAAGTAGATATGTGGTGTAAGACAGAGATATAAATAAAGTGTGGTGTAAGACACAGACAACTAGACGTGTAGTGTACGACAGAGAGACAACTAGACGTGTAGTGTAAGATAGAGACAAGTAGATATGTGGTGTAAGACAGAGAGACAACTAAAGTGTTGTGCAAGACACAGACAACTAGACGTGCGGTGTAAGACAGAGATAACTAGATGTATGGTGTAAAACAGAGAAACAACTAGATGTGTAGTGTAAGACAGAGAGACAATGAGACGTGTGCTGTAAGACAAACAGAAAACTAGACTTGTGGCATAAGATAAAGGACACGTATAGCATCAGATAGACAGACAACTAGACGTTTGGTAAAAGATAGATATACATCTAAATATTGGATGTAAGGAATAGGAAACTACAGGTAAAGTAAGACACATAGAAAATTAGGTTAGATTTTTAAAAAAAAATACACATAATGTAAGACGGATTATCAATTGGGTGTAAGACATAAAACTACATATAAGACACATAGAAACTTAGGTCTAAGACAAAAACCTACATAAAGTAAGACACATAGAAAATTAGGTATAAGAAAACTTCACGTAAATTGAGACACGTAGTCAATTAGGTATAAGTCAGAAAACCACAGTAAAGTAAGACACATAGAAAATTATGTATAAGAAAACTTCACGTAAAGTAAGACATATAGAAAATTAGGTATAAGAAAACTTCACATAATGTAAGACCCATAGAAAATTAGGTGTAAGAAAACTTCAGGTAAATTAAGACACAGAAAATTATGTATAAGAAAACTTCACATAAAGAAAGACAGAAAACTATGCATTTGATTCAAGTCATAACAATCTGGGCACGTGACATAACACAGACATAACAGTTGACATGTGGTGTAAGACAAATGGACCTGTGTGTCACACAGACACCACACTGGACATGTGACGAAAGGCGCCATATTTGTGGTCACATTGAGAACCATGTGCCGAGAGTTACATACGCCACTATGAGGTACCGCCTGTTGATGACACCTTTGACAGCGAACAAAATGGACACGGTGTCTGTTGTCTGCGGAAGATCCCCGGAAGGGCATCAGAACTGGACCTGAATTGTTATCAGGCAATCAATCTGGTACCGTCTCCACATTGAATGTTGGCTGCAATGGATCTCCAACACTATTTGTCAGTCTCTCGCCCTGACTACATTCTCTCAGATTTTGATATTATCTTCCCACTTGTATCGTTGTCTACCTCTTGCTCGCTTGCCTTCAACCTTACCATCCAGTATGGTTTTTATAAGAGTATTATGTATTTTACCACGGTCGAAATATTTAACTTGCCTTTTATTTCTTTAATCAATTTTATTTTCATTCTCAGTTTTTCTAGAACTCGGTATTTGATTGGTTTTTTTCCCCGTCAAATATGACATATTCGTCTGTATATCCACATCTCCGGGGCCTCTATTCCACTTTCTAGTTGCTTGTTCAATGCCCAGGTTTCCGCGCCATATACTAGTGTTGAATATACATAACATTTGGCAATTCTCATTGTTAATGCAATTTGTATCTCTCTAGATTTTAATATTGATTTTATTATGCTTATCGAGTGAAATGGCGAATCATGACCGCCCACGGTTTCCGGCATGGCACATGATGGATGGATGGATGGATGGATGGATGGATGGATGGATGGAAGGAAAGCTTGTTTGGCCATTCCTATTATCTTTTTTATTTATGTGTTACTTCTGCCATCTTCTATTATTACATGTCCAAGATAGGAGAAACTTGTTACTTGTTCTAGTATCTCCCCGTTTACTGTGATGTTCATTGATGACCTTTCCTTTCCACAGCTAATTATCATAGTTTTCGTTTTGTTTGGATGTTAATATCTAAGCCACATTCTGCTATGTGCCTGTTTACTTGTTCCAAACTTGTAACTCTTGCTCGCTTTCTGCTAGTAACACAGTATCGTCATACCTAAGTTTGTTTATGTTTCTTCCATTGATGTCCAGGCAGTTGGACTTGCTTACAAATTCTGTCCGTGTATAGGGTGAAGAGGCTTGGGGACAACACGCATCATGGCATGTTATAAATATGTGTATAGGGTGAAGAGGCTTGGGGACAACACGCATCCTGGCATGTTATAAATATGTGTATAGGGTGAAGAGGCTTGGGGACAACACGCATCCTGGCATGTTATAAATATGTGTACAGGGTGAAGAGGCTTGGGGACAACACGCATCCGGGCATGTTATAAATATGTGTACAGGGTGAAGAGGCTTGGGGACAACACGTATCCTGGCATGTTATAAATATGTGTGTATAGGGTGAAGAGGCTTGGGGACAACACGCATCCGGGCATGTTATAAATATGTGTATAGGGTGAAGAGGCTTGGGGACAACACGCATCCTGGCATGTTATAAATATGTGTGTATAGGGTGAAGAGGCTTGGGGACAACACGCATCCGGGCATGTTATAAATATGTGTACAGGGTGAAGAGGCTTGGGGACAACACGCATCCGGGCATGTTATAAATATGTGTATAGGGTGAAGAGGCTTGGGGACAACACGCATCCGGGCATGTTATAAATATGTGTACAGGGTGAAGAGGCTTGGGGACAACACGCATCCGGGCATGTTATAAATATGTGTACAGGGTGAAGAGGCCTGGGGACAACACGCATCCGGGCATGTTATAAATATGTGTATAGGCAGACAAGGCAGCTAATCTAGACGGGGCACAGGTTAAACATACAAATCCCCGGATCCCATGGTGGAGACTGATGACTCCGCTGGGGACCCAGAAAACAAGTCAGCGACAACGAGCGCTAATTGTTGCAAATGAAGTCATGTTGTCTTTCGCCTGTTGTCACAGCGGTCTGCAGTGTAGATCTGACACCTGGGGTTACAAGTGTGGTTGAGTTGGATAAGGACGGGGAGGAGTATGGAGTGGCGGGAACAAGGGATTGATGTTGTGTGTGGGCAGGGTTCTTATTAAAACGGCGGGATTGGCAGAGGACTGCCCAGTTAGATGATGGCTTGTGCTGTAATGGTAGATAGATACGTGGCTTGCGTCTCCGCTCGTGCGTGGTGATGGTGTGCTGTAATACTATTGCATGTGCTATATTGGTAATGATATGTGATTGTATGTGCTAAATTAGTAATGATACGTGATTGTATGTGCTATATTGATAATGATTCGGGGTCTCGTGATTAGGAATATTACGTGATTTCTTGTGATATACTGGTAATCATACGTGGGTTAATGTGCTATATGGCAGCCATATATGACGTGTGCGTGTTCTTCATCAGATATCTCTTGAAGGTGCTATCATCGACAGAAGAAGAAACAGATACTGAAGAAGAGGAGGAAGAAGATGCTACACAAGAGGAGGAAGGGGCTGAAGAAGAAGAAGAAGAAGAAGAAGAAGAAGAAGAAGAAGAAGAAGAAGAAGAGGCACAATAAGAAGAGACAAGAATAAGAGGGAAAAGAAGAGGCTGAAGAAGAGGAAGAAGAAGAGGGGAAGACAGGTTGAAGAAGTAGAAGAAGAGGTTGAAGAAGAGGAGCAGGAAGAAGAGAAGGAAGAAAAAGATGAGGATGAAGAAGGAGAAGAAAAGGCAGAAGAAGAAGAAGATTGGATTTCCCAAGGACAACCTAGGCTGCGAAAGAATGGCGCAAGCATGGACAGACTAACTTGTCACAGAGCAAACACAAAATCAAGTCCCACAGCCGCTCGTATTAAATATCGCCGCATAAATAGCTAACTGTTAACTGCTAGATCAGTGGTTCTCAACCTTTTTTGGCCCGTGCCCCCCTTCACCATATTTTTAGGACGTCATTCCCCCCCCCCCCTCACCATATTTTTAGAACGTCATCCCCCCCCCCCCCCTTTCGTATTTCCTCCCTAAAAATTCCCCCTGCCCCTACACAGTATAGGTAATAACTGAAGCTAGATTTAATAGCACATACATCTACTTACGTTATAAAATGAATTTCAGATGGGTGATACGTACAGAACTGTAAAGTATGAAGGGAAAAACAATATCAAGTAATCGGTTCTTGTATTCACGCAGTCTAAAAATAATCTTAATCCCCCCCCCCCTGGAAACCCTAAAATTCCCCCCTAGGGGGGGGGGGGAATTCCCCACCGGTTGAGAACCACTGTGCTAGACAGAACAGGACTCGGCGTTAGCGTCAAACGTGGTAGCTTCTAATGACGACCTTTGTGGAAGTTAGAGTTGAAGGCTAGAGACCTAGAGGCTGTCACATATAACAATTTATAATAGTTGCCTGGAATTGTCCAAACCTCCATGAGGTGTTGGGATGATAGTGTGATATTGAACAGTTCGAAAGTGAAATCTTCTACGTGTGGGGTATCAGACGTGTTAACTCTCACGTGCGGATAATAGTTCTTATGTTAACTCTCACACGTATCTCAAGAGGCCACGGGTAACACTTACAGGCAACTGTCAGCACGATCTTGTAATAGCCGAAATGTTAAATCTGACATTTATGTAATAGTTGAAATGTTACATCTCACCTTTATGTAATAGTTGAAATGTTAAATCTCACGTTTATGTAATAGTTGAAATGTTAAATCTCACCTTCATCTAATAATTGAAATGTTAAATCTCACCTTTATCTAATAGTTGAAATGTTAAATCTCATGTAATAGTTTAAAGGGGGCTGAGTGGTCTCGAGGTATGGTGGCCTCCTCGAGTGCTGGAGGTGCCGGGTTCAAGCCCCGGTGAGGGCCGGGATTTTTTAAAGTGGACTTCTTGTAGCAAAACTTTCCCCTGGTCTCTGAGTAGTGAGATCGGACGCCCATGTGTATTGTTGCAGACGTAAAAAGTCCCTTGGCAGTTGGAAATCGTAAAACAGTAGCCTAACCGCTCTCCCCAGGCAAAATTTCGAGTGAAAAATCTACCCAAAATATTTCAGGAACCTCGCCGATGCTACGGAGTTCGTGCACTGAGATGAGTTTCTCCGGACTCAGGCTTGAGTTAAAAGTAAGAAGTAGCCGTGATGTTAGCCCGTAGTCTAAACTAAGATTAAATTAAACTTTGTCCCAAATCGGGTGTATTTCATTCACGTTTCATTCAGTAGCATGTCCTTTACAGAACCTCGCTCCTACAACAACCTTCCGATCATAAGCAAGATGTCCCGCGTCCGATACACCCATCTTGAGATCATCCGCCACATCCTGCACCCATCTTCTCTTTGGCCTTCCTCTTCCTCTCTTCCCAGGCATATATCCCTCCAATATTGTTCTCTTCAAACTTTCGTGACGTTTCAAGTGACCAAAATATTTCAGTTTTCTTTGTTTTATCGTCTTTAATAACCAACCTTCTTCAATATTCAGCCCTTGAAGTATGGATGCATTTGTTCTTTTCTTTACCCAAGATACTCTTAGAACCCGTCTATAACATTTATATTCAAAGGCATTTTATGTTAATTAATTCATGTTAATTCTGCATATTCTCCTATATAACTACCAACCACACACCCACACACACGCACACGCGCACACACACACACATACATACACATGCGCGCATTTGCCAACAACCATACGTAACAAACATTACAGGAGCACATAATAAACAAACATTCACATATAACAGACAGAAGTAAGAAAGATAACACAAACCGACTATTATTTTAACTGAACAAGGGACATAACAATGTAATAAAGTAATCATCCAAAGCACGCGAAGAGTTACCTGTTCTTAGTCTTATTCCGGCCATCCATGTATTCGTTTCAGATGCCACAAGCCCAGAGACCCGGGTTGAGTGTCAGCGTGTGGCGAGTCCTACATTCTCACTGTGTTGAAGCCAATTATCTCCACGTTATAGTGGACGATGTTGCACCCTGAAAGCAGAGGAAACACACAGACTTAGTGGTTTGGTTGTGTATGTTATTTTAAACAATTTCTGCAATAATTTGAAATGTAAACACAGAACCCATAAACCATATGTTGCACGATTTATTGCCTGGCATACTTCGCTGCATCTTGTCAGGTGCATGCTGAAGAGTTATATATCATAATAAGTGAATAAATGAATAATACTTAAACTGAAACATTAAAACACACAGTCATCGGTATTGTTTGAATGTGGAACATCTGTTATTCCCAAGGTAATTTCAGATTTAACACAAACTCTTTCTGTTTGGACAAAACGAGCTGGAACTACCTAATTTCTAATGCCTTGCTATATTTGGGCAATTATTTATTGTTTGTCAAATACATTATACAAAATAATTGTACTTGTTATACACGCCATGACAATATTGTAAGAGGTGTTGAGGACGTTGTTTTATAGTCTTTCAACTGCACAGGGTTTGCTGATTGATTGATTGTTACTGACTGATTGCTTGTTACTGATTGATTGCTTGTTGCTGATTGATTGCTTGTTGCTGATTGATTGCTTGTTGCTGATTGATTGCTTGTTGCTGATTGATTGCTTGTTACTAATTGATTGCTTGTTACTAATTGATTGCTTGTTACTGTTGTGTAAAATTGAGTTTGAACACTGTAAAGTTAATTGTTAACTCTTTGTGTTTGTGACATTGACATACGAACCATCTGAGCCCTGGAACGTGCTTGAGAGTACATCAACACAAATGGAAATGGCCAGTGTTACAGGAACACAAACAGAATTGGTCATATTTACAGGAACACAAAAGGAATTGGTCATTGTTATGGGAACACAAACGGAATTGGTCAACATTAAGGATTTGTAAACTGTAAAAGCCATGTAAACTGTAAAGGACTAGTAAAAAATTTGTAAATGTAAAGGACTAGTAAAGGATTTGTAAACTGTTACGGGCATGTAAATTGTACATAGATTTGTCAACTGTAAAGGACTTGTACACTTATAATGTAGAGCAGCCATCTTTAAACTGTCCTTATGGTGTCACCATGTTGATCTGCACTGTGATATCACTTACTAAACACTCTTGGCATCCTTAACAATATTAACGGGTTACAAGACAATGGCATGGTTATTGTAATTTCTAACATGTTTTTAAGGTTTTCATTTGATTTCCCCTCATAGGTAGATCTCATGGTTAGCAGACTCAAACCCAATCTCCTGAAGGAGTGGAGCTGGTAGTGGCTTCACTGACTTACCATGACTCTGGTGGGAACAGGTCAGTTTGACTGCATATAGATCCCCTCATAAGAAGTCAATTAGCCTCTCATAGATAACACCAGGAGAATCTTAACTCAGCTCACAAACTCTGTAGTGCCAACAAGGATCCAGATGTGTGTGGCCCAGAACCATACATGCTGTGTGTATTGATTTTGGGGAGGTTTTGTAGTTTTGAAATTGATACTAGAAGAAGCAGAAGACAAAGAAGAAGAAGCAGCAGAAGAAGAAAGAAGATATGAGATCACTAATTGCTTTGCTTAAATATGAGAGGAGATAGCCGTTAGATGTGGTAGACATGGAAAAAAAAAAATATATATATATATATATATATTTTTTTTTTTTTTTTTTGTTCACAGCACTTTGGCCCCTATTCTTTGGGCAAGCTTAAGGATGATCAGATTCACCAAGCCTACAGATGCCCAGCCTCAGCAAGCCTACAGATGCCCAGCCTACAGAGATGCCCTGCCTCAGCAAGCCTACAGAGATGTCCAGCCTCAGCAAGCCTACAGAGATGTCCAGCCTCAGCAAGCCTACAGATGCTCAGCCTACAGAGATGCCCTGCCTCAGCAAGGAGATATGGAGAGGGATCCTGTGTATGTAACCCTGTGTGGTATACTCTCTTGTGCTGTACCAAGTCATATTCCAACTTTCGTCAGTCCCAGGGTGGTTTGCTGTCTGAGAGAGACACACACAGATGATGCGAAGATGAGAGAGAGAGAGAGAGAGAGAGAGAGAGAGAGAGAGAGAGAGAGAGAGAGAGAGACACAGATGATGCAAAGATGAGAGAGAGAGAGAGAGAGAGAGAGAGAGACACACACACACACAAAGAGGTGATGTGAAAAAGAGAGAAAGAGGAGGCAAAGATGAGAGCGAGATCCACACACACACAAAGAGATGGTGTGAAGAAGAGAGAGATAGGAGGTAAAGATGAGAGAGACATCTACACACACACACACACATCCAAAGAGGTGGTGTGAAGAAGAGAGAGGAGAGGTGAAGATGTGTGAAAGAGAGAGGAAAGCGAGAGAGCTTAATGAAGTAGACATGGGAGTTAGTGTTTGTAAACTGTCATGATAAAACTCTCTAAGTACAATTATACATGCTCCAAGGACAGGAATTGAAACGCCAGATAATCATGCCATATTTATATTTAGAACTGCTATTCTCGGCTCCAGAAGTCTGCTATGGCTGTCAACAAACAGCGTAGCCCCACTTCAATATGCCAACACATACAATTATACGTACACACGAAGTTTCATTGTGTTTATTTTAGGAAACTATATTTCATTTGTTTATTTTTCCTGTGCCTCTTGACTTCGTGGTGACCTTAGGCAGTAGTTGTTTCGCTACATAAAAATAGATTGTAGAGGCACGTATAAGATCAAGGACTGGTATTTCTTTGCATCTGTGGTATACTATTTCATCATGTATGAGATCGTTTGCAGAATGTCATACTCATTACGGCCAAACAAAAAGTGTTCTTTATCATTTTCCAGTCCCTCTTTCATTCAACTTCACCTCCTCTCTCTCTCTCTCTCTCTCTCTCTCTCTAATCCATCTTCACCTCCTCTCTCTCATCTTATGCACTATTGATGAACAAATATGAGTGATTGGAAGGGTCAAATGTAAGACGGACCTGTGTGCCCTATTTGTGACCCTTTGAAAATAAAGTTCAATCAATACATCAATCATCTTCACACCATCTCTCTGTGTCTCTCTAATTCATCTTCACCTCCTCTCTCTCATCTTCACACCATCTCTCTGTCTCCCTCTCTAATACATCTTCACCTCCCCTCTCTCATTGTCACACCATCTCCCTGTGTCCCTCTCTCATTCAACTTCTCCTCTCTCTCTCTCCTTATCCAGTCCCTCTGCCTCAAGTTTCCATGTCTAAGGTTTTGCAACATCCTGTGTCCATCTTCGAGCTTGTCTGTCCTTGCCACTTCTTTCATGAACCAACACTGTACTCTCCAAACCACTGTACTCTCTAAACCACTACTCTCTAAACCACTGTACTCTCCAAGCCACTGTACTCTCTAAACCACTGTACTCTCCAAGCCACTGTACTCTCTAAACCACTACTCTCTAAACCACTGTACTCTCCAAGCCACTGTACTCTCTAAACCACTACTCTCTAAACCACTGTACTCTCCAAGCCACTGTACTCTCTAAACCACTGTACTCTCCAAGCCACTGTACTCTCTAAACCACTACTCTCTAAACCACTGTACTCTCCAAGCCACTGTACTCTTTAAACCACTGTACTCTCCAAGCCACTGTACTCTCCAAGCCACTGTACTCTCCAAGCCACTGTACTCTCTAAACCACTACTCTCTAAACCACTGTACTCTCCAAGCCACTGTACTCTCCAAGCCACTGTACTCTCTAAACCACTACTCTCTAAACCACTGTACTCTCCAAACCACTGTACTCTCTAAACCACTACTCTCTAAACCACTGTACTCTCCAAGCCACTGTACTCTCTAAACCACTACTCTCTAAACCACTGTACTCTCCAAGCCAGGCTGTTTCAGTTCCCCAGACATGGATCTGTGTTTGAGACAGTTTTCTTCCACATTCACATCTCTAGGAATGTCTGTGATTGTCTTCTTGCTCTGTGGCATTCTAAGAATGTTCATGTTAACAATCCCCAGTTTTGTGTGGTTCTCGATGTCTGCCCAGACATTTTCACTTTTCACAGGATGTGGCTTGTGTGGGCTGCTCCATGTCTACACTCTACTCTACACAAACATGTCAACTGCCGATACGGTGTGGCATGTGTCATACGGTGTGGCATGTGTCATACGGCGTGGCATGTGTCATACGGTGTGGCATGTGTCATACGGTGTGGCGTGTGTCATACGGTGTGGCGTGTGTCATACAGTGTGGCGTGTGTCATACGGTGTGGCATGTGTCATACGGTGTGGCATGTGTCATACGGTGTGGCATGTGTCATACGGTGTGGCATGTGTCATATGGTGTGGCATGTGTCATACGGTGTGGCATGTGTCATACGGTGTGGCATGTGTCATACGGTGTGGCATGTGTCATACGGTGTGGCATGTGTCATACGGTGTGGCATGTGTCATACGGTGTGGCATGTGTAATATGGTGTGGCATGTGTCATACTGTGTGCATTCTCTGCCCCGACATTTCAACTGTCCAATGGAGGTTGACTTGCATAGTTTGTTAGTTACTCAACAGATCATCCTCATTGCAATCAAACTAAGTGCTTAGATCTCTCCCTCAGTGGCTTATAACACCAGTTCTGTGTTGGTTGACTAGTCTTCAGATCCCTCCATCAGTGGCTTATAACACCAGTTCTGTGTCGGTTGACTAGTCTTCAGACCCCTCCCACAGTATCTCCCTCAGTGACTTATAACACTAATTCTGTGTCGGTTAACTAGTCTTCAGATCCCTCCCTCAGTATCTCCCCCTCAGATGTGGGTGAGGGATGTGTGTGGGTGGGTGCGAGATGTCTGGGTTGGTGGCAGGATCTGTGAGTGGGTGGAGGGATGAGTGGGGGATGTGTGGTGAGTGGGGGATGTGTGGTGGGTGGGGGGTGTATGGGTATGGGTGGGTGATGTGTGATTAGATAAGGGATGTGTGTGTGGGAGGGGGGATGTGTCACATAACATGAGAATATGCATTGTTTATGCTTACAACATTCATTTGACAATGTTTTTTTCCTATGTGAATGTATCATGCACTGTTGATGAACAAAAGATGAGTTATTGGAAGGGCCGAGTAAGGCGGGCCTACATGCCAAATTTCTTACCCTTTGAAAATAAAGATCAATTCAATTCAATCCCTCAGCGACTTATAACGCCAGTTCTGTGTCGGTTTACTAGTCCTCCTTGGCTTCCTTGACCCTGTTTGACTTGAAGTTTTAGCAGTTTGGTCACAGTTGCACAATCACACCCATCCATTGAGTCATTAACTCATGCTGCCTTCCTGAGGGTGTTCAGAATATCAACCGGGTCCATTATGTGATGGTGATGATGCCTACTCTTACAACCAGATCTGGCATCTCTTAAGTCCACTAGTTAACTAAATACCTGACAGTGTTCTGAACTGGGGAGAAAAAAATCTGTGCCTGCAAGGGGACAGGTCAACATGCATCCCCAACATCTCATTAAGCTCTGACCTGGCCTATGTGACATGCCACACATCCCAGACCCCTACAGCAGAAACCCTGTCTGGGATCATCCTTCCATTTCTGCCTGGCCACGTCCTGATTATGTCCCTGGGTTCAATGTTCTCATGCAGGGTAACTAGGTCAGGCTCCGAGGAGAATGTTATAAGATGAAACCAGTACGACCCCTGTCTCTTCACTGTGCGTGCTGTTATCCATTTCCTTTGTACATACACACACACATACATGCTGTGTACACTTGGCTTTAACATGCCAGCTTGTACGTTGTATGTATCTCCCCCCTTTCCCCCATAAACAAGTCATTCCCCCAGGGGGCTGTCACTGCACATAACACCTGCACATGCTTTACAAATGCAGGGTATTAGCTCGACCAATGGCAAGGGGCTGTCTAGACCATCCAGCCAATCACAGCCTTGCTTATGACAAGCCTCTGGCGTGTGGCGCAAATTTTGAAAGAGTTTAGTAATCTCCCTTGCCTCTCCCTGGCCTCCGACCCGCCCGCCATTCTGTTCATGTGCAGTGTGCTGCTGCACGGCACGGCTCTGTCACACTTGGGTGACTCCTGTAGCTGACTGGTTGTCCCACCATGTCCCTTCTTCACACCCACCTGACGTCCCCTTATGTAGAGTCAGTGAATCAACAGGCAGTAATAATCTTGTATTTCAGCTGGAAGTATTTGCTTCTGTTCACATTAAATCTATTCTGTTGTGTCTTTCTTGTGTTACCTCTGGCAGTGTTTTGGTTTCTTGTATGTTGTATCTCTTGTAGGTTTGTTTCTTCTTGTTGTATGTTGAAATTTTGTGTGGTTTTGTTGTGTGGTTTTATTTCACTATTTATTGTTCATAATTGATGTTTCTCATTATGTGTGATTTGTGTGTCATGTATATTCACATATGCCCCTCATAATAAGGTTTTTATGTTTATTTCATATTATGTGTGTGTTTTTAAAAATTATTATTGTTTTTATTTTTATATTAAACTTAGTTTATCTGAGTGACTGTGTGTGTGTGTTTTTTTAAAATTGTCATGTTATACCTTTTTTCATGTTTTAGTAAATATTTGTTCTGTGTGTATTTTATGTGTTTCATAGTTTGATGTTTTAAAATGTTTTAGTTAATCATTGTTTTATGTGTATTTTATGTCTATGATTTATGTGCTTTTTCTTGTTTTAGATGGTCTTGTTTTGTGTATATTGTGTGTGTTTCCTAATGTGCTTTTTGATGTTATAGTAAATAGTTGTTTTGTGTTCATTTTGTTTATATCTTTGTGTGTTCGTTTTTTGTTTCATGTTTGAATAAATCATTGTTATGTATATATAATGTTTCATAGTGTGACTTTTCATGTTTTAGCAAATATTTGTTTTGTGCATATTTGTGTGTTTCATATGTTTTTTTTTAATGTTTTATTTTTCATGTTTTAGTAAATCTTTGTTTTGTGTATATTTTGGGTTTCATAATGTCTCTTTTCATGTTGTTATAAATGAGCATTGTGTGTATATTATACATGTTTAATAATGTGCTTTTTCATATTTGAGTAATTCTTTGTGTATATTTTGTCTCTGTATGTGATTTGTTAATGTTGAAAGGTCTTTGTTTTGTGTATGTTTTATGTGTATCTTAATGCACTTTTCACTGTTTTGATAAGACTGTTAAGTAACACACGTATTGTCTTTCACGTTCTCTCTCATTCCCACCCACCCCTAACACAGTGACATTCAACCCTTGCCAAATGGTCGGTGTGTAAGAGAATGGGTGGGTGTGTAATCAGCTGGGTGGGATGGTGTGTAAGAGAATGTGTGGGTGTGTAATCGGCTGGGTGGGTGTGATTGGGTGAGTGTGTAATAGAGTGGTTAGGTGCGTAAGTAATTGAGTGGATGTATAATTTAGTGGTTTGGTGTGTAAATAATTGGTTGGATGTATAATAGAGTGGTTGGGTGCATAAGTAATTGGGTGGATTTTTAATAGAGTGGTTAGGTGCATAAGTAATTAGTTGGGTGTGTACAAATAAACTTCTTAAGACATAAGGTGGTTGTACATAAAAAGGCATGCTTTCAATGGTCATGGATCAGATTTGTTGACATCAAATGTGAAAACATGTCAGCGGTGAAGTACTGCCTATGCACTTCTAGCTCGTAACTTACGTATGCTCAATGTGTGAATACTCAGCTTACATACACTGCATACATTCAGCTTATACCAGCATACACAACCAGAAACTCTACTGACATTTAGATGGTTGGTTATAATATTAAGGAAGTTCGAGTTAAACATTACACTAAGCTCCCATCTTCTTCTTCTTCTTCTTCAGCGTTCCGAGCCATTGAGGTTCTTTGCTGCAGATACAATCCGTCTCCATTCGTCTCTCTGGTTGACCTTCTCTTGCCAGTCGTTGATTCCAAGTGCTTGTAGGTCTGTATATGTATTATCTCTCCACCGTCTTCTTGGTCTACCTTGGGGTCTACGGTCATTTATTTCCTGAGTGTAAGCGAGTTTTGTTTCCCTATTGTCCTCCATTCTTTCTATATGCCCCAGCTATTGTAGTCTTTTAGCCTTCATGATACCAGTGATAAGCTCCCATGTTTATTGATAATGTTGTTGGTTGATTAGTTGCTTAATTGGTTGGGTAGTTGATTGGTTGGGTGGGTGGGTGATTGGTTGTTTTGATGGTTGCTTAGGTTGGGTGGGTGGTTGGTTGGGTTTTTATAGTTGCTTGATTGGTTGGGTGGGTGGTTGGTTGGATTTGATTGGTTTGTTGTTATGAATCCCCAAGAGGACTATGTGTTTTAACTGTCAATTCCCATCTCATGCAGGTTGTCTGCACCATGAGACTTGCCGACATCAATCAGAACGAGCTTAGTCTACAGACTCGTCCCCTCAACTGGCACCCAACCACCATCTTCACAGGGACTGTGCTGTAGAACTGTCCTGTCCCTCTCCGAGCCCAGAAACCAGCTGGATGTGCAAGACCAGGAACGAAACTTCACATCTACAGAGAAACTATTATGATGTAAGCAAATGGTTGAGATGAAATGTATGTAGGTGATGTTTCCTTCACAGGTGGGAGGGATTTTTTTTTTGTCAGAGGGAGATGGTTTACCCAAACTAGCATACACAAACATACGTTGAAATTACACGTAAATATAATCTTGCATACACTTAATTTACATACATACAACTTACAGCCGCATTACATACATACACTTAATATACATACCCACAACTTACACCCTCTTAACGCGCATTCATGTAATTCACATACACTTAAGATATATACACTTTACATACATGCATGTAACTGACATAAACTCTTACACTTAATAAAATGCATGTAACTGACATGAAACACACATACAATTGACATACATACACATAACATATATAAATTCAACTTACATACACTTAACATACATGCATTTACACATACATCACTTATGTAAACTCTTACATGCATGTAACTTACATCCACTAACTTACATACACTTACACAGGCAAGTAATTTGCATACACTAAATTTATATACACATAACTAACATGTACTTAGCTTACATATATTTACATGTTTGCATCTTACAGATACTTAAAACATTCTTAAATTCACTCAGCTTGGATATATTTTATCTTGCATATATGTAAACTTGCACGCATGCATATGCTTAACTCACATACACATCAACTCACACATACTTTTCATCCACTCATTGTACGTGCATCTTAACTCACATGCACATTAACTCACGCATACTTTACATCCGCTCATGTTACATGTATCTTAACTCACATACACATCAACTCACACATACTTTTCATCCACTCATGTTACGTGCATCATCACATTGTTCGTGCGTCATCACATTGTACGTGCATTGTCACACTGTCATCATTGACCAGGGCTGCCAGGTTGACCTAGCATGAACTGGGTGCCATAAACTTCCTGGCATGTAAAGATGGTGGACATGATATTGACCCCAGCAAATGCCAGGTGGTCTCAAGTATGGAAGAGCACCATGTACCCAATATGTCTCCTGGCACAGTAGTCCTAAACATGCTCAGCTTACACACACTCAGCTTACACACACTCAGCTTGCATACACTCAGCTTACATACACTTAGCTTACACACACCCAGCTTACATACACTCAGCTTACACACACTTAGCTTACATACACACAGCTTACACACACTCAGCTTACACACAGCTTACATACACTCAGCTTACACACACTCAGCTTACACACACTCAGCTTACATACACACAGCTTACACATGCTCAGCTTACACACAGTCAGCTTACATACACTTAGCTTACACACATTCAGCTTCATACACTCAGCTTACACACACTTAGCTTACATACACACAGCTTACACACACTCAGCTTACACACAGCTTACATACACTCAGCTTACACACACTCAGCTTACACACACTCAGCTTACATACACACAGCTTACACATGCTCAGCTTACACACAGTCAGCTTACACACACTCAACTTACACATTCAGCTTCATACACTCAGCTTACACACACTCAGCTTACATACACTCAGCTTACATACACACAACTTACACACGCTCAGCTTACACACACTCAGCTTACATACACACAGCTTACACACGCTCAGCTTACACACACTCAGCTTACACATACTCAACTTACACATTCAGCTTCATACACTCAGCTTACACACACTCAGCTTACATACACTCAGCTTACATACACTCAGCTTACATACACACAGCTTACACACACTCAGCTTACCCACACTCAGCTTACATACACAGCTTACACACGCTCATCTTACACCCACTCAGCTTACACACACTCAGCTTACATACACTCAGCTTACATACACTCAGCTTACATACACACAGCTTACACATGCTCAGCTTACACACACTCAGCTTACATACACTCAGCTTCATACACTCAGCTTACACACACTCAGCTTACATACACTCAGCTTACATACACACAACTTACACACGCTCAGCTTACACACACTCAGCTTACATACACAGCTTACACATGCTCAGCTTACACACACTCAGCTTACACACACTCAACTTACACATTCAGCTTCATACACTCAGCTTACATACACTCAGCTTATATACACACAGCTTACATACACCCAGCTTACATACACTCAGCTTACATACACTCAGCTTATATACACACAGCTTACATACACCCAGCTTACATACACTCAGCTTACACATACTCAACTTACACATACTCAACTTATATACACTCAACTTACATACACTTAGCTTACACACACTCATCTTTCATACACTCAGCTACTTAGGTTTACCAGACATATACCATTTACTCTACACTGAAATACACACGGTTGACATATATGCACTCACCTGACATACATTCAACGTAAGCCTATCACGTATAAATTCAACCGACACCGGATCAGATATGTACGTGGCTAAAGTTCCCTCCAGAAGACTTAAGGAAAATTCAAAACGTAACATGGTGTGCCGGTTCCTGTAGCGCATGCGTACAACACAGCTTTCCAGCGACATTTTTCTCCTAGCTATTCTCGGTTGTATTTGAACATTTTCAATATAATCATGCACATATTGTATCCATTGATACATCTGCAAGACACATCCGATAAACTAATTTATGAAATATCCACGTTTAGAACACAAAACTGCAAATCACAGCTCTTATCAATCCAGAAATGGAATGACGGAACCATGTTCGCCATGACCAGGGCTAACGACAAGCTATGAATCTTGATGCGGTGTTTGCGATTTAACGCAAGTTTTACGGTAGTTACAGAAATATAAATATCTAATTGTAGTAACGCAGGCATGTGTGTGCAGATTTTCTAGACCATGAAATCTAGTCACGCTGTGCCAATGTGCCGCTGTGTGTCTATGTGTGCCGGCTTGTCACTTGAAGCCTATCAGGATGCGCCCTGGCCGGTACAGTCGGCATCCTTCCCCTGCAGTTGATGCTGCATGTGGCATGCGCACTGGTACACCGGGCAGAAATCGGGTCGCGTCAGGTTGGTGTAGGAGAGAGGGGGCGTTGGAAGGGGGAGGGGCTAAGTAGTGTGCCTGTGGTTTCAATACAAAATATGTGCCTTCTGTAGCAAATAAGATGAAGCTCCCCCAACCCCGAAGACTAGGGGTCTGTGTGTGTGTGTGGTTTCACTAGAACATGTGTGTTCTGTAACACATACAATAAACCTCCCCTCAAACTAGGGGCTAGATAGTGTGTGTGTATGGGGAATAGTAGGTGTGTTGTTTCAGTACAACATGTTTGTTCTGTAATAAAAGATCTGTAACAAATACAATAAACCTCCCCCCCCCCCCAAACTAGGGGCTAGATTGTGTGTGTGTGTAGGTGGGGAATAGTGCGTGTGTTGTTTCAGTAGAACATTTTTGTTCTGTAACGAAAGATCTGTAACAAATACGATAAACCTCCCCTTAAACTACGGGCTAGATAGTGTGTGTGTGTGGTTTCAATAGAACACATATTTGTTCTGTAACGAAAGATCTGTAACAAATAAGATGAACCTCCCACAATCCCCCAGATTAGGGGTTGGTAGTGTGTGTGCATGTGCTTGTGTGGTTTCAATATAATATATGTTTGTTCTGTAACACATGTTTTGTAACAAATGTTCTGTAATACATATTCAGTAACAAATGTTCTGTAATATATATTCTGTAACAAAAACTTTGTAATACACTGTAACAAATGTGTTCTAATACATATTCTGCAACAAATATTCTGTACTACATAGTCTGTAACAAATTTTCTGCAGTACATAATCTGTCACAAATATTCTGTAATACAAATTCTGCAATAAATGTTCTGTAGTACATGTTCTGTAACAAATGGTCAGTAATACACATTCTGGAGCAAATGTTGTGTAATGCATATTCTGTAACAAATGTTATATAACAAATATTCTGTAACAAATGTTCTGTAATACATAATCTGTAACACATATTCTGAAATAAATGTTCTGTAATAGATATTCTGTAAAAAAAATGTTCTGTAATACCATAATGTAACAAAAACTTTGCAATACATAGTCTGTAACAAATGTTCTGTAATATGTAATCTGTAACAAATATTCTGTAATACAGTCTGTAAAATGTTCTGTAATACAAATTCTGCAATAAATGTTCTGTAATGCATATTCTGTAACAAATTTTATGTAATAAATTTGCTGTAAAAATGTTCTGCAATACATATTCTGTAACAAATGTTCTGTAATGCATATTATGTAACGAATGTTATATATATTCTGAAATAAATGTTCTATAAAAGATATTCTGTAATAAATGTTCCGTAATAGATATTTTGTAACAAATGATCTGTAATACATGTTGTGTAATAAATGTTCTGTAATAAATATTCTGTAACAAATGTTCTGTAACAGATATTCTGTAACAGATATTCTGTAACAAATGTTCTGTAATACATATTCTGTAACAATTGTTCTGTAATACATATTCTGTAACTAATGTTTTGTAATACATATTCTGTAATATATATTCTTTAACAAATATTCTGTAATAGATAGTCTGTAACAAATGTTCTGTAAAAGATGGTCTGTAACGAATGTTATGTTATAGATATTTTTAAACAAATGTTCTGTAATACATATTCTTTAACAAATGTTCCATAACAGATATTCTGTAACAAATTTTCTGTAATAGATATTTTTAACAAACATTCTTTAATCCATATTCTGTAACAGATGTTTTGTAGTACATATTCTGTAACAAATGTTCTGTAATACATAGTCTGTAATGAATGTTCTGTAACAAATATTTTGTAACAAATGTTATGTAACAAATATTCTGTGACAAATGTTCTGTAACAAATGTTCTGTAATACATATTCTGTAACAAATGTTCTGTAATACATATTCTGTAACAGATGTTCTGTAATGCATATTCTGTATCAAATGTTCTGTAATACATACCGTATTTTACGGACTATAAGACGCTACGGACTATAAGACGCATCTTAATTTTTAAGCAATTTTAAAAAAAATAACATTTTTACCATTTTTATATTAATTTCGAGTATAAGACGCACCTGAATTTTGGAGGCAATTTTTTTGAAGAAAAAAGTGTGTCTTATACTCCGTAAAATACGGTATTCTGTAACAACCAAGGTAAAGAAAATGTTGACTTCTCGTCCTTGACTTGGGAACGTAAATTACAATTAGTTCTGAAGTTGGAGTGGGTTCTCTTGATGGTGAGGAACACTGGTGAAAGGGAAAGCTAATCTACACAAAACATCCAGCCCAGTGTACTAGAAGTAGTGTGTGTGGTCTATGCTTGAGTTGTTCTATAAAATATGTGGGTTAGCACCATATACCCAATGTACTAGAAGTAGTGTGTGTGGTCTATGCTTGAGTTGTTCTATAAAATATGTGGGTTAGCACCATATACCCAATAACCTCAAGCTGTATAACAGGTTCTTTGTTGTTGCTTTTTTTTTAAAAATAGTGATAAGCCAGTAATCATGATTAGTTTTCTTAAACCGTTTTGTTTTTAACCTGGTTGTACTTTGTTATTGGAGCACTTGTGGGCTGCACCCGTGTGCCGTGATGTTGATCTGTTGACTAAACTAAACTATACTTTGTTAATGTTTCTATTGGAACATTTTCAGCAGTTTAGTTTAGGAAACTTCACAGAAGAAAGAAATACTAGAATGTAACATCTGAATACAGAAACACCAGACCGTAACATCTGAATACAGGAATACCAGAATGTAACATCTGAATACAGAAATACCAGAGTGTAACATCTGAATACAGGAATACCAGAATGTAACATCTGAATACAGGAATACCAGAATGTATCATCTGAATACAGAAATACCAGAATGTAACATCTGAATACAGAAATACCAGAATGTAACATCTGAATACAGAAATACCAGAATGTAACATCTGAATACAGAAATACCAGAATGTAACATTTGAATACAGAAATACCAGAATGTAACATCTGAATACAGAAATACCAGAATGTAACATCCAAGTAAACAGGACACAGGACATCTTCAACAACTAAATTAGTACAAGTATCTCGGAACTGTCATAACACCTCAAGAAAGGTGCCTTGTGGAGATTAGACCAAGAACCACTATGACAAAGGTGGCCTTTTGCAAGACAGAAATCATTCTGATCAGTAAACAACTGTCAGGTGCATTGAAAAGTGTGGTAAAGATAGTTAGTCAGTTGCTCGCGGTTCCAACTTCACGGCACATGGTCGCTCTATTATGCTCCGTTCCTGCTACCAGCAAATATTGCACAAAATGCTATTCACTGCCACAAGGGAAAAGCGGAACAGACAGGAGTCTCGACAAACCAACAGCCCACACAGGTATGCTATGCATAATGCCACTGCCATAATGCCAACACAAAAGTCCGCCACAAAAAATACAGTTCATCGTTGATGGAAACAGCAGTCACTAGACAACCAGCAGCCACACATTACTGCATAAGGCAAACCCAGTTAGTTCAGCGACCGGCCAGCTGCCATTTTTCTGAACATGCAGTTCGCACTACAAACAACCGTGGACAGATGTAAAAGCACTCCACATGAAATTCACAGCTCACAGTATTGTTCCACGCACTCAGCACAGTAACAGGGTGATGGAACCATGCACTACCAGTCCAACATGAGGAAATGCATAAGCAAATCATAGCCACAAGGAGAAACACTCCAGAGGTTTAAAAAGCTCAACTGCCTATGCTCCATGTTGGGGACTGGAAATGTGTTGAAATGATGCAGAGCACCTACACTACTGTATGCGTGTCAAATATGGACAATTAGTAGACATTCTGAGAAATATATAAGGGCAGTGGAATTATGGTTTATGAGTACGATGCCAAGAATACCATGGATGGGCAGAAAAAAATAATGTCCTAAAAGAAACAAATGAAAACTGAATTGATTAGAGAAAATAGACAAATAGTCACTTTTTGGCATAATATGAGGAGAAATGAAATTGAAAACTCAATTAAAACTGGCAAAATTAAAGGGAAAAAATAAAGGGGATAACAAAGGGATAAATACATGGATGGTCTGGCATAAAGAGGACAAAAACACAATCCTGATCCATGACTGCTAATTGTGTCCTCCGGTGGCCGAAGACATCTCACACTTACCTGCATGGCACATGATGATGATAGTTTGGGAAGAGAACATCATGGAAATAACTCGACTGCTACTTCTAACTAGATATGAACATCTGGAGAGACTGACTCCTTTTACATTAAACATAGGGCAACTACACTTCCAGCAAGAGCTAACCCATTCCTCTCCTCTTGTAGGATTTGTCTGACTGAACATGTCCCTCGGCCATTTCTATAGTTTTCTCCATTTCTATAGTTCTCTCCATTTCTATTATTCTCTCTTTTTTTATTGTTCTCTCCATTTCAATAGTTCTCTCCATTTCTATGGTTCTCTCCATTTCTATAGTTGTCTCTGTTTCTATAGTTTTCTCCATTTCAGTAGTTCTTTCCTTTTCTATAGTTCTCTCCATTTCTATAGTTCTATCTGTTTCTATTGTTCTCTCCATTTCTATAGTTCTCTTCATTTCTATTGTTGTCTCCATTTCTATAGTTCTCTCTGTTTCTATAGTTTCTTCATTTCTATAGTTAATTTCAATAGTTTTCTCTGTTTCTATAGTTTTTCCCATTTCTATAGTTGTCTTTTTCTATAGTTCTGTCCATTTCTATAGTTCTCTCCATTTATGTGGTTCTCTCCATTTCTATAGTTCTGTCCATTTCTGTAGTTTTCTCCATTTCTATATTTCTGAAGTTCTCTTTTTCTATAGTTCTTTCCATTCCTATAGTGCTCTCCATTTCTATAGTTCTCTCAACTTCAAGTTTTCTTTCTTACTGTAGCTCTGTCTTTCTATATAGTTCTGTCCATTTATATAGTTCTTTCCCTTTCTATTGTTCTCTCTGTTTTATAGTACTCTCCATGTCTATAGTTCTTTCCGTTTCTATAGTTCTCTCTATTTCTATAGTTCTCCCAACTTCACTTCCACTTCATGGATCTTCTAATTTAATCCATTCATCTCCAATTCTATAGTTCTTCTAACTTAATCGATTCCCTTCAAGAGCCTGCTACTTTTAAATTGAATATATCCTCAGATCATCATCATCACCAGCTTCATCATCATGCAAGTGTTGACAGGACTTCGCTCTCACTGTTATCTGCTGGAAAGATTAGATTTTCCCCCCTGTGTACACCTTCTTGTTGGTCACTGTCTTCCTCTTCTCCCATGAACCATGCCTTCCTTCACTGTTCTTCCTAAGTTTCTGGGACATTTATTACAAATTCCTGTTACATAGCCAAAGGAGCAGCAATAGGGTAAGCGCTCAACCTTGTAGAATACCCCCTGACTTGTGCATTCATCACCTCTGGCAGCTAAAGTCCAACTCCTGGCCTTCACGTGGCGGACCTGTTTTAACTAACAGGAGAAGGGGCGGTGGCGAGTCTCTGGCGCTGTAAAACAACATACCAGACTTCTCTAGATATATGTGTATGTATATGTGACAGTCTCTTCCAGCAAAGAAAAGGTGCTGAAGATGGAGGCAACCAGCCAGGAGGCACAGCACATAAATCAGGATGCCACACAAATATGTGATAACATTTGTCAATTACTGCAAACATGTTATGGTGCTTGCTCTGCTATGGACCCCCAGGAAGGTGCAGTACTGAGGTCTATGCCCCGAAAGTATCCAACCAAAACGACCAACTAAAGACAACATTTCAGAAAAATGTCAAGTGAACTAAAAGGGAAGAAGAATTTCAGTTTCTGAGATATAATGTTGTTTATGTGCCAGTTTTCTTTGATGTTCAGATTATGTAAAATGTCTGTAATTCTCCTCTTCTTGATCCACGCTATCCAAAACATTTGAGTTCACAAGCCAGAATGCTTCTCAGGGAACAGGGGCAGGAAATAACCCTGGCTTTGTTTATGTCTTGGCAGGTTGTTTGTAGACATGGGTGACCTACACCCTTGTCCCGTTACAGTCTGTGACCAGTGGTAGAGGTTTGAACCCAGGGGGAATGAGCAGGAGACAAGTGTCAGTTCAGACACTGGGGTATGTGTTTGTGTGATTGTTGTATGCATAGTCTCACTTGCTTGTGCCTTATCATGTCTGGTGTTTTATCTGTGGTTGGTGTTTCAAGTATGTCAGTGTTCGGTGTTTTATGTATGTCTGCTGCTTCTGTGCTCAATGTTTTATGTATGTCTGATGTTTCTGTGCTCAGGGTTTTATGTATGTCTGATGTTTCTGTGCTCAGGGTTTTATGTGTGTCTTGTCTAGTCCAGTATCTGTCTATATCTGGTGTTTATGTCTGTCAAACATGTTACAGCCTGTCTGTCATATGTTGTTTAATATTTATAAATCTTATTTATTGTTTGTGTCTGTCTGTGTCTAGTATTTATATTTGTCTGTCAATTGTGTCTGTCTGTGTGCACCCGATATAAAATGTCTGTGCCTAATATTTATATGTGTCTGTCTAATGTTTGTCTGCATCTAGCTTTATGTCCATGGCTTTGCCCCTGGGTGAGGATATGTGTGTGGGTGGAGGATAGTGGGTGGTGTGGGGGATGTGTTTGATGGGTGCGGGGAATGTGTGTATGAGTGGGGGTGAGTAGGGGATGTGTGGTGGTTGGGGGAAGTATGTGGGGTTGTGTGGGTGGGAGATGTGAGCGTGGATGGGGAATGAGTGGGTGAGGGTGTGTGAGTGGCTTAGGGATGTGTAGGTGGGTGAGGGAGTTGTATGTGTTGGGGTGGGATGTGTGAGTGGGTGGAGGATGTGTATGGGTAGGGGTATTGTGATCGAGAGATGTTTGGTTGGGGGTGGGTGGGGGTGTGGGTGCGTAGTGGAGGATGTATGCGTGAGTGAGTGTGTGTTGGTGGACGGGTAGGGAATGCATGTGTGGGTGGGGAGAGGTGTGTGGTGTGTTGGTTGGGAATATTGTGTGGGTGAGGTATGTGTGTGTTTTGTGGTGTGTGAGTGGGGGTATGTGGGGTGGATGGGTAAGGGTATCTGTGTGGGTGTGGGTGGGAATATTGTGTGGTATCTGGGTGAGGGATATGTGTGTGGTGTGTAAGTGGGGATGTGTTGGTGAGGGATGTGTGTGTGTGTGTGTGGGTTGGTAATATTGCGTGGTAGGGGGTGTATGTGATGTGCGGGTGGGGGATTGGGTTAAGGCACGTGTGGGTGTGTGGAAGTTGTATGTGTGGGTGGTGGGGTGTGTGTGAGTGGTTTGGGGATGTATGGGTGGTTAGAGAGATGTGTGTGTGTGGGGGGGGGGGGGGGTAGGGACATGTCAGTTGGTGGGGATGTGTGTATGGTTTGGGGATGTGTGAGTGGCATGTGCGATGTGTGGGTTGGTGGGGGATTGTGTGCGTGGGTGGGGAATATGTAGTCGCTGGAGATGTGGCTGGGGGATGGGTGGTTTGAGGTGTGGGTGGGGAGAGGATGTGTGGGTTAGGATGTGGATGGGCTTGAGATGTGTGGGTTAGTGGGGGAATGTTTGTGGGTGGCGAGTGTGTTTTGGTTGGGGGATCAGGTGAGGGCAGTGTGTGTGGGTGGGGGATGTGTGCGAGGGGGATGGGTCGATTGGTGGGGTATGTATGTGTCCCTGGTGTGCGTGTGTGTGGGTAGGTAAGGGTGTGTGTGTAGGTGGGGTGATGTATGGATAAGTGGGAGATGGGCCTCATAACATGGTAATAAGCCTTGTTTATGTTTACAACATTCATTTCACAATGTTTATTTTTCTTCCTATGTAAATGTATAATGCTCTTGATGAATGAAAGACGAGTGATTGGAAGGGCCGAATGTAAGACGGGCCTGCGTGCCCAATTTGTTACCCTAATAAAGTTGATTTGATTTGATTTGATTTTTGATTGTCTGACATTTAAGATGAGTATATATATATCTCTCTGCAGTGTTTATGTAAGCTGACAGACTATGCTTCAATCTAAGTAAATGATAGACTATGCTTTAGTCAAAGTAAATGGCAGACTGCTTTAATCTAAGTTAATGACAGACTCTGCTTTAATCTAAGTAAATTACAAACTATGCTTGCATCTGATTAAATGACAGACAATGCTTTCTTGTAAATAAACAACAGACTATGCTTTAATCCAAGTAAATGACAGACTATGCTTTAATCTAATATAACCGTGTATGCTTTAATCTATGTAAACGACAGGCTATTCTTTAATCCAAGTAAATGACAGACTATGCTTTAATCTTAGTGTCTTACATTCTGAACAGTTTTGGAATGAAGAAGGCGACAAAAGTGAAAACATACAGAAGAAGACAAACACGGCAATCAAAGATAGTTGCTAATGTTTTCTTGCTGAATGAGCTTGTAGTGTGCCTTTGTCCCTGGGTTTATTTTCTCCTGGTTGGAGGGGTGTCAGTAAAGTGGTTTAATACCACAGAACAGTTTGTTGTTTGAACGTGGGTGTAACCAACAATAATACGGGCGTGTTGTATGTCCAGGGAACTCGGAGATGCTTGCAGCCTGGAGAAGGTTGTAAGCATAACTTGATGATGATCAGGGCAGGGCATGAGGTCATGGGTCAGATGTCAGATATCTTGTAGGATGTTCACACATGTGCTCAACATGTGAAGTTCATTCTGTAGTTGGGTAATTGTATATGTGGGTTTGAGGAGTTTGTATGTAGGGCTTTGTTTATTGTTAGGCTAATGTAGTTGAGTGTTGAGGTGGTACATAGAACCTGTGCTTCTGTATGGATGTGAAGCATGGACAACATCTGATGGCTGTGGAAATGTGGTTTCTGAGGAAAATGTAAAGAATACCATGGACAGACAGAAAAACCAATGAACAAGTCCTACAGGAGACAAATGAAAACCGTAAACTGATTAGAGAAATTAGACATAGACAGTGAAAATTGTTTGGTCATGTTATGAGAAGAAATAAATTGGAGAACTTGGTGACAACTGGCAAGATTAAGGGGAACAGAACAAGGAGAAGGCAGAGAAGTAAATACCTGGATGGCTTGACTACATATCATGGTTGAGACAAGAACACTAAGCTGATCTATGACTGTGTTGTCCGAGTGAGATGGTGAAACATGACCGCCCATGTTGTGGCATGGCACATGATGACGATGATGAATGTAGTTGGAAAGTTATATATTATATGTAGGGGTTTGAGGAGACGAATGTAGGGGTTTGCTTGAAGTTAGACTAATATACAGACTTGTTTGATGTTGCTAGGCATTCAAATACCAAGCCAGTGGTTCTGATTTTTTAAAATTGACCTGGATCATCAGGACGACTCAGCCCAAAATGGATACCAAGAAATGTCTTCGGAAAGTCAGCATGGCTGAATGGATATGAGCACTTGCTCTTAAACTTCCACTGGGTTGAGGTAGGTTTATCATCCTTGATTTGTTGACATAAATTATAAGTGCCTCAGAAGTTGGAGTGGGTTCACCTGAAGGCGAGGGACACTGGTAAATAGGGAAAATTAATCTACATGCAAAAATGAATCCAGAGCCCTAGAAGTGGCAACATGTGTATGGACTAAGCTTGAGCTCAGCAAACAAAAATACTGACCATATGACTCACTGAGTGCCGACTGGTTTATACAAGTATGGGTGTAGCACCATATCACCCACTGAGTGCCGACTGGTTTATACAAGTATGGGTGTAGCACCATATCACCCACTGAGTGCCGACTGGTTTATACAAGTATGGGTGTAGCACCATATCACCCACTGAGTGCCGACTGGTTTATACAAGTATGGGTGTAGCACCATATACCCACTGAGTGCCGACTGGTTTATACAAGTATGGGTGTAGCACCATATCACCCACTGAGTGCCGACTGGTTTATACAAGTACGGGTGTAGCACCATATCACCCACTGAGTGCCGACTGGTTTATACAAGTATGGGTGTAGCACCATATGACCCACTGAGTGCCGACTGGTTTATACAAGTATGGGTGTAGCACCATATGACCCACTGAGTGCCGACTGGTTTATACAAGTATGGGTGTAGCACCATATCACCCACTGAGTGCCGACTGGTTTATACAAGTATGGGTGTAGCACCATATCACCCACTGAGTGCCGACTGGTTTATACAAGTATGGGTGTAGCACCATATCACCCACTGAGTGCCGACTGGTTTATACAAGTATGGGTGTAGCACCATATCACCCACTGAGTGCCGACTGGTTTATACAAGTATGGGTGTAGCACCATATCACCCACTGAGTGCCGACTGGTTTATACAAGTATGGGTGTAGCACCATATCACCCACTGAGTGCCGAATGGTTTATACAAGTATGGGTGTAGCACCATATCACCCACTGAGTGCCGACTGGTTTATACAAGTATGGGTGTAGCACCATATCACCCACTGAGTGCCGACTGGTTTATACAAGTATGGGTGTAGCACCATATCACCCACTGAGTGCCGGCTGGTTTATACAAGTATGGGTGTAGCACCATATCACCCACTGAGTGCCGACTGGTTTATACAAGTATGGGTGTAGCACCATATCACCCACTGAGTGCCGACTGGTTTATACAAGTATGGGTGTAGCACCATATCACCCACTGAGTGCCGACTGGTTTATACAAGTATGGGTGTAGCACCATATCACCCACTGAGTGCCGACTGGTTTATACAAGTATGGGTGTAGCACCATATCACCCACTGAGTGCCGACTGGTTTATACAAGTATGGGTGTAGCACCATATCACCCACTGAGTGCCGACTGGTTATACAAGTATGGGTGTAGCACCATATCACCCACTGAGTGCCGACTGGTTTATACAAGTATGGGTGTAGCACCATATCACCCACTGAGTGCCGACTGGTTTATACAAGTATGGGTGTAGCACCATATCACCCACTGAGTGCCGACTGGTTTATACAAGTATGGGTGTAGCACCATATCACCCACTGAGTGCCGGCTGGTTTATACAAGTATGGGTGTAGCACCATATCACACACTGAGTGCCGACTGGTTTATATAAGTATGGGTGTAGCACCATATCACCAGTATTACTTACTGTTCATGTATGTATGTATATGTTCATGCTTACACACAATGTTGTGTTACTGTCAGGATATCATATATATATATATTAGGGACGTTCATTTGAAACCCGTTCCAATGACTTTGTTACAAAAGCCTGAAAGAAACATTAACAGGAGTGGTAGAATTAAACAAAGCATTCATTTTGAATGAATTATGCACCATGAGTTGGTCAGAAGAAGTCGCCGGAGGCATTCAGGCTAGCATCCCATTGCTTAGGTAGGCGGCGAATTCTGTCCGCAAATAAGGATTGTGGTTGCTCGCTGAACCAAGTGTTTACCGCGTTCATTACGTCTGCATTTGTGTGAAATTGTTGCCCCTTGAGGGCTTTTTTAGAGGTCCGAACAAATGACAATCACAGGGACAAATCAGGACTATAGGTTGGATGTAGCAGAATTTCCCACCTCTTCCTTGCTAATGCTTCCTGCACAATCTTTGCGACATGCGGACGAGCATTATCGTGCAACAAAATCACACCGCGAGAAAGCATGCCGGTTCGTTTATTTTTTATGGCTTTTTGCAGCTTGTCTAGTGTTTGCAAGTAGTGGGTAGAGTTTAGCCCTTGATGGTAAACAAATGTGCTCAGCATAACCTTACCAGCGAAAACCTGTAACTTGAATTTTTTGGCTTTTGGTCATCCAGCATGCTTCCATTGCATGCTATCTCTTTTGCTACTTGGCTTAAAGTGGTGACACCATGATTCGTCGCCTGCCACTATGCAGAAGAGAAATGCATCACCTTCCACTCTGTAACGCATCAAGTGATTCAAACACCATTCCATGCGTTCTCTTTTTGGTGGTCAGTCAACATCCGTGGTACCCACTGTGAACACACCTTCCGATATTGCAGTTTCTTATGAATGAAATTTTGAATTGTCCCAAATGACACATCAAATTCTTTTGCTAGTGAAAGTTTGCTTCGAGAACGGTTCATCTGTATTGCTGCATCAATTTTGACGATGGTTTTTTCTGTTGCAACAATATGCACTTGACCCGGCTGTCAAAGATCTGTCGTGAACTGACGTCCTTTCCGAAACATTCGCGCCCAGTCTGTCACTGTTGTCTTCGACACACATTTGTTACCATACGCTGCCTGCATGCTTCGATGAATGTCCACTGGTCGACATCCTTCAAATGAAAGAAACTGAATCACCGCTCTTTGAGCTTTTTTGGATGGGTTTTAGATCAACCCGGCCATTTTCTCAACGGTCAGAAACAGAACCTATGCATCATGGGACGATAAGCACGTGCTCTTTTATTCCTTGGTCAGTACTTATCACATGACTATGACATGATCATGTTCAACGTATGCAATTACACGCGGTGCAGCACGAATGGATTTCAAATGAACGTCCCTTATATTATATATATATATATATATATATATATATATATATATATATATATATATATATATATATATATATATATATATAAAACAGAGTGTATGTGGCTTTGTTTGTTTGTTTGTGTGTATTGGATGCGTTCGATAACGGTACATCCGATTGAGATGAAATTTTCTACACGTCTTCCTTTCATTCCTGTGCAACCGACTATAATAGTTTCTTAGTGTAAAATCTTCTACTTATTTAATATCATTTACTTTTTCAATTTCATTATATAATTTCTATATAGCAGGGGGACTTCACTCTAGAAAAGTTATTTCAAGGGGCATAACTTTTAATAACATTTCTATATACTTTATAGTCATATTGTTGGACTTACTTGCACTATTGTTAAACTCTTTGTCTATAGTTATTTTGAGGCATATGAGTTATAATAAATAATGATATAATCTTTAAGGTATTTTCAAAGTTTTCATAAAATAATGCATAATGCATAACATTGTAACCCATCTTTTTCTGCTTAAAGAACTTATCAACTGTCATGTCGGTGATTAAAAACAGTTTTCGTTAAAAATAATGAATGGTGTGTGGAAGGACATTCTTTTAAGTTACTGTGCGCCAGGAGCTGGGCGAAACCACGCCGGGTCAGATAGATAGACAGACAGACAGATAGTCGGGAACGGAAGCTTATTTGACTACTTATATGAATTAAATGACATGCTCCCCACCAGGGACTGGGTGAAGCCGGGCCGGGTCAGACAGATAGACAGACAGACAGTCGGGAACGGGAGAGCTTATATGACTACGTATATGAATTAAATGAGATGCTCCCCACCAGGGACTGGGTGAAGCTGGGCCGGGACAGACAGACAGACAGATAGACAGACAAACAGATAGTCGGGAACGGGAGAGCTTATATGACTACGTATATGAATTAAATGAGATGCTCCCCACCAGGGACTGGGTGAAGCTGGGCCGGGTCAGCCAGACAGACAGACAAACAAGCAGACAGACAGACAGATAGATAGATAGATCCCCTCCAGGGCCTGGGCGAAGTCGGGCCGGGTCAGCTAGTTATTATATATATATATATCATATGCCATGCTGATAAGCGTGGGCAGTCATGATTCACCATCTCACTTGATCACCAGAGTCGTGGATCAGCTCAGTGTTATTGTCTCGACCATACTGCATGGCCAAGCTATCCAAGTATTTACTTCTCGGTCTTCCCCTTGTTCTGTCCCTCAATCATGCCAGTTGTCATCAAGTTCTCCAATTGATGTCTTCGCATAATTTGACCCAAAAATATTGACTATTGATAATTGCTCCGATTCACTTGTTTAAGAATATTCCCATTTACTTTTACATTACATTGTGGTATTTTCTTCTTCCTAGTGACGACTATGACCTGTGTCTTCTTACAACTTCATTCTAACCCTAGTTATTCACTGTCTTTACTCATATATTCACACGTACACAAATATTGTGTTACTGTCATGATATACATATATATGTATATGTTCATACATACACTAACTATTGTGCTGCTATGTTGTCAGCCCCTTTAATACAAAGACAGAAATGCTATAAGCTGCATTTTAGACCAAAGTCCTGGCTCTGCACCAAAAGCAGTCAAGCATGACCCCTCCTGTGAATTAACAGGATGACTGAAGTGTCTGTCTGTCTAGACAGTTAGACAACAGCATGGAGTGAACACGCCAGAGCAGGCACAAACACACACCCTGTCCTGTGTAGGCTACAACAGGAAGCACATCGCAGCAGCAGTCAGGGTAATGATCCCAGGCCAGGCAGCACAACTGATGACCTAAGCATGTCGACATGTGAAACTTGGCCCACTTTCATTTTGAATTTTGGCGCTACTGTTGCCATCCACAGCCAGGCAGGCGGGGTTAAGGTACATGCACACCAGTGCTGGCATAAACCAGGTCGTCTGATCCGAGAGCAGAGATGTTTGTCTGAAGTTTGCTAGAGGCCTGGAAACCATTACTATCTGGGCCGACTGGCTGGTTCACTCGGACAGTTATCTGTCACATTAGCCTGGTTATCTGTCATATTAACCTGGTTATCTGTCACATTAACCTGGTATTTTGACAAATTTATCATTGTAACCTGGTATTTTGACACATTGATCATTGTAACCTGGCATATTAATCTCGTTGTCAATCTGGTTATGTCACATTAACCTGTTTATCTGATACATTCAGCTGGTTATATGTTATGTTAACCTGGTTATCTGCCACATTAACCGGAAGTCTGGTTATATGTCATATTAACCATTTTACTTGGTATATTCGGCTGATTATCTGCCATATTAACCAGGTTATCTGCCATATTTGCCAGGTTATCTGTCACATTAGTCAGGTTATTTGTCACATTAACCTGGTTATCTGTCAACTTAACCAGTATATGTTACATTAGTCAGGTTATCTGTCACATTAACCAGGTTATCTGTCACAGTAGCCAGGTTATTTGTCACATGTATCAGGTTATCTGTTACATTAACCTGGTTATCTGTCAACTTAACCAGTATATGTTACATTAGTCAGGTTATCTGTCACATTAACCAGGTTATCTGTCACATTAGCCAGGTTATTTGTCACTTGTATCAGGTTATCTGTCACATTAGCCAGGTTATTTGTCACATGTATCAGGTTATCTGTCACATTAGCCAGGTTATTTGTCACATGTATCAGGTTATCTGTCACATTAGCCAGGTTATTTGTCACATGTATCAGGTTATCTACCACATTAGCCAGGTTATTTGACACTTGTATCAGGTTATATGTCACATTAGCCAGGTTATTTGTCACTTGTATCAGGTTATATGTCACATTAGCCAGGTTATTTATCACTTGTATCAGGTTTTCTGTCACATTAGCCAGGTTATTTGACACTTGTATCAGGTTATATGTCACATTAGCCAGGTTATTTATCACTTGTATCAGGTTATATGTCACATTAGCCAGGTTATTTGTCAGTTGTATCAGGTTATCTGTCACATTAGCCAGGTTATTTGTCACTTGTATCAGGGTATCTGTCACATTAGCCAGGTTATTTGTCACTTGTATCAGGTTATCTGTCACATTAACCTGGTTATCTGTCAACTTAACCAGTATATGTTACATTAGTCAGGTTATCTGTCAACTTAACCAGTATATGTTACATTAGTCAGGTTATCTGTCAACTTAACCAGTATATGTTACATTAGTCAGGTTATCTGTCACATTAACCAGATTATCTGTCACATTAGTCGGGTTATTTGTCTCATTAACCAAAAAAAGGAGAAGCAGAATAAGTCACAATTATTATCAGTTTCTAGCACAGTCCTCAGACATATGGGCTGCTTAAATATGCTGTAATGGTCAATGTTGTGAGCGGCATAGAACAGTCACAGCATCAAAGACCAGAAAGGACATAAACTGCATTTCTAATGTTTTGTATACTCCACAGGATACCTATGTCTGATTGAGATGATTACAGCCACACGGAGAAGAGGATGACTGGAGGACAGATCAAACCGATGCCATGCACAGACATAGATGACAAGGAGAAAGATAAAACAAGCAACACACAGATAACAAGGAGAAAGATAAAACAGAAGCCATTCACAGACAGCTGACAAGGTGAAAGAGACAGAGAGAGATGAGTATGACAGATGTAAATTATTCACATACCACACATGCACACACAGAGAGATGAGTGTGACAGATGTAAATTATTCACATACCACACATGCACACACAGAGAGATGAGTGTGGTAGAGGTAAATTATTCACATTCCACAGACCCACACACAGAGAGATGATTTAGGTAGAGGTAAATTATTCACATACCACACACACAGATGAATGTGTTAGAGGTAAATTATTCACATAGAACACACCCACACACAGAGAGATGAATGTGATAGAGGTAAATTATTGATATACCACACACAGAGAGATGAGCATAATAGAGGTAAATTATTTACACACCCATTCACAGAGAGATCAATGTGATAGAGGTAAATTATTCACATGCCACACAGAGAACAATCTGCACCCATGTGATCAAGCCTTCTTAAGTTATCATATCAGGCAAGTCAACGCTGCCTCCCGCAGCACGCTGTAGTCTAGGGATGTCATCTCCCGCCTTTTACCTACAACATGTGCTGTATTCATGTGGGTGTGGGTCTTATATAGCTGGTGTACAGTTGCATTTCAGCGATATGCTTCTCACTGGCAGTATCTGGGGCCATATGGCAGATTTCTGTTCCCGCCACAAGCTGGCTATGACCTGGTTCAGGCGGTAAAATGTCTGCTATTGGCAGCACAGTCGGCTGGTTTGGTGGCAGTTTTGCATAGTCAGCTTTTCTGTATCTAGTGACACAGATGCTTCTGTCTCGGGTGAGGGAGTTGAGGGGTGGCATGTTGCAATGTAGAGGTTAAAAGTTCAGCGGCAAACGGGATGACAGAAAACTCTCTCTCTGTCTCTCTCTAAATATCTATGTGTGTCTGTCTCTCTGTGTCACTCTGTCTCTATGTGTCTCTGTCTCACTCTCTCTGTTTCTGTGTCTCTCTCTATCTATATCTCTATCACTCTCTCATGTGTGTAGTTGTTGTTGTTGTTACATACCATTTTAGTGCATATTGTTTATTTGCTCTATATTCATATTACCCTATATTTTTCTGCATGAATGTAACATGCATAATGCATCACAAATTATTGATGTGTGACAGATGAGTGGTTGGAAGGGCTGAATGTAAGGTTTGTGTACCCAGTGTGTGACCATTTGAAAATAAAGTCTGTTCTAACCCCCTCTTCCTCTCTCTCTCTCTCTGTTTTGGTCTCTCTCATTCACAGGCTGAAACACACACCCACACACAATGGAGTGGACATCTAACCTGGTGCCATTCTCATATGTGAATCACAGTTCTTCCACCTTTGAGATCCGAAAGAAGCATAGGTCCTTATTCCATTGTGCCATAATCGTTTCCCTGTGCACACTCAGAGGAAATGCTATATACCTGATGTACTATATTTGGCTAGGGAAGCAGTTGAACAAGCCTAACTGACTTCCATACATTCCATTTTCAAGTTGTACTGCTTCTTCATCTGCATTCATCCGGAGTATTTTTTCGGGTGTAATTGCGTTGTGTCTGTTTACAGTGGAGCTGCGATACTGCGCCTTTAGGCTGACACATCCGACTTCTGTGAGCATTTGTTGACCGAGTTAACCTTCCCGGGGATTCAGACTTCCCACATAATGGATTTGCTATCCAAGCAATATTCAATTTCATGCCATACGTTCGCTTTTTCCACCTTTGATGACGCCCACACAATGAGCTTTAGATTCAGACTGTCCATGTAGTGGATTTGTTAGCCAAGCAATATGTACTGCTTCTTATATCACCATCTATCCCTCGCTGGGACACAGACCCTCAACCGACTTACTACAATGCCCCTTATCTTTAGCTGTCCCATGTCCATCCATCCAACAATTCAACCATCCATTCATCCATCCAACCATCAATCCATCCATCCAACCAACCATCCAGCCATTCATCCATCCAACCATCCATCCAACCATCCATCCATCCATCCAACCATCCATCCAACCATCCATCCATCCATCCATTCATCCATCCAACCATCCCTCCATACATCCATCCATCCAACCATCAATCCACTCATCCAACCATCCATTCATCCATCCAACCATCCCTCCATACATCCAACCATCCATCCATCCATCCAACCATCAATCCATCCATCCAACCATCCATCCAACCATCCATCCATTCATCCATGCCCTGCCAATATTGTTCATGTCTGTCTCTACTTCTCTTCTCCGTGAGTTGTTAAGTCTTCCTCTATTTCTCTGGCCCTGTGGGTTACAGACTACGGTTTTTCTAGTCATATCAGTTCTCAGGTTTTCTGCACGTATGGTCCCCTTCAGTGTCTGCATCCTTTCTTCACCTCTTGCTACTTGTGTAGTTCTCCCCATTTGTGTCAGCAAATTATATGTGTGAGTAATAATACAATGTACCATAGACTGACATGTGTAATCATATTGTGTATGTAAATTATGTAATACAAGTATGCATGTGTAATTATGTGAATTACCAGACATACATGTGTAATCAGACTGTGTGAGTTATGTAACAGGCATACATGTGTAATCAGACTATGTGTGAGTTATGTAACAGGCATACATGTGTAATCAGACTGTGTGAGTTATGTAACAGGCATACATGTGTAATCAGACTGTGTGAGTTATGTAACAGGCATACATGTGTAATCAGACTGTGTGAGTTATGTAACAGGCATACATGTGTAATCAGACTATGTGAGTTATGTAACAGGCATACATGTGTAATCAGACTGTGTGAGTTATGTAACAGACATACATGTGTAATCAGACTGTGTGAGTTATGTAACAGGCATACATGTGTAATCAGACTATGTGAGTTATGTAACAGGCATACATGTGTAATCAGACTATGTGTGAGTTATGTAACAGGCATACATGTGTAAAGAGACATACATGTGTAATCATATTATGTTTGTGAATTATGTAACATACATACATGTGCAAGCAAAGTGTGTATGTGAATTATGTAACACATACATACATGTGTAAACAGACAGTACGTGTAAATTATGTAACACATACATACATGTGTAATCATATTTTGTATGTGAATTATGTAAAAGGCATACATGTGTAAACAGACTGCATGTGTGAATTATGTTACATAGATATGCATGTGTAATCATATTATGTGTGTGAATTATGTGATGTAGGCAGCAGACTGTCTGTGCAAATTACGCAACACAGATTGTAAACCAGATCACAGCATTCATTGAGAACATCACATATGAGCACTGATATTATGTGCCTGAGATTTGGGAGACACATGAAGTGGCAAGGAATGGCAGGGGCACAACAGCTCTTAAAACTTTGGCCAAGTGTGTGTCAGAGTTTCCCGATATTGCTGTAGCAGAAAGTATGGTGGGGTTCATGTTACACATGGCCAGGTATGCAACGTTCTAGCAACAGGCTTGTGTTCATCCACCATAATCTCTCTGTACAGTGATGTGTTGTCATACGTTGTCTGTACAGTGATGTCTTATGTCATATGTTGTCTGTACAGTGATGTCTTATGTCATATGTTGTCTGTACAGTGATGTGTTGTCATACGTTGTCTGTACAGTGATGTCTTATGTCATATGTTGTCTGTACAGTGATGTGTTGTCATACGTTGTCTGTACAGTGATGTCTTATGTCATATGTTGTCTGTACAGTGATGTCTTATGTCATATGTTGTCTGTACAGTGATGTCTTATGTCATATGTTGTCTGTACAGTGATGTGTTGTCATACGTTGTCTGTACAGTGATGTCTTATGTCATATGTTGTCTGTACAGTGATGTCTTATGTCATATGTTGTCTGTACAGTGATGTCTTATGTCATATGTTGTCTGTACAGTGATGTCTTATGTCATATGTTGTCTGTACAGTGATGTCTTATGTCATATGTTATCTGTACAGTGATGTCTTATGTCATATGTTGTCTGTACAGTGATGTCTTATGTCATATGTTATCTGTACAGTGATGTGTTATGTCATATGTTGTCTGTACAGTGATGTGTTATGTCATATGTTGTCTGTACAGTGATGTCTTATGTCATATGTTGTCTGTACAGTGATGTCTTATGTCATATGTTGTCTGTACAGTGATGTGTTATGTCATATGTTGTCTGTACAGTGATGTCTTATGTCATATGTTGTCTGTACAGTGATGTGTTATGTCATATGTTGTCTGTACAGTGATGTGTTATGTCATATGTTGTCTGTACAGTGATGTCTTATGTCATATGTTGTCTGTACAGTGATGTCTTATGTCATATGTTGTCTGTACAGTGATGTGTTATGTCATATGTTATCCGTACAATGATGATGTGTTGTGTCATATGTTGTCTGTACATTGATGATGTATTATGTCATATGTTGTCTATACAATTGATGTGTTATGTCAGACAGTGTCTGTACAGTGATGGGTTATGTTATATGTTGTCTGTTTTATATGTACAGTGATGTGTTATGTTATACATTGTATGTACAGTGATGTGTTATGTCATACATTATCTGTACAGTGATGTGTTATGTCATACATTATTTATACAGTAATGTGCTATGTCATAGTTGTCTGTTAGTTGCGCCTGTAAATGCAAACCGCATGTGAATTTCTCATTCAGGACTACACGACAATACACTGGCACACACACTGGTCTGTGTGACGCGTTTGCTGAGCTCATTTGTGTGTCCCACTTTTCTGGCCCATGTAACTGGCCCGTGTATTTGTACAAAGTGATTATATGTATGTGTATCATGCTGGAGAGGGCTTACACCCCCACACCCACACACACCTTTGTGGGTGTGAATGTGCTTCAGATTAGAGTAGATAAAACCAGAAAGACGAGGGGAAGATTTGAGGCGAGAGGTAGCAGACGGAAACTGTGTGGCTGTAAATATGGTAACTGATCACAAAGTTGTGGTGCGAGAGAGAGGGGCAAGATGTGAGTCTGGAAAGTTGTCTGCATGGTTTCATATCTAGAATTTGAACCTGGTTAACTGTACAGTTAGGCCATAATTTTACATACATTCACATCGTCAAGGTTAAAACTGTGGCCTTCCAATGGCACACAGTGTGTTCAAAAACTAGCCATCCCCTGCAGCCGACAAGCAACACCACATGACTGCGTAGGTCAGCCATCTTGAAATGTACTCCACAATTTCGGCAATTTTTCTTAAGCCTGTATTCAAAGCATGTTGGTATCCCCTACAATGACAGATAAAATATGCATGTTTTCTTACCTTGTACGTGCACATTTGTATGTGTTGGCAAGGTGTCTTAGCGCATATATCACCAATAATACTGTAGTTTGAAATGCGCAAAATAACCACAAACATGGTAGCGTGATGTAGTAGGGTTCCATTGCGCATGCGCTTAACACACTGCGCCAACTTTATGTAATGACATCCCAGCATTATTTTCATATATTTGTCTCAACATATTATATATAAACATTCTGACACACCACGTAAATATACACCACATTAAACCACCATACGTTTCATTTCGCGGAATTCAAAATTCATTTATCCCTTTGTTTTAAAACTAATCCCCCTGGTCCGCTTCGGTTTAATCATCAGGCGCCATATTCTCAATGGATTTCATTGTTTAAGATTGATATTTAAAATTTTGTCACGTGTAGATAAAAGCTAAATTCACTGAAAAAAATTGTTCTGTCAGGGCCAAGAAAAGAAAGCAGATAAAACAAATACATACATGATGTGACAATGAATGTCAACTCTGGGCAGTTGTGACAGCGAGGTGATCCCTTCTAGGCACACACTCAGCGAGGTGATCCTTCAAGACACATCCCCACAGCTCTCAGGCTGTGGCAGGGTCTCCGACCAGGCCTTTCCTTTTTTAGGACTCTGCCAGGAAACGGGCCTGCTGCTGCTGCGGCCACAGGGAGGCCAAGTGGGTGGTTCGGGAGAAACAGTCGGGGTGAGAGAGCAAGAAGTGGGGCGGGAAACACACACCCTGAACCAACCAGAATGTTGAAACGAATGACTTTATAACCTTTGACATTCCTGATTTACATATTTATATGCAGTTTTTTGTTTTCCATTGTAGAAAATTAATGTCTAATTGTGACATTTATGACAGCATAAATGTGCGCTGCAGTCGGGGTGAAAATCAGCTAATCTCCGGAAACAGCCCATGTAAATGAGTGAATAAATATTATACACTTTAACTGTATGCATTTGCATATCTATATTTATATCAGTTGTTTTTTAATTATTATAAGAAGTTAATTTTGAATTCTGACATTGATAACGGTGTATGTAAATGTGGGATGTGATTAGAGCAGCGGTAACTTATGCTGAAACAACAAATGTAGATGCTAAAAGTGCTTTAATCTCTGTCTTAACCGTGCACAGAGCCTTGGTAACACAGCCACCAGTGTGTTTGCCTGCCTGCGCTGTAGTCGTAAATTTGAATCTTAGACCTGCAAATGACCTTGGCCTCCAGGTCAACCCGAGGAGTACCAGAAAATGCTGTGGGAAGTAAAAGTCGGTAGCACAATGTTAACCCCACCACACACTGAGTGCTGACTGATCTATAGAAACATGAGATGTTAACCCCACCACACCACGTTGAGTGCTGACTGATCTATAGAAATTGAGATTTTAACCCCACCACACATTGAGTGCTGATTGATGTATATAAATTGAGATGTTAACACCACACCACATTCAGTGCTGACTGATCTATAGAAATATGAGATATTAACCATACCACACATTGAGTGCTGACTGATCTGTAGAAATTGAGATTTTAACCCCACCACACATTGAGTGCTGATTGATGTATATAAATTGAGATGTTAACACCACACCACATTCAGTGCTGACTGATCTATAGAAATATGAGATATTAACCATACCACACATTGAGTGCTGACTGATCTGTAGAAATTGAGATTTTAACCCCACCACACATTGAGTGCTGACTGATCTATAGAAATTGAGATGAGCACCATATACCCAATACAGTTGTGGGGCAGATTCTAACTTAAATGTTTTCACTACATGTAGATGTTGGAATGAGGAGGGGCTCTTCTGTCTTCACTACACGTAAATGTTGGGATTATGTAGAAGTTGGGATGATGTAGATGTTGGGATGATGTAGATGTTGGGATGATGTAGGTGTTGGGATGATGTAGGTGTTGGGATGATGTAGGTGTTGGGATGATGTAGGTGTTGGGATGATGTAGGTGTTGGGATGATGTAGATGTTGGGATGATGTAGGTGTTGGGATGATGTAGGTGTTGGGATGATGTAGGTGTTGGGATGATGTAGGTGTTGGGATTATGTAGATGTTGGGATGATGTAGATGTTGGGATTATGTAGATGTTGGGATTATGTAGAAGTTGGGATGATGTAGAAGTTGGGATGATGTAGAAGTTGGGATGATGTAGATGCTGGGATGATGTAGATGCTGGGATGATGTAGATGCTGGCATGATGTAGATGCTGGCATGATGTAGATGCTGGGATGATGTAGATGCTGGGATGATGTAGATTTTGGGATGATGTAGAAGTTGGGATGATGTAGATGTTGGGATGATGTAGAAGTTGGGATGATGTAGGTGCTGGGATGATGTAGATGCTGGGATGATGTAGGTGTTGGGATGATGTAGGTGTTGGGATGATGTAGAAGCTGGGATGATGTAGAAGTTGGGATGATGTAGATGCTGGGATGATGTAGATGTTGTGATGATGTAGGTGTTGGGATGATGTAGATGTTGGGATGATGTAGATGTTGGGATGATGTAGAAGTTGGGATGATGTAGAAGTTGGGATGATGTAGATGTTGGGATGATGTAGAAGTTGGGATGATGTAGATGATGTAGATGCTGGGATGATGTAGATGTTGTGATGATGTAGGTGTTGGGATGATGTAGGTGATGGGATGATGTAGGTGTTGGGATGATGTAGAAGTTGTGATGATGTAGATGTTGTGATGATGTAGATGTTGGGATGATGTAGATGCTGGGATGATGTAGGTGTTGGGATGATGTAGAAGTTGTGATGATGTAGATGTTGTGATGATGTAGATGTTGGGATGATGTAGATGTTGTGATGATGTAGATGTTGGGATGATGTAGAAGTTGGGATGATGTAGATGTTGGGATGATGTAGAAGTTGGGATGATGTAGATGTTGGGATGATGTAGGTGTTGGGATGATGTAGAAGTTGTGATGATGTAGATGTTGGGATGATGTAGATGCTGGGATGATGTAGGTGTTGGGATGATGTAGGTGTTGGGATGATGTAGGTGTTGGGATGATGTAGGTGTTGGGATGAGGAGGGGGAGTTCTGTCTTCACTACATGTAGATGCTGGGATGAGGAATGGGTGTTTTAGGTATTAGCGTTAACTTCATTGCAACGGGTTCACCCCATATGTTTTGGTCTCATTCTGCAGAGTGGCGTGTCAAAAAAGTGCAAAATCCTTAGCTTCATCAATGACTGCCTGGGGTCTCCGAACAAAAATCAGTATGTACAGATCTAAATCTATCTGTTAGTATGCTCAGTTTATAAATCTATTAATGTGTACATATTATAATGCTATAAGTATGTACATTTCATGTATATATTAGTATGTGCAGATTATAAATCTATGTACAGATTATAAAGCTACAAGTACATACATTTCATAAATCTGTGTGTTTGTACAGATTATAAAGCTATTAATATGTACAGATTACAATGCCATCAGTAAGTACGGAATATAAATTTGCCTGTATTTACAGATCATGAAGTATTGTTACATGCAGATGATGAATTCACTTATACAGATGATGATGTATTGTTATATGCAAATGATGAATTTGCTTATACAGATGATGAAGTATTGATATGTAGATATGATGAATCTTTTTGTTATACAGAGATGATGAAGTATTGGTATATACACATGATGAAATATCATCAACAGATCATGAAGTACCAACATATATAGATCATGAAGCACCAACATATACAGATGATGAACTATCAGCCTAGACAGATCATGAAGCACCAACATATATAGACGATGAACTATCAACCTAGACAGATCATGAAGCACCAACATATATGGATGAAGAACTATCAGCCTAGACAGATCATGTCATGAAGCACCAACATATACAGATGATGAACTATCAGCCTAGACAGATCATGAAGCACCAACATATATAGACAATGAACTATAAGCCTAGACAGATCATGAAGCACCAACATATATAGACGATGAACTATCAACCTAGACAGATCATGAAGCACCAACGTATATAGATGAAGAACTTTCAGCCTAGACAGATCATGAAGCACCAACATATATAGATGATGAACTATCAGCCTAGACAGATCAGATCATGAAGCACCAACATATATAGATGATGAACTATCAGCCTAGACAGATCATAAAGCACCAACATATACAGATGATGAACTATCAACCTAGACAGATCATGAAGCACCAACATATACAGATGATGAACTATCAACCTAGACAGATCATGAAGCACCAACATATACAGATGATGAACTATCAACCTAGACAGATCATGAAGCTATCATTATTTATTGATATGGGACTGGGAAAGAAACTCAGAAAGCTAGTTTGTGGCATCATGTAAATGCAACACACAGAGTTATGTTCTTGCATGTTTCTTCTCTGGGTTCTGGATGAGTACAACCATATGTCACAGTTCATATCACTCTCTTAATTGACCCTACATCATCTCTCTGTGTCACTCAATCTATATGTCCCAGGCAATTCTTGGTTATCACAATCTTCTCTATGTAATGTGTTACATGTTGAGACACTGAAACATGATACATTTTACTTCTTCTGCTATCAATGTTGGCTGTGCGTGGTGCAAAGCATCCATTGTAGATGCTCACTGTCTAGTCCCTGGTCACTTCTCCCAACATCTTCCAGCGTCAGCGGATGAGGTTTCTCTACTAGATTCCTCCTCACATAGACATCTAACACTATAAAGTCTTGATTAGTCTGGTTATAGTACTCCTGGCAGATATAACCACTGGTGTATGAAGTGTCTTCACATGTCCTGGCAGATATAACCACTGGTGCATGAAGTGTCTTCACATGTTCTGGCAGATATAACCACTGGTGCATGAAGTGTCTTCACATGTTCTGGCAGACATAACCACTGGTGCATGAAGTGTCTTCACATGTTCTGGCAGACATAACCACTGGTGTATGAAGTGTCTTCACATGTTCTGACAGATATAACCATTGGTGTATGAAATGTCTTCACATGTTCTGACAGATATAACCACTGGTGCATGAAGTGTCTTCACATGTTCTGACAGATATAACCACTGGTGCATGAAGTGTCTTCACATGTTCTGACAGATATAACCATTGGTGCATGAAGTGTCTTCACATGTTCTGGCAGATATAACCACTGGTGCATGAAGTGTCTTCACATGTTCTGACAGATATAACCACTGGTGTATGAAGTGTCTTCACATGTTCTGACAGATATAACCATTGGTGCATGAAGTGTCTTCACATGTTCTGACAGATATAACCACTGGTGTATGAAGTGTCTTCACATGTTCTGACAGATATAACCATTGGTGCATGAAGTGTCTTCACATGTTCTGGCAGATATAACCACTGGTGCATGAAGTGTCTTCACATGTTCTGGCAGATATAACCACTGGTGCATGAAGTGTCTTCACATGTTCTGGCAGATATAACCACTGGTGCATGAAGTGTCTTCACATGTTCTGGCAGACATAACCACTGGTGCATGAAGTGTCTTCACATGTCCTGGCAGATATAACCACTGGTGCATGAAGTGTCTTCACATGTTCTGGCAGACATAACCACTGGTGCATGAAGTGTCTTCACATGTCCTGGCAGATATAACCACTGGTGCATGAAGTGTTTCACATGTTCTGGCAGATATAACCACTGGTGCATGAAGTGTCTTCACATGTTCTGACAGATATAACCACTGGTGCATGAAGTGTCTTCACATGTTCTGGCAGATATAACCACTGGTGCATGAAGTGTCTTCACATGTTCTGACAGATATAACCACTGGTGTATGAAGTGTCTTCACATGTTCTGACAGATATAACCATTGGTGTATGAAGTGTCTTCACATGTTCTGGCAGATATAACCAGTGGTGCATGAAGTGTCTTCACATGTTCTGGCAGATATAACCACTGGTGCATGAAGTGTCTTCACATGTTCTGACAGATATAACCACTGGTGTATGAAGTGTCTTCACATGTTCTGGCAGACATAACCACTGGTGCATGAAGTGTCTTCACATGTTCTGGCAGACATAACCACTGGTGCATGAAGTGTCTTCACATGTTCTGGCAGATATAACCATTGGTGTATAAAGTGTCTTCACATGTTCTGGCAGACATAACCACTGGTGCATGAAGTGTCTTCACATGTTCTGGCAGATATAACCACTGGTGTATGAAGTGTCTTCACATGTTCTGGCAGATATAACCACTGGTGTATGAAGTGTCTTCACATGTTCTGGCAGATATAACCATTGGTGCATGAAGTGTCTTCACATGTTCTGCCAGACATAACCATTGGTGCATGAAGTGTCTTCATATGTTCTAAGTCACTGCATATTGAGATGAGGCGAACAGTGCTCTCCCTCACCACTTTTCTTCACTGGACAATTCCCAGGACATTCTGGAAATTATCTGGTAGCCATTTTGTGAGGGTAGTTGACCCCAGGGTCATGCATGCCAACAGTTGAGGATTGAACCCGACCACTACACTAACCGTCTCTGCACCCTGGCCAGATCAACAGTTGAGGATTGAACCCAACCACTACACTAACCTTCTCTGCACCCTAGCCAGATCAACAGTTGAGGATTGAACCCGACCACTACACTAACCGTCTCTGCACCCTAGCCAGATCAACAGTTGAGGATTGAACCCGACCACTACACTAACTGCCTCTGCACCCTAGCCAGATCAACAGTTGAGGATTGAACCCAACCACTACACTAACCTTCTCTGCACCCTAGCCAGATCAACAGTTGAGGATTGAACCCAACCACTACACTAACCGTCTCTGCACCCTGGCCAGATCAACAGTTGAGGATTGAACCCAACCACTACACTAACCATCTCTGCACTCTAGCCAGATCAACAGTTGAGGATTGAACCCAACCACTACACTAACCTTCTCTGCACCCTAGCCAGATCAACAGTTGAGGATTGAACCCGACCACTACACTAACCGTCTCTGCACCCTGGCCAGATCAACAGTTGAGGATTGAACCCAACCACTACACTAACCTTCTCTGCACCCTAGCCAGATCAACAGTTGAGGATTGAACCCGACCACTACACTAACCGTCTCTGCACCCTGGCCAGATCAACAGTTGAGGATTGAACCCGACCACTACACTAACCGCCTCTGCACCCTGGCCAGATCAACAGTTGAGGATTGAACCCAACCACTACACTAACTGCCTCTGCACCCTAGCCAGATCAAGTGCAGCTAAATCCACACTTTGATCTTAGCCAAAAGGCTGATCATTCACTTCTTCTGGTCCCAAACAGGAAGATAGGCTATTGAGCTGTTAAGGCCTCTGAAGTATTTATGCCTGTGTCAATGGTTTGTTTACTCATTTTCCTCATGTTGGACTGGTAGTGCATGGTTCCGTCACCCCGCTACTGAGCTGATCGGGTGGAGCGACACTGTGAGCTGTGATTTTCGTATGCAGTGCTTTTACATCTGTCCGTGGTTGTTTGTAGCGTGAACTGCATGTTCAGAAAAATGGCAGCTGGCCGGTCACTGAACTAACCGGGTTGCCTTATGCAGTAATGTGTGGCTGCTGGTTTTCTAGTGACTGCCGCTTCCATCCATGATGAACTGTATTTTTCGTGGCAGACATTTGTGTTGGCATTCTGGCAGCGGCAATATGCATAGTATACTGTGTGGGCTGCCCACCTGCAGGCAGCCCACTGAAAGCATCGCACAAAGCACGAACACCGTAGCTCTAGCGACGACCCTTAGGAGTCTCTGAAAAAATGCACTAGTGAACCTAAAAGGCAATCCAGTCAGTTCCAAGCAACACGTCGATATTCACTGGCACATGAACGAAGCATAATGGGACTACCCTTTGCAGTGAAGTTGGGACAGTGTCGAAGTAACTAACTACACTAACCTCTGTGCCTCTGTGACTCCAACCGAAGTTGTGTGCACCCAAATCATTCTGCGCCTCAAAATAGGGCACAATCGGTTACGCAACCACATGTATACAACATTTATACAACCTTCAAGATCAACCAATTAGCACCGGCACCGCAGCAGCAGATGACACTCAAAAACTGCCCAAACTACGACATATCTAGGCAAACCTTTTGGCTTAGAGAAACCACAATGAAGGATAAACTTTGTGAACTAAAAACAATAACAGTAAAATTCATACAAACATGACATTGCAGATACAGACAGTAAATTTCAAGCAAACAAAAGAGGTCACAGATATCTGACACGCCCATATTCTGTTTGAAACACACTGTTACATCAAAGATTGCAACTATAGTACAGACTCAAGATTACCACAAAAGATCAAGTGAGACATGTGTGAAGAAATACAATTTTAAAATGCTGACATCAAAAAAGCTCCGACCCCAAAGCGGGCACACATTTCAGGGCAAAGTGACCCCTGGAACATTCAGGTGCACTGATATAGAACCGCCAGGGCGTACTGACCCCAGCACAGGTTTGATATTATGTGCTGTGTGATGTGACCTATTGGCGCATGCGCAACACACCTCGACGCGCTGCCGGCCAGTTCATGACATATTGTCCGCCATACTTACTGCCACAGTCATGACCAAAACCAGCAGTAGTTCTGGAACTTAATACAATCGGAGACTTATAAATAATGAATGTACAATGTATGGCGCAGATTAAAATGTCACTAGTATTATGAAAGACGTAAGCGTCACATTGGGTCAGTTTGTCGGAACGATGCTGTGAGTCATGTCTGTGAATATGGCGGCCATGATGGTGGAATGGCTTCCTGTGTTCAAAATGAATCAAAGCTTCTCTCCTTTGATATCAGGTGGATTTTTTAGGAACCCACGCTCTTTCAGTTATTAATTCAACAGTCCTGCAGTTATTAATTTGACAGTCTTGCAGTTATTAATTCAACTGTCTTTCAATTATTAATTCAACTGTCTTCCAGTTATTAATTCAACTATTTTGCAGTTATTCTTGATGAAGGGGTTATGAACACAATTTGCAATACTGCATTAAAAACATAGCTGAGGGCAATTTGAAAGCAGACTGCCTTGTGCTGGTTTTCACACAGTGGTATGCAATGGCAAATTATTGAGCATAAACTTGCCACGAAATCACAAATAGCATACAATTTCTAGGGTTGAATACGACATCATGTAAAGAAAATGCAACTAACATGTAGTTATTAATTCAACTGTCTTGCACTTATTAACTCAACTATCTTGTAGTTATCTACACCGATGGGTCAGTGGTGAGAAACAGACAGGGTGGTTAGAGTTTTATTACAAAGGCTAATGGGCGATTCTTAAAAGGGAGAGTCTAGCATATGAGGCTACGACCTCCAGCGTGAGAATGGAGGTGGAAGCAGTCGCAGTGGCATTCCGTTGGTTAGACAAGACCATTGCAACACACATTGCATTAATTGTGGACTCAAGGAGTATGCTTAGTAAGGGGGAGAAAGGAACGTTTCATTTGGATTGGCTCACCTCGCTTCAGAGGTCACAGATTGTGAGAATTGTATGGATGTTTTGTCCTGGCCATGCGGGAGTGCGGGGCAAATTAACAGGCTGTTAGGCTGGCAGGGAATGCACCTATTGGTGGTAATTACCTATGGACAAGGGGAAGGTGGTCGTGCACCTGTGGGACCAGGTTGAGAAGGTGATGGGAACAGATTGAGAACCCGTAGCAGGAAAGGATGAGACTGTGGGGGATTGGCAGGGGTTCTGGTAGAATCTCAAACCTTCAGGGAAAACCAGAACTTTCAATCACATAGCGGTGGGAATGATTAGTAGTGTGACTCTTCACTTGCTGTTGAATGAGGGACCGGAACGCATATAGGGATGTCCTGAGTGCAGTGATGTTGGTTCTTAGCTCAACTCAACTCAACTATATTGCAGATATAAATTCGCCTATCATTCAGTTATTAATTAAACTATCATGCAGTTATTAATTAAACTATCTTGCAGTTATTAATTAGTCTTGTTGTTATTAATTCCGCTACCTTGCAGTTATTAATTCACCTATCTTGTTGTTATTAATTCAGCTACCTTGCAGTTATTAATTCACCTATCTTGTTGTTATTAATTCAGCTACCTTGCAGTTATTAATTCACCTATCTTGTTGTTATTAATTCAGCTACCTTGCAGTTATTAATTAGTCTTGTTGTTATTAATTCAGCTACCTTGCAGTTATTAATTAGTCTTGTAGTTATTAATTCACCTATCTTGTTGTTATTAATTCACCTATCTTGCAGTTATAAAGTCTACTGTCTTCCAGTTATTAATTTACTCTTACGTAGTTATTAATTAATTGCTGACTCAGAAAGTATTTACTGAACACATTTCTGTGTATAACAATCATTAGATTCACCCCTGCTGCCCCAGACATGCACTCCCCTACAGCAGGGGTGGGCAAACTTTTTGTGCGCAGGATATATATATATATATATATATCTCTGTGTGTGTGTGTGTGCGCGCGTTAGTTAGTTATACACACACACACACTATATTAAAATCGATAAATTCACATTTTAGCATTACATTATGAAGGTCATGGACTGTTTCCAAAAATAGAAAAAATATTAAGCAATTTTATCAAAAATGTTAAAACAATCATACCGGTACATGAAATTCTGTAAAATTCAACAAAATAACTTAAAAAATGAAGTAAAATTTTCTATTTCTAAATAACCTCGAGGGCCACATAATATCAGTTGCTGGGCTGCATTGCTGGGTTTGGTATGTTAGGCCGCTCTTATTTCAATAAACAATGGACATCCAGCTGGTTTTTGATATTGAAAGATATATGAGCAAATCTGTCATCAAGTTTTTGTATGAGGAAATTTAACATCAAGTTTTTGTATGAGGAAATCAAACATCAAGTTTCTGTATGTGAAAATCAAACATGTGAATGAGAAAATATTTTTTTATGTGAGAAAATAAAGCATCACTTTTTTTTTGTATGAGAAGTAAAACACTAGGGATATGTGTGAGAAAATCAAACATAAAGCTGTTGTATAAGAAAAACATCAGCCTTCAAGTTGTTGTATGAGAAAATCAATAATCAAGTTGCTGTTCATGAAAATGAATTATCACGTTTTTGTATGAGAAAAATTAATACAAAATTCTCTGTGGTAACATAAATCATGTTTTTGTATGTTAAAATCAGACATTAAGTTGTTGTTTGAGAAAATCAAACATTGTATTGTTGTATGGGGAAATCAAGCATCAAGTTTTTGTGTGAGAAATATCAACCATCATGTTTGTGTGTGACAACATCAGACATAAAAATTTTTTTATGAAAACATCAAATACCAAATTGTTGTATGTGAAAATCAAACATAAAGTTTTTATATTAGTTGCTTTCATTATGATGTCCGTACCATTGCAGATGTGTGACAAGAGATTTTTCAAGTTGCAGAATTAGGACTGCTTGCCAAAGCAGTCACCACATGGTGGGCAGGCCAGGAAAACATCAAGTTAATTGTGTGTGGATCATTGAAATCACTGGTAAATTTTTGTCTTACAACATTGTTTTGGTGAATGTTTGTCTCACAAAATAATTTGGTAAATGTTTGTCTCAGAACATTTATTGGTGAATATTTGTCTTACAACATTTGTTGATGAATGTTTGTCTCACAACATTCGTTGGTGAATGTTTGAATCTACAACATTTGTTGGTGAGTGTGTGACTCACAATATTTGTTGGTGAATGTTAGTTTCACAACATTGGTTGGTAAATATTTGTTTTACACCATTTGTTGGTGAATGTTTGTCTCACAACAATTGTTGGTGAATGTTTGAATCACATTTGTTGGTGAGTGTGTGACTCACAATATTTGTTGGTGAATGTTAATTTCACAACATTGGTTGGTAAATATTTGTTTTACACCATTTGTTGGTGAATGTTTGTCTCACACTGGTTGGTGAATGTTTGTTTCACAACATTTGTTGGTGAATGTTTGCCTCACAACATTCGTTGGTGAATGTTTGTCTCACACTAGTTGGAGAATGTGTCACATTCATTACTGAATGGTTAACTCACAACATTTGTTGGTCAATGTTTGTCTCACATTCATTACTGAATGGTTAACTCACAACATTTTTTTGAAGGTGTGTGACCCATAAAACTTGCTTTCTGAAAACCCTGTACTCATATCATTGCCTAAAATTTAGCACCAGACAGTCTGCTTCCAAGTCGCCTGCAGCTGTGTTTCGAATGCAGTCTGCGGGATTATGAACTGCATTTGTAATTCCTTCGCCATAGTGCAGGCTTTGTTTAAAAGGGAAAACATAACAGTGTACATTTAGACTACGTGAATGAAGAAGTTAGGACGAGCTTAGAAAACATAACAGCGTACATTTAGAGTACATGAATGAAGAAGTTAGGATGAGCTTAGAAAACATAACAGCGTACATTTAGAGTACATTAATGAAGAAATTAGGACAAGCTTAGAAAACATAACAGTGTACATTTAGAGTACATGAATGAAGAAGTTAGGATGAGCTTAGAAAACATAACAGCGTACATTTAGAGTACATGAATGAAGAAGTTAGGATGAGCTTAGAAAACATAACAGCGTACATTTAGAGTACATGAATGAAGAAGTTAGGATGAGCATAGAAAACATAACAGCGTACATTTAGAGTACATGAATGAAGAAGTTAGGATGAGCTTAGAAAACATAACAGCGTACTTTTAGAGTACATGAATGAAGAAGTTAGGATGAGCTTAGAAAACATAACAGCGTACATTTAGAGTACATGAATGAAGAAATTAGGATGAGCTTAGAAAACATAACAGCGTACATTTAGAGTACATGAATGAAGAAATTAGGACGAGCTTAGAAAACATAACAGCGTAAATTTAGAGTACATGAATGAAGAAATTAGGACGAGCTTAGAAAACATAACAGTGTACATTTAGAGTACATGAATGAAGAAGTTAGGATGAGCTTAGAAAACATAACAGTGTACATTTAGAGTACATGAATGAAGAAGTTAGGATGAGCTTAGAAAACATAACAGCATACATTTAGAGTACATGAATGAAGAAATTAGGATGAGCTTAGAAAACATAACAGTGTACATTTAGAGTACATGAATGAAGAAATTAGGATGAGCTTAGAAAACATAACAGCGTACATTTAGAGTACATGACTGAAGAAGTTAGGATGAGCTTAGAAAATATAACAGCGTAAATTTAGAGTACATGAATGAAGAAATTAGGACGAGCTTAGAAAACATAACAGTGTACATTTAAAGTACATGAATGAAGAAGTTAGGATGAGCTTAGAAAACATAACAGCGTACATTTAGAGTACATGAATGAAGAAGTTAGGATGAGCTTAGAAAACATAACAGCGTACATTTAGAGTACATGAATGAAGAAGTTAGGATGAGCTTAGAAAACATAACAGCGTACATTTAGAGTACATGAATGAAGAAATTAGGACGAGCTTAGAAAACATAACAGCGTACATTTAGAGTACATGAATGAAGAAGTTAGGATGAGCTTAGAAAACATAACAGTGTACATTTAGAGTACATGAATGAAGAAATTAGGACGAGCTTAGAAAACATAACAGTGTACATTTAGAGTACATGAATGAAGAAGTTAGGATGAGCTTAGAAAACATAACAGCGTACATTTAGAGTTCGTGAATGAAGAAATTAGGACGAGCTTAGAAAACATAACAGCGTACATTTAGAGTACATGAATGAAGAAGTTAGGATGAGCTTAGAAAACATAACAGCATACATTTAGAGTTCGTGAATGAAGAAATTAGGACGAGCTTAGAAAACATAACAGTGTACATTTAGAGTACATGAATGAAGAAATATGGACTAGCTAGAAGCAACAGAGATGTGGTTCCTGAGACTAATGTTGCAAATTCCTTGGACAGCCAGATTAACTAACACCGATTAAGAGGCTAATGAAACTAGAACATTATATACAACAAAATGAAAGGGACAAAAGCTTTCTTTGGTCATGTCATGAGAAGAGAGGCATTGCAGAACATTGTGACGACTGCAAAGAGGGGCAGAGGCAGAACTAGAGAAATGATGCTGGATGGACTGAGATAGTGGCATTAAGGAATACCATCAGCAGAGTTGATCCAGAACACCAAAGACCGAGATCTGTGTAGAGACATGAATGCCTACGCCAGAGGGCAGGGGACATGATGATAGATTTAGATGAGTGACAGACAAGTGGTGAGGTCAAATGATGGATGTGAGGGTGGGACACAAGTGCTAGAATACACTTTACTCACCCTGTTGTTGGTTCTGTCGGGGTACGGCTGGCGTTGTTTTGTGATCTGAAAATAGAAATGTTGTTGCTGCAAATCACAACTAGTTCTGTTGTAAATAATGTGTTATATATACATAGTATAGTTATACATAGTGTGTTGTTATTTAATGGAATTTCCAGGAATGTAACCCGGTCAACAATTGTCTGAAGATGTTAGATGTATCGGCCAAAAGGTGCAGTATTGCAGCTCTGCTATAAAAAGGGGCAAGGCATTTATGTCTAAAACAACATTTCAGATGAAGGAAGAAACAGAAGAAGAATGAGATTTGACGAGAATTAAGTTAAAATCAAAACAATGTTTTCCCGTAGTGAATTTAAATAATGAAGAATTCTGTTGTATGTACCTGACGACATGCCGTGAAATATGCTAGGCAATAAATTGTACAATCTATCGTTTGTGTCTTAGAATTTAAAGTTCCCTGGGTGTAAAGTGGGTAAAGCATTTTCTTGTAAAGAGAAAGTGGACATGTGTTGTGCGTGGGAAATATCTTTACTTGTTGTAAAGAGAAATTGAGTTTTCTTGTAAAGCCAAAATAATCTGTACTTATTGTTAAGAGAAATTGAGCAATCTTGTAAAGGGGTAATAAACAACAGGAAAAGAGAAATAGAATATTCTTTAAATGGGACATAGTGTGTGTAAAGAGACAGTATTCATGTAACTGGAAATAGACTGTGTGTGTGTAAAGAGAAATTGAGTATTCTTGTAAAGGGGAAATAGACTGTAGGTGTTAATACAAGTAGGTTATATCTGTACACAGCAAATGGAATGTTCATTCCGTAAAGAGGAAGTGACATTCTTTTCTGTGTTTGTCAAATATTATGTTAAATTATTCGTGGACAGTCTTTGTGTGCTTTATGTGTCTCTATCTGTTTACATAAGAGATGTGATATTTGTTTGTGTGGTATTTGTGTCTCTATCTATTTACATAAGAGATGTGATATTTGTTTGTGTGGTATATGTGTCTCTATCTATTTACATAAGAGATGTGATATTTGTTTGTGTGGTATATGTGTCTCTATCTATTTACATAAGAGATGTGATATTTGTTTGTGTGGTATTTGTGTCTCTATCTATTTACATAAGAGATGTGATATTTGTTTGTGTGGTATTTGTGTCTCTATCTATTTACATTAGAGATGTGATATTTGTTTGTGTGGTATTTGTGTCTCTATCTATTTACATAAGAGATGTGATATTTGTTTGTGTGGTATTTGTGTCTCTATCTATTTACATTAGAGATGTGATATTTGTTTGTGTGGTATTTGTGTCTCTATCTATTTACATAAGAGATGTGATATTTGTTTGTGTGGTATATGTGTCTCTATCTATTTACATTAGAGATGTGATATTTGTTTGTGTGGTATTTGTGTCTCTATCTATTTACATTAGAGATGTGATATTTGTTTGTGTGGTATATGTGTCTCTATCTATTTACATTAGAGATGTGATATTTGTTTGTGTGGTATATGTGTCTCTATCTATTTACATTAGAGATGTGATATTTGTTTGTGTGGTATATGTGTCTCTATCTATTTACATTAGAGATGTGATATTTGTTTGTGTGGTATATGTGTCTCTATTAGATGTGATATTTGTTTGTGTGGTATTTGTGTCTCTATCTATTTACATTAGAGATGTGATATTTGTTTGTGTGGCATTTGTGTCTCTATTAGATGTGATATTTGCACTTTAAGCAGACACATTCGACTCGTTTCCAGCATGTATGAAGAGATTAGGCCTTTCCTGGTGGTGGCCTAGCATATTCCATGGTTTCATTAACAGTATCTGTTCCATTCACAGGGGAGGCAATACATGGAGCTCGTTCACAGCAAGTATGTGCACGCCATTCACAGGGGAGGCAATACATGGAGCTCGTTCACAGCAAGTATGTGCATGCCATTCGGGGGGGGGGGGGGGGGGGGGGAGAGATACATCGAGCCCGTTCACAGCAAGTACATGCATGCCATTCACAGGGGAGGCAGTACATCGAGCCCATTCACAGCAAGTATGTGCACGCCATTCGGGGGGGGGGGGGGGGGGCAATACATCGAGCCTGTTCACAGCAAGTACGTGCATGCCATTCACAGGGGAGGCAGTACATCGAGCCCATTCACAGCAAGTACGTGCACACCATTCACAGGGGAGGCAATATATCTAGCCCATTCACAGCAAGTATGTGCACGCCATTCACAGGGGAGGCAATATATCGATCCCATTCACAGCAAGTACGTGCACGCCATTCAGCCCTTTAGATAAGGTACATGGGCGTTCCCCTCTCACAAGGGCTACTAGCATGCCATTCAACCCCATGCCCTGTTCTCCCCACCTCCACCAGTCACAAAACTCCCTCATCCCCCCAACACCTGTCACAAAACTCCTTCATCCCCAAACATCTGTCACAAAACTCCCTCATCCAACAACACCTGTCACAAAATTCCCTCATCCCCCAACACCGGTCACAAAACTCTCTCATCCAACAACACCTGTCACAAAACTCCTTCATACCCCAACACCTGTCACAAAACTCCCTCATCCTCTGACACCTGTCACAAAACTCCCTCATCCCCCAACACCAGCCACAAAACTCCCTCATCCCCCCAACACCTGTCACAAAACTCCCTCATCCCCAAACACCTGTCACAAAATTCCCTCATCCCCCAACACCAGTCACAAAACTCTCTCATCCAACAACACCTGTCACAAAACTCCCTCATACCCCAACACCTGTCACAAAACTCCCTCATCCTCTGACACCTGTCACAAAACTCCCTCATCCTCTGACACCTGTCACAAAACTCCCTCATCCCCCAACACCAGCCACAAAACTCCCTCATCCCCCCAACACCTGTCACAAAACTCCCTCATCCCCAAACACCTGTCACAAAACTCCTCATCCAACAACACCTGTCACAAAATTCCCTCATCCCCCAACACCAGTCACAAAACTCTCTCATCCGCCAACACCTGTCACAAAACTCCCTCATACCCCAACACCTGTCACAAAACTCCCTCATCCTCCAACACCTGTCACAAAACTCCCTCATCCCCCAACACCTGTCACAAAACTCCCTCATCCCCCAACAATTGTCACAAAACTCCCTCATCCCCCAACACCTGTCACAAAACTCCCTCATCCCCCAACACCTGTCACAAAACTCCCTCATCCCCCAACACCTGTCACAAAACTCCCTCATCCCCCATCACCTGTCAAACAGACTGTCATTTCATTCCCCTACCATGGATTAATCAGATCTATATTCCATTCCCCAAAATTCAGACCACCCCATTCCCCCAACAACTAGAATACAGGTTTTCCCTACATACCCTTACATCAAACATACAGATCACCCCTACATCCCATTCCCCTAACATCAAACATATACATCCTCGCTACATCCTATTCCCCCAAAATAAAACATACACATCCTTGCTACATTGCATTCCCCCAACATCAAACATGCAGATCCACAAGTACATCTCATTCTCCCAACATGAAACATACAGATCTGCCACTACATCTCATTCCCCCAACATCAAACATAAAGATCCACAAGTACATCTCATTCCCCCAACATCAAACATACACATCCTCACTACATCCCATTCCCCCACCATCAAACATACAGTTCATTCCAACATCTCATTCCCTAACATCACACACACACACACACATCCCCCTATATCTCATTCCCTGAACATCCCATTTCCCCACCATCAAACATACAGTGCCCTCTCCCCCCACCACATCCCATGTTCCCCATTCCCCACCCTATTGCCAGGTGACATCAAGTCTACACAAAAACTCAGACAGCTGCTGAATGAGAGAGGCCCCACGGTAATGACAACACCAGACCTGCTGTGTCTACCATCTGTCGTCAGATTGCCACTACCATGTCTCAGCACCCAGTCTGCCTGTTTGTAATATATATTATTTCTTTCTGAGCAGTGCTTCCAAACTTGTCTCTCTGGGCCTTGTTTTTGGAATGCTAGTGGTAAACAACTATATTTTTATGACAATTAATTTTGGAAACACAATACATTAAATGTTATACTTTAGTCAAATATGCTGGGGCTTGTGGCTGCCAACCTTATAGCCAAGTGTGAAAAAAAAACACACACACAAATTATGGCTGAGAGGCTGGGCTGATGAATAAGAAACCCACAGATACAGGGTGTCATTTTAATGACTGTTGGGGTTTTTGAAAATATTGCCGTTCCAAGTTTTGTATTCACCCTCTGTGAAGTTCATGCAACATAAATGATAAATACCAAACTTGGAACGGCAATAATTTTAAACACCCCACAGTCATTAAAAAAAACACCCATTAGAAGCGAATGTTTCAACTCAGGCTTTATCAACGTGACAACAAGAACACAATGATTAAAAATATATAAACAAGCAACACAAATGTGCAGTTGTATGATCCAGGAACATGAAAACTGAACGTGAACACTGAAAATGAAAACTGAATATGAACACTGAATAATTGTGTTCTTGTTGTTCCGTTGATGAAGACTTCAGTTGAAAGGTCATCTGTATTTGTTTTTGGTATTAATCCTTTATATACAACAATAAGAAAGAGACAAACAGCTTTCTTTGGTCATGTGATGACAAGTGAGGCTTTGGAGAACATCGTGACAACTGGAAAGATCAAGGGGAAGAGAGGCAGGAGAAGAGAAATAATGCTGGATAGATTGAGATGGTGGCATGGAGGAATATTAGCAGCAGAGTTGACCCAGAACACCAAGGACCGAGATCTGCGGAGAGACACAAACGCCTACGCCAGTGGGCAGGGCACTTGATGATGATGATTCATCCTTTAGAACATTGCCGTCATTCCCCGACCGCAGCCTGATTTTCACGGCAATTTTAGGTTCAGTATTTGCCACTGCATTCTGAACGAGGTCTATCCTGAAGTTCAACTGACGGGTCCAGGGGTTGAATCCGCCATCACACTGTCAGTGTACCGGCAGTTTCAGAGCAAGTGCTCTTATCCAATCGGCCACATTGGCCTCTAATAATATTGAACTAACTATTGCCTAGTCAATCATGCAGCCAATGTTGGGGTTGATTGCAACTGCATTACAAAGATAAATTATGCTATGTGTGTTCCATTCTAAAAGATAAATTATGTCATATATGTTCTATTTCAAATGATAAATTATGCTACATGTTCCATTCCAAAAGATAAATAATACTACATGTGTTCCATTCCAAAAGATAAATAATGCTATGTGTTCCAGTCCAAAAGATAAATTATGTTATGTGTGTTCCATTGCAAAAGATAAATTATGCTATGTGTATTCTATTCAAAAAGATAAATTATGCTATGTGTATTCTATTCAGAAAGATAAATTATGCTATGTGTGTTTAGATTCCAAAATATAAGTTCTTGTCATTTTTGTATGTTCTCTGCCAGGGCAGTGATCAGTGTGGCCAGAGATTTGACTAGAAAGATTGTGTACAGTCATCAACAAGTCAAGAATCCAGTGAATGGGTCACATCCAGACATTCATGAAATTACAGAGAAAGGCACAAGACAGATTAATAGACATATATGAAATTATGGAGACTGGTACGTGTCAGACTAAAAGACCGGGCGTGGAATTATAGAGAACAGCATAAGACAGATTACAGACTGTTAGACAAGCATACTATGGAATTAACAGAAAGACTATTAGTCTTACTATGGTACTAAAGAGAACAGCGTAAGACAGATTACAGACTGTTAGACAAGCATACTATGGAATTAACAGAAAGACTATTAGTCTTACTATGGTACTAAAGAGAACAGCGTAAGGCAGTTGGACAGACACATGTGTTCTTGCTAACAGTCTATGCCTGTAGAGCTTTTGCACATCTTTAGCAGAAGAAAAATGCTGTGCTGTGCTGCAGCCCTAAAGATCATCTTTCTCCCATTGAGCTGATAATATTGAGATAAGTTGGAGGCGTGAAAGAAAATATCCCTCCTCCCTCAGAATACGGCATGTCCTCTCATTCATGATACCAGATGTGCAGGAGTATAAATGGAAGATGCTGGCTAATCTGGATCCTGGTGACTGCAGACTTTGCAGGAAACTGCATCAAGAAGGGAGAGAGGAGTATAGAAAGAGTCTGGGAGTGAGGGCAAGTGAGATATGTGGGAGGGAGAACTGGGTGGTGTGAACCAGCTGCCAGTAACACCTGTACGTAGGTAGGTTCTCTGACACAAGATGAGCGTGGGAAAACTGGCTAGAGAACTGCCAGGAGGGGAGTAACACAAGTAAACATGGAACTCAGCGGGGAGAATGAGGCAGGAGGAGGGAATCTGAGAGTAGCTGACTAGACAGTTAATGCATGATTGCAGGCGGGAAAACGAAGAGAGAGAGAGAGAGAGCAAGTGACTGACTTGAGTATATCTCAGGAGTATGCCATCCTGGAGCCGCTCGCATGCGACTCTTCTGTTTGTGGAGGTAAACTGGGCTGTGTGTATTGCTTTATTTCTGCTGCTTCTTCTTCTGCCCCACTGGAGCATAGGGCCTCAACCAACTGACCCCCTGCCCATGCCCTCACATATTGTTCACTTCTGTCTCTACTTCTCTTCTCTGTGAGCTTAAGGTCTTCCTCTATTTCTTTGGCCCTGTTATTTCCAGACTACGGCTTTTTTTAGTGATACTTCTCTACTATTTATAAAGTGGTTTTGTTTTGGACATATCATCCTGTTTATTAGGCAGAATTATCTTATGTTGTTCAAACAAAAATTCTATTGGTTAATATCCATTTCTGAAACCCTTGGAGCTGTTTTAATGGTGAAAACTGTCCCAGAAATACTCTTGTCAGGGGAGGAGGGGGGGGGGGGGGGGGATGAAGGAGAAGAAACACAAAACCCTCTTTGCAGATGAAAATTCAGTTGTTGATACTGAAGAGCAAAAACAGTTTTGAACTAGCAGACCTAAGAGCAGCACTCCATGGACTATGTCAGAAATCCATAAGGGTTGTAATCCTGGGTGTTTGTAAAGTCTCACTTAGGAAGCTATTGAAGATTAAATGGCAAGAGAAGATCCCAGACACTGAAGTCCTAGAAAGAGCATCCATGCCCAGTATCCACAATCTACTACTGAAGAATCAGATTCGCTGGGCTGGTCACCAGACGTGCATGGTCCCCAAACAAAATTTTTACAGCAAGCTGCATAGTGGTAAATGCCCCCAAGGTGGTCTGAGAAAACGCTTTTAAGACACTCTGAAGATCTCACTAAAAGCTTTTGGAATTCATCATGACACTTGGGAGACTGCAGCCATAGACCAAAACTCGTGGCATACATCATTACGCAAGGGTGCAGTCACTTGTGAAGCACCCAGGAATGCAAGAGCTGTGAAAAAAAGGCTGGACATAAAAACCACTGCAGGAGATCCTCCTCCTGGAACATCAAGTATTATTTGCCTGCATTGTCAAAGAACATTTTGAGCCAAAATAGGCCTTACCAGTCATCTTAGAACTCACAGCTCCATACTTTCAACCCCACTGGATGAAGTGAATAGTCATCATCATTCTTGATGGACAAACAACAAAGTCTCACTGCACTTTGTATGTAGAACAGCTGTTTGTTAAAGAGTATGTTTTCCATTTGCAAGATGAGATGTTACAAACACCCTATATAATGAACCCCTCATATTGTGATACACCTGGACATGAAGAGGCTGACAGACTGGCAAAGGAGGGTGGACTGATATACAGACATAACTTATGATAAGACCAAGAGGTTTATAAGAAGCACTTATAGAATATTGGAACTCTGCCAGTGTAAAACAACGGGGCTCTATTTTAGAAACCCTAGTTTACAGGAACGACATTGTAGCACTCCAGGAGACGAGACTGGGCGATCAGCTACTCCAAATTGCCGGCTTCAAATGTTTCTACAACAGACGACATCTGGGAATGGCGATTCTCATTCGCGACAGCATGGGGGCGTCAGAGCTAGACATGTCCAGTTGGGACAGTGACGATATACAAATACAGGCGTTGAGAGTTCATTCCAGTATACCATTCGTGGTGGTTAATGTTTATGCCCGCAATGCCAGTGTGGACCCCCAGAAGTGGCAGTGCTTAAGTGGCATATTAGGCCATGAAAGAAATGTTATTTTCTGTGGTGACTTCAACGCTAAAGGCAGATCATGGAGAAACATTTCCTCCAATACACAGGGGGAGGAGCTCGAGACTGCACTGGAAACCATCGACCTGGTTTGTATCAACAGTGGCTGTGTCACCAGGACAGCAAGCCGTCCGGGCGATGAGGACAGTGCTATTGATCTGGCGCTAGTTTCACCTTCACTCACTACAGTGTGTAGATGGGGTGTCCTAGGACACCATGGCAGCGACCACCACCCGTGCAGCATACTGGTGGAGAAGGGCAGAACCAGGCAGCACAAGCTAAAGGTAAAGACGTTCCAGTATGACAGTACAGGGCAAGATGTGGTGAGTAAAATAAGACGTGACAAGCGCAGAACGTTTCAGGGCAGGAAAAAAAAGCTGGGAGCAGCCACCGTGGTGGAGTTTCAAGGTGGAGAAGGCTTGGGTGGATAAGCGTAGTGCTGTAAGGAGATGGCAAAATGCCAAGAAGAACAGAGCTGGTCATCCTAGTCCCTGCTTGCACTTAGAAAGAGAGATGCACACAAAAGTAAGCTACTTCAAAAAACTGGTCAAGGTTGTTAAAAGCGAAAAATGGGCAGAGGTGTGTCAAAGAGTAAGCACAGACAAGTCACTGAAATTGTTCTGGCGACTACATAAAAGCATGAGTGGTGTAGTCAAGAATAAGAGCATTTCTGACTTCCAAGGTGCTGACCTCATCTGGCAGAGGACTGACGAGGACAAGGGCAAAGCCCTCTTTGAACGCTACCTTGAGCAAAGCAACCAGACAGACATGGGAGGCCGAAATCTGGCCAAGGAGGTCACCTCAGACAGATGCAAGGCCCAGAACACTTCGGATGAAGACACAGTGACAGTGAAAGAAATCAAGGCTGTGCTTCGACGATCAAAAAACAGTGCTCCAGGTCCTGATGGCATAAGATACGACGACATAAATAGGTGTACCGACAATGAGCTAGAGAAACTAGCAGACATGTACAACAACAGTATAGGGAGTGCTAGCATCAAGGAGGAATGGTTACACAGCTATCTGATTCCCTTGCCGAAGCCTGACAAAGACCACAAAAAAATTCAGGGATATCGAATTATAACCATGCAGAATACAATAGGCAAGCTGCTGGAGAAGGTAATTGCCAGGAAAATATCAAGCCAACTAGAGAGGCAAGGTGTTTTCCCACCCACCCTGGGTGGGTACCGTCCAAAGAGAGAAACCTGGACCAATGCAGCAGTCTTTGCCCAGGATGTCTATGAAGGTTTCCACTCAGGCACTGAAACCGTTGCTGCAGCGATTGATCTTGAGGACGCATACAACAGAGTACCACTGGATTTTTTAATGTTTCAGCTTCTCGAGCTAAACGTAAGTCCATTCCTCCTTAGTTGGATCGCTGCAGCCCTCTTCCAACGGAAAGTAGTTTTTAGATGTGGCAGTTGGACTTCGGAACCAACAACAATATATCCTGGCCTACCACAGGGATCACCATTATCTCCGGTACTGTTCAACGCCTACACAGTGAGAATCACCAGTGAGCAGATCACTGGACCTGGCAGGACATTGTCATATGCCGATGATGTTTTAGTGTATCGTCAGGGGAAGGATAGAGAGGAGGTTGCTGTGGAACTACAAACCGAACTCAATCGCATAAGTACTTGGTGTGATGAAGCTGGGGCAATGGTCAACCCAACAAAGGCAACTGACTTGGTTCTCGTTGAATAATCATATTGTCAACACTCCAACACCAACTGTAATGCTGTGTTCAGAGACGGTGGAAAGAACGCAGGCAATGAATTACCTAGGGATACGGTTTGATCGAAGCCTTGCTTATAATGTGCACATAGACCAGGTGATAACAAAGGCCAAGCGGGGTTTGGCAGCGATGCGGGTGATGGCGGCAGCAAACTGTGAGCAGCGCCATCTATGTCTTCTGTACGAGGGGCTGGTCATGTCTGTTTTGGAGTATGCAATGGCAATCCTGACTCTCAGCCATAAGCAGATAGAAAGGATGGAAAGGATACAGAATGAAGCTATGCGCATTATTCTTGGATGTACAAGAGATACAGCATGCAGGGCGATGCGCTACCTTCTTGGTTTTCCAACCATTGAAGAGAGAATACAAGGTTGCAGGGCACGCGCCTACCTCAGAATTAACGCAAACACACAACATCCACTGCATAGTGAAATTAGGAAGGTGAAGGGCAGCAGGTTAAAAAGAGGACGGTCGTGGATGGGTCAAGCCGAAGACATTCTTCAACAGGTGTGTTCACTTGAGGACTTAGAACCTGGCGAGGAGTGGGTGCGAGTGCCAACAGACTTCTGCACATCCTTTTCAGTTTGCATCCAACTAGATAGAAAATGCAGACAAGAAAATCCGGCTGCTGTTGAGGCTGAAGTACAAGCGTTGATTTTCGAGAATTCGCTAGACGGTGACGCGGTCATCTACACAGATGGGTCGGTCGTCCGACATGTGAGAAGCTCATGGGCCTTTACAGCTCGGGCCGGAGGGAGAATTGTGAAGGAGGACTCTGGTGCTTTCACTGAAACCACAAGTAGCCTGACCATGGAAGTCATGGCAGTAAGTAAAGCAATAACATGGCTCGAGACACAGACATTCACTAGGGCTTGTTTCCTTAGCGACTCAATGAACATGATCAAGAGGATAGAGGAGGGGTCGATCCGAAGAGAATGGTTGCTGCCTCTGGAGCGGTCTCGACTGGCAAAGATTAGTTTCATCTTCGTGCCAGGGCATGCGGGAGTACAAGGAAATGAGCGGGCTGACAAGCTCGCAGGTGAGGCTACTGTGGAGGGCGGAAGCGCCATGGACCAGGCCGACATTCTGAATGCTCTACGAGAAGTAAGACTTTTGCGAGAACCAAGTGATGACTGTGAATCTACAACAATGGCCAGACTGCGAGAGCAGCAAATTAAAAGAGGGGTGGCCAAACAAGAACACTACGCAGGAAGCCAAAGAAGATTGATAAACCAACACAGAACTGGCGTCGTTAGCCGCTACACGTTGCGGGATTTGCTGAGGAGGGGATCCGAGCACTTATGGACTGAATGGTTCGATGTGCAATGAGGATGATCTGTCGACTAACTAACTAACTAACTTATAGAATTAAGTGGGAATCCTGACATCCAGGTCACCAGACCGATGATGTATATTACCAACTCAACCAAGGTGAACAAGTAACAATCTTTATTAGACTACACACAGGATACAACAGGCTGAAACATGACATGTTTAATAAACTTTAAAAAAAGTCCCTTACAGTCGACAGGGCCATCTTAATTGCACCGGGTTTTTATCCCATATAGGGATAATAAACTAAAGACAGGAGATAATGATGAATGTAACTGTAGAACTTGCAAAATGACCGCTAAACATTTGTTGCAGGAGTGTCCAACATATTCAGATCAGAGAAAACCATTTTAGCCTCCATTTGAGGATACACTCTATGGGGATATCAAACGATTAAGTTGACTGCAGCTTTCTTTAAATATATGCAAGTTGACACTTGAAGGTGTATGCAGGAGGAGAATTCTGTTCCATATTCCATAGTTGTGGGTTCAGGCAAATGATAGACCTGGCTAAAGAAGACATCTGCTTCAGGGCTGTCTAGTTGGCCAAGTGTTTCTATATGTGTGGAGCTCAGATGTTTGTATTAAATGTGTGGGGCTATGATATTAGTGTTAAATGTGTGGAGTTATGATGTTTGTATTAAATGTGTGGAGGTTATGTTTGTATTAAATGTGAGGATTTATGATGTATGTATTAAATGTGTGGAGGTTATGTTTGTATTAAATGTGTGTGGTTATGATAGTTGTATTAAATGTGTGGAGTTATGATGTTTGTATTACATGTGTGGTGTTATGATGTTTGTATTAAATGTGTGGAGTTATTATGTGTGTATTAAATGCGTGAAATTATGTTTGTATTAAATGTGAGAATTTGTGATGTATGTGTTAAATGTGTGGGGTTATGTTTGTGTTAAATGTGTGGATTTATTTATGTATGTATTAAATGTGTATGGTTATGATAGTTGTATTAAATGTGTGGAGTTATGATGTTTGTATTACATGTGTGGTGTTATGATGTTTGTATTAAATGTGTGGGATATGATGCCTCTTATCTAATGTGTGGGATATGATGTATCTATCTAATGTCGTGGGGTATGATGCCTCTATCAAATGTGTGGGAGATGATGCCTCTATCAAACGTGTGGAGTAGTGATACTTGTATTATAGTGTTGGATATAATGCCTCTATCTAATGTGTAGTATTCGTGATGACGGAGTTGTTCCTGACGGTGTTACCAAGGAAATCCAATGTGTCAGACTAAGAAGGAGAATGAGACTAGGAACGTGGAATGTGAGAAGTCTGTATGAGGGAAAGCTTAAGGTGGTATGTGATGAGACTGAGAGGTTAAATATTAACATTTTAGGAATTTGTGAACATCGCTGGAGAGGCAAGGGACATTTTACATCTGAAAATAAAGTCTATTCACATATTCTGGTAGAGATGTCGGAGGTCAGAGCGGAGTGGCATTTTGTTTAGATAAAATACCTGCAAAAGTTTAATTGAGTATAACCCAGTTAGTGATAGAATCCTCACTATCAGACTTAAAGGCCATCCAAAAAACACAACTCTCATACAGATATATGCACCTACTTCAACAGCAGAGGAGGACAAAATTGAAGATTTTTACAACATACTGCAAGACACATTAAATAAGATTGGTCATAATGACATAACAATAATAATGGGAGATTTTAATGCAAAATGTGTACAGGAAGAGCTGAACATGAGAGACACATTTTAAGAAAATTTGGATTGGGAAACAGAAATGATGCAAGCGACAAATTAATTGAATTTTGCACAGAAAATGAGTTAACGATAGCCAACACACTTTTTAAACAACACCCAAGAAGACTCTTCACGTGGATGGCCCCGTACGTATTACCAAATTCCAGATAGATTATATTTTAATACAAAGAAGATGGAGATCAGGCATAACATCGACAAAAATGTACAAAGTGCAGACTGTGATACAGATCATCAGTTATTAGAAGCAGATGTGAAAGTAAAACTCAAAAAGCTTACACGAGGAACAAGGCCACTTCATTTCGATCTCACAAAAATACCAGATGCATACACCTTAGAAGTTAGGAATCATTTTGGGGTCTTGATGTCTGTACAAGAGGAAATGACACCTGATGAAATGGCAGTACAAGCTAGAGATATCTTGAAGGAAACTGAAACAGAAAGGAGGTGAATCCGATAACAGCAGGGTGAAGTAGAAATAAAGAAAGAACACAAGAAAGGACAAAAACCAATATATACAAGATTGTTGTACCAGAATAGCACAATATCATAAGACTGGAAGAGATTACAAAATGTTCAAAGAAATAAAGTTATTGACAAGAAATGTTCAACCTCAATTGAATGTTATCTATGACAACATGGGAAATACCTTAACATAATCTAGACAAATTCTAGAAAGATGGTAGGAGTACTGTATTGGAATGTATGATATGAGTGACAGTGAGGATATGAATGAGATACATGAGCCAATGACAGCAGAGATACCAGCTGAACTAATTAAAGCAGGAGGAGAAGAAAGCATACAAATCTATCACACATTATGTAAAAAGATATGGAAATATGGTATATGGCCAAAAGATTGGAAGAGAACTATCTTTATTCCAATACAAAAAAGGGACAACCTGAAATTATGCATTTGACTGTGTACAACATCAGAAACTTTGGGAAATCATGAGGAATCTGGGCTTTCCTTCATATTCAACACAACTCATAAAAATGCTCTATCTAGACCAACAAGCTGCGGTTAGAATAGATGGCTAGACATCAGATTGGTTTCACATCAAGCAAGGAGCCCATCAGGGCTGTGTGCTGTCCCCCTATTTCTTTAACTTGTATGCCAAAAATATAATGAGAAATGTAAGAGATGATATAAACAGGGAGCCATATAATGCCCTAAATATAGGCGGTCATGACATACCGAAGATTTGGTATGCTGATGATACAGTATTACTATCCACAACACAAAATGGTATAGAAAACGTAATAACCTCAACCCAATTGAATAGTGAAAATTACAACTTATATCTTAACATAGCAAAAACAAAGATTATGCATACTGACAAAAACTACTATGGAGAAAGAAATATATATGAGGAAAAATTGGAGGTGGTGGAAAATTTTGAATATCTTGTGTTATTGATTACCAACAATGGTGACACAATGAAAGAAGTTAAAAGACGAATAGCTATTGCTCTTCAAAGACTAAAACAACTGAATAAATTGTGGAGAGGGACAGATAGAACTACAAAATTCAGATTTTTAAGAGCATGCATCTTTCCTATTACAACATATGCCTCTGATAACTGGAACTTACTAAACAAACTGAACAGCGCATAAATGCCTTTAAATATAAATGTTACAGATGAGTTCTAAGAATATCTTGGATAAAGAAAAGAACAAATTCATCCGTACTTCAAGAGCTGAATATTGAAGAAGGTTGGCTATTAAAGACGATAAAACAAAGAAAATTGGATATTTTGGTCACTTGAAATGTCACAAAAGTTTGGAGAGAACAATAATGGAGGGGTATATGCCTGGGAAGAGAGGAAGAGGAAGGCCAAAGAGAAGATGGATGCAGGATGTGGCAGATGATCTCTAGATGGGTGTATCGACGCAGGACATCTTGCTTATGATCGAGAGGTTTTCCGGAAGATTGTTATGGGAGCGAGGTTCTGCAAAGGACATGCTACTGAATGAATGCATGAATCTAATGTGTGGGGTATGATATCTCTATCAATTGTGTAGGGTAGTGATACTTGTATTATAGTGTGGGATATGATGCCTCTGTCAAATGTGTGATAAGTGATACTTATATTATTGTGTGGGATATGATTCATTCATTCATTCAGTATATGATACCTCTGTCAAATATGTTGGTTAGTGATACTTGTATTGTAGTGTGGGATATTATGCCTCTGTCAAATGTGTGGGTAAGTGATACTTGTATTGTGGTGTGGGATATGATCCCTCCCTCAAATGTGTGGGTTAGTGATACTTTGTATTATAGTGTGAAATATGATGCCTCTATCAAATGTGTGCGATATGATGCCTCTATCAAATGTGTGTGGTGGTGATAATTGTATTGTTATATTATGATTATTGTATTAAATATAAAGCTTATTATCATTGTGTGGCATGTAATGCTTGTGTTATAGCATGGGTTGTGATACTTGCAGTGTATGTGTGGGATATTATGCTTGTAATAAATATGCGTGATGTGATACTTGAATTATAGTATCAGAAGTGATTTTGTGCGATATTATGCTTGTAATAAATATGTGTGATGTGATACTTAAATTATAGTATCAGAAATGATGTACATTGCATGTGGTATATGATGCTTGTAACCCAAAATATGTGATATGTGATGCTTCTTATAAAAGAACATGTACACCAGCAGGCTGTCTAAAAATAAAAGATGGAAAAATCATAATAGAAAAAGATCCGATTCTACATGTATGGTCAGATTATGTGAAAAACATTTATGATGATAACAGAGATTATTATTTTTTTGTTGTTGTTGCATATCCCTTACAGAACGTTGCAGTAAACATCAGCATTTTTCAGCTGCTGTTGATGTACTAGGCAAGATTACACTCAGTAGTTTGCCATTGCTTTCTGAGCGACCAGCTCACATACCCCATTAGTTACCAACGCGGCGAGAACTGCTGCCAATTCTTGCGCAGGTTACGTTACTCACGAGAATATACAGGATTACGGAGAAAGACATTAACCTCCTCAGCCAGGGAGACCGGCTTTTTCTTCACATATCCTTTACAGGACATCGCTGTCAACATCAGCTGATTGTTGATTTCTTGGCAAGATTACGCTCAGTAGTTTACCATTGTTTTCTGAGCGACCAGCTCACATATCCCATAAGTTATAGATGCGGCGAGAACCGCTGCCGATTCTTGCGCACATCACGTTACTCACGGGAGTATAGAGGATTAAGGAGAAAGACACAAACCCCTAGGCCAGGGAGGCCGGCCTAAAAGAACAGTATGATATTTGAAATAATAATGAAGGACCACCAATTTTGAAGATGGAGGTTCAGAATGTTCTTAACCATATGAAAACTGGCAAGACCATCAATTCAGAAAACACCACAACAGAAATGATTAATGCTTTAGAAGAATATGGAATAGAATACAATATATGATACTGGAAATATACCTCATGAATGATGTAATTCTGTATTTATTGCAATCTTAAAGAAATCAGGAGCCTTGGAATGTGATCAACATATAACAATTAGTATAATGAGCCACATCACAAAGATTTTGCTACAAATTATCATGCAAAGAGTTAGGAGGAAAATACAACCTGAAATAGGGGAAGAACAATGTGGGTTTGTAGAACGCAAGGGTACAGTAAATGCTGTGTATATGCTGAGAACAATAATTGAACGCTCTATAGAAGTAAATAAAGATATACATTTTTGCATAGAAGTGACTAATATAACAAATTTAATGAATTTTTAGCATATTTTTTGATGACATCATGTACTTCATTTTTCAAATTTGGCCTACATACAAAGTGTAGTGAGACTTTATATGCACCCTGTATATCGACAAATGCAATCTCCCATTTGGACAGAAGAACGATATATCACCATACTAGGGTCATCGTGTTAGATTTTTGTTTCGTAGTATCTTTCACAATTTTAATGCTCAATGAACGGAAATTCACATTATAATACTCGTTAATTCGAGTCAGTTACAATGTAACGCATGACATCATAAGTAACAATATGTCTGTATAACTTAAGTTTACCCCGTAAAAATGAACGATACTTAACAATCTGCAACAATAGGGACATTCTTAGTGTTAGGCAGGCAAGATTCGAGAAAGATAATCCATAAATTTTAAGTGAACATTTGCTTGACACAAAGAAAAAAAGTTTAGGACACGTTATGAGAAGAAATAAACTGGAGTAGTTGGTGACAACTGGCAAGATCAAGGGGGAAAGAACAAGGGGAAGGCGATATCTGGATGGCTTGACCATATGGCATGGTCGAGACAAAACACAGAGCTGATACACGACTCTAGTGATCGTGTAAGATGGTGAAACATAACCGCCCATGCTTCCGTCATGGCACATGAAGAAAAGAAAAATACTAACAACGAGCTAAGTGTAGTAATTTGGTGATACCATGATATAAGGAAATTATGCAGTCAGATTTGTGATACCTTGATATATGAGAATTATGCAGTCAGATTTATAAGTCAATAGCTATCAATGATTGAAAGAAAGGGGGGGGGGGGGGGGAGGTGTCATATGTCCTATTTAGAATTTGAAAATCATATCTGAACATGAACACATGTTAAGTGTTATTTTTAGTTCTAAATTGTGTGGATTTGTACTCAATTTATACTCACAGAGAATACAGAATAGCGAGAAGACATGTGAGTAGAATAGTAAAGAGAGAAAAACAAAAAGACTGGGAAGAGTATGGAGAAACCCTAAATAAAAACTACAAAGAGGCAACCAGAAACTTCTACAAAAAGATAAGTGCAATGCGAACCAGAGGAGAACCCTTTGACCCAACTGAAATAATTAACAGCGAAAATGGAGAACCAATAAGTGAACAAAAACAGATCCTAATAAGATGGAAGCAGTATTTCGAACAACTTCTCAACATCCCATCAGATGTCACGGGAATTCAAGAGACCTACACAGATGTCACCGAGGAACTAGAACCAGACATACTAAAAGAAGAAATTATAGAAGCCATCAGATTAGCCCCATTGAACAAATCACCAGGACAGGATGAAATACCAAATGAACTAATTAAAGCAGCAAGAGAAGTAGGAACAGCTTGGCTACATAGACTATTCAACCATGTTTGGGTAGAACAACAGACACCACGAGACTGGGGAAACGCCATAATTATCCCAATTTGGAAAAACAAAGGCAGCAAAAGAGATTGCACACAATACAGAGGCATTTCACTGTTGAGTCATACTGGGAAAATATTTTGCAAAATTCTTGAAAAAAGATTACGAACTACTTTAGAACCCCAGCTAAGCGAAACGCAGCTTGGATTTAGGAAAAACAAAGGATGCACAGACGCCATTTTTGCTCTTAGACAACTTATAGAAAAATCAATCGAATTCAATGAAACACTCTACTTAGCCTTTGTCGACCAAGAAAAGGCATTTGATAGGGTAGATAGAAACAAGCTGTGGGAAATCCTTAAACAATATGGAGTGAGTACACATCTAACAAACCTATGTAGAAGTTTATACAACAACAGTGAATGCATAGTGAGAGCAACTGGAGGACACTCAGAACCCTTCACCATAAGATCTGGAGTACGACAAGGTTGTGTCCTGTCCCCTCTCTTGTTCATAACATATATAGACAACATATGTAAAGAAACCAGCCAAGCAGAGACAGCAAGAATACCGCATGACGAGAACACAAGAAGAACCATCTGCAAATCTAACCATTAGAGAACTCCTGTTTGCGGACGACCAAGCACTAATAGCAAAATCAGAAGCTGAATTACAAGACCACATGAATAGTCTAAACGAAATGTGTAGGGAACATAACATGAAAATTAGCACAAGCAAAACAGAGGTAATGACTATAACTAAAGAAGAACAAACAGCAACAATTCACCTAAACGAACATCCCTTGAAACAAGTAAAGAGCTTCAAGTACCTAGGAAGTATAATATCATCAAATGGCAGATCAGAAGACGAGATCGAAAATAGGTGCAATAAGGCAAATCAACTCATTGGACAAATGGCACCAATACTAAAGAACAAACATGTATCAATAACTACTAAGAAAGCACTTTACAACACACTCTTCCTACCAACTCTGTGCTACCAATGCCAAACCTGGACAATGACAGAAAAAGAGAAAAGAAAAATCACAACAACAGAAATGAGGTTCCTGAGAAGAATACTCAACGTATCAAGAAGAGATAAGATCAGAAATGAAGAAATCAGGACTAAAGTGGGGGTTAAAGCTGCTCTAGATTTTATTAGAAAGCAGCAAGTCAAATGGTTTGGCCATGCAAGTAGGCTACCAGTCAACAGCATGCCACAACAAGCAATGATGTACAGACCAGATGGAAACAGAGGAAGAGGCCGACCACGTAAACGTTGGACGGAGGGAATAACAGAATCCATGGGAATGTCGATATACGAAGCCCATAACCGGGCACTCTCACGAAGTTTATACTTCACCTCGACACCGCAAGGTACAAGAGGAACATGAGATGAGATGAGATGTACTCAATTTGTAGGTTGTTGCTGTGTTGGTGGGGTAAATAGGAATGTTTCAGAGAATAGGGTCTCCACCTTCACACTGAACTAACCTGATTCGATTGACAGTGGGTTTTACAAGGGGAAATTCTTCACCAAGTGGATAATTTTAGATACCTAATTTATAACATCAGACGGAAGGTGCACAACAGAGATTAAATGCAGAATATGGCAGGCAAAAGCTGCATTTCAGACAATGAAAAGGATCTTATGCGATGAGTCAGTATCATTGAATGTAAGAAAGAGAGTGCTGAAATGCTATATAAACCATGTTTTGCTGTATGGCAGTGAATCTTGGAATGTAAATGAACAAATTAGGAAGACCATGGAAGCAACAGAGATGCAGTTCCTAAGACAAATATTACGAACTCCTTGGACAGCCAGAGTAACTAACGACGACTGCCTGAAAGAGGCTAGAACTAGTAGTAGTAGTAGTAGTAGTAGTAGTAGTAGTAGTAGTAGTAGTAGTAGTAGTAGTAGTGTCTTTCATTCCCGTAGGATTATAGATTTGTGCCTCTGGGGAGGCACCTGGCAGCACCGCTGGTGACTGTATAGTCCAATGCGAGAGTGACAATCTCTGTCAGTTTCCGCATATGTCAGACGAGGCAGGTAAGTGACTGCATGTTATGCCTGTGTCGCCTATCCTTAGTTTGTTGGATCAGATTGCGCTCAAAGAGCACCAGTCCGTTTCATACATGTCTTCTCCAGAAACATCTGCTGCAGCTCTTTCCCACGTGTCTGGGTCTATGCCAGGGTTTTCATATCTTGTTTACACACATCCTTGTATCGCATTTGGGGTCTTCCGGTTGGCCTCTTTCCTGTGGCTAGTTCTCCGTATAGATCTTTAAGAATACGTTCATCCTCCATTCGAGATACATGGCCCATCCACCATAGGCGTCTCTGCTTGAGGAGGGTGTGCAATACAACAATAAGAAAGAGACAAACAGGCATTGGACAACATCATGACGACTGGAAAGAGAGGCAGAGGCAGACCAAGAGAACTGCTGCTGGATGGATTGAGACGGTGGCATGGAGGAGTATCAGCAGCAGAGTTGATCCAGAAAACCAAAGACCGAGATCTGTGGAGAGACATGAACTTGATTATGATGACACAATGCAAACCGCTTAAGGCGATCTCGGATGTGGTGGATTTCTGTTGTGAGGAACAATATTGTATTGTACGTTGTAAACGCATTACTGTATGCTTGAACTCTTATAAGAGGAATTTCTGATAAGAAGAACTTTTTCTTGGGTCCCAGGTAAGTTCACCATATCAGGTCTGCGCCTACTCTTTTCTGATCACAGGGTGGTGGGTCGTACGTCTTGCCGTCTCCGACAAGTATAGTATAGTATAGTAAAAACAGCACTCGCATAAGAGTTGCTCACATGACCTGCCACTTGGTAGTTCACAAATTCTGAAACTAGTGAGTCGGTACAACTATCTCAGACAGTCACTTGCCTCTTTCTAAAACCTCTGTGTTTGATTGTTTTTGGTTCCATGCAATACGACGTATTCTCTGTTCAGCCACATCTCCAGGGCTTTTATTCGACGATCTAACAGCTTGTTCATTGTCCAGGCTTACGGGCCATATAGTAGTGTTGAATATACATAACATTTGACAATTCTAATGTTGAATGTCTTGTTAATCTCTCTCTATATGGTAATACTGGTCTCATGTTGAAAATATTGTTTTGCCATTCATATTTATGTATCACTTCTGCCATCATTTGTTATTATATCTCTAAGATAGGAGAAACATTATAAAGTATATATCTTCTTTACTATTGCCAATCACAAATGGGAATTAAGAAACTAATAAATAAGCAAAGTGAAACACAATGTATAAGTGAATTCAACAAAAACATAAGTAGTGGCAGCCGATAAAACAAGTATTTCAAGGGATTTAATCAGTGGAAAGAGATTATAGAAAGTGAGCAGTCTTCAATATCTACCTTCACTGATGGAAATGTGATTAAATGAACAAGCAAACATTGATCTGCAAAAACTAAAGCAATTAAAACTGTCTTAGAATGGAACATATGAGACAAGAAAAGTCTAATTATTGAGAGCAAACATGTTTCCTGTGGCAACATGTGGACCTGAAACGGACCTTTAACGAATCAGATGAGAAGCAAAGATACATCTGTGAATACAAGTGGGACAAAAGAATGTACAACATTTCTTTGGATGAAAAAATATATCTATCCAACAAGAACTCAATACTGGAGAAGATTAATTATTCAAGTCGAGGAGAATGAAATATTTTGGAGATGTAAAGAGACATGAATATCGGGAAACGGGGCTGTGGGGAGGGGTGGATCAGGGAGTTGGGGTATAGCAATATTACAACGTAGATGGGTCACGATGTGGTGGATAATTTACAGCAACAGAGACAGGACGTCTGGCTTATTCATACGACAGTAACAGAGGAAGGGGACATGGCTTATACACACAACAGCAACAGAGGAAGGGGACATGGCTTATACACACGACAGTAACAGAGGAAGGGGACATGGCTTATACACACGACAGGAACACAGGAAGGGGACATGGCTTATACACACAACAGCAACAGAGGAAGAGGACATGGCTTATACACACGACAGGAACAGAGGAAGGGGACATGGCTTATACACACAACAGCAACAGAGGAAGGGGACATGGCTTATACACACGACAGGAACAGAGGAAGGGGACATGGCTTATACACACAACAGCAACAGAGGAAGGGGACATGGCTTATACACACGACAGGAACAGAGGAAGGGGACATGGCTTATACACACGACAGCAACAGAGGAAGGGGACATGGCTTATACACACGACAGGAACAGAGGAAGGGGACATGGCTTATACACACGACAGTAACAGAGGAAGGGGACATGGCTTATACACACAACAGCAACAGAGGAAGGGGACATGGCTTATACACACGACAGTAACAGAGGAAGGGAACATGGCTTACACACACAACAGCAACAGAGGAAGGGGACATGGCTTATACACACGACAGGAACAGAGGAAGGGCACATGGCTTATACACACGACAGCAACAGAGGAAGGGGACATGGCTTATACACACGACAGGAACAGAGGACGGGGACATGGCTTATACACACGACAGCAACAGAGGAAGGGGACATGGCTTATACACACGACAGCAACAAGACATATGGCTTATACACACGACAGCAACAAGACATATGGCTTATACACACGACAGCAACAAGACATATGGCTTATACACACGACAGCAACAAGACATATGGCTTATACACACGACAGCAACAGGACATATGGCTTATACACACGACAGCAACAGGGCTTATGGCTTATACACACGACAGCAACAGGACATATGGCTTATACACACGACAGCAACAAGACATATGGCTTATACACACGACAGCAACAAGACATATGGCTTATACACACGACAGCAACAAGACATATGGCTTATACACACGACAGCAACAGGACATATGGCTTATACACACGACAGCAACAGGACATATGGCTTATACACACGACAGCAACAAGACATATGGCTTATACACACGACAGCAACAAGACATATGGCTTATACACACGACAGCAACAGGGCTTATGGCTTATACACACGACAGCAACAGAGGAAAGGGACATGGCTTATACACACGACAGCAACAGAGGAAGGGGACATGGCTTATACACACGACAGCAACAGGACATATGGCTTATACACACGACAGCAACAGAGGAAGGGGACATGGCTTATACACACGACAGCAACAGGACATATGGCTTATACACACGACAGCAACAAGACATATGGCTTATACACACGACAGCAACAAGACATATGGCTTATACACACGACAGCAACAAGACATATGGCTTATACACACGACAGCAACAAGACATATGGCTTATACACACGACAGCAACAAGACATATGGCTTATACACACGACAGCAACAAGACATATGGCTTATACACACGACAGCAACAAGACATATGGCTATACACACGACAGCAACAGGACATATGGCTTATACACACGACAGCAACAAGACATATGGCTTATACACACGACAGCAACAGGACATATGGCTTATACACACGACAGCAACAAGGCTTATGGCTTATACACACGACAGCAACAGAGGAAGGGGACATGGCTTATACACACGACAGCAACAGAGGAAGGGGACATGGGCTTATACACACGACAGCAACAGAGGAAGGGGACATGGCTTATACACACGACAGCAACAAGGACATATGGCTTATACACACGACAGCAACAGAGGAAGGGGCTGTTATACACACGACAGACAACAGGACATATTGGCGTATACCACGACAGCAACAGGACATATGGCTTATACACACGACAGCAACAAGACATATGGCTTATACACACGACAGCAACAAGACACTATGGCTTTATACACACGACAGCAACCAAGACATATGGCTTATACACACGACAGCAACAAGACATATGGCTTATACACACGACAGCAACAAGACATATGGCTTATACACACGACAGCAACAGGACATATGGCTTATACACACGACAGCAACAAGACATTATGGCTTATACACACGACAGCAACAAGACATATGGCTTATACACACGACAGCAACAAGACATATGGCTTATACACACGACAGCAACAATCCTATGGTTAACAACGACAGCAAACAGGACATATGGCTTATACACACGACAGCAACAGGGCTATGGCTTATACACACGACAGCAACAGGACATATGGCTTATACACACGACAGCAACAAGACATATGGCTTATACACACGACAGCAACAAGACATATGGCTTATACACACGACAGCAACAAGACATATGGCTTATACACACGACAGCAACAGGACATATGGCTTATACACACGACAGCAACAAGACATATGGCTTATACACACGACAGCAACAAGACATATGGCTTATACACACGACAGCAACAGAGGCTTATGGCTTATACACACGACAGCAACAGAGGAAGGGGACCTAGGCTTATACACACGACAGTAACAGAGGAAGGGGACCTGGTCTTATACACACGACAGCAACAGAGGAAGGGGACATGGCTTATACAGCAACAGTACCTATGGCTTATACACACGACAGCAACAGAGGAAGGGGGACATGGCTTATACACACGACAGCAACAAGACATATGGCTTATACACACGACCGCAACAAGACATTATGGCTTATACACACGACAGCAACAAGACATATGGCTTTATACACACGACAGCAACAAGACATATGGCTTATACACACGACAGCAACAGGACATATGGCTTATACACACGACAGCAACACGGACTATGGTCTTATACACACGACAGCAACAAGACATATGGCTTATACACACGACAGCAACAAGACACATGGCTTATACACACGACAGCAACAAGACATATGGCTTATACACACGACAGCAACAAGACATATGGCTTATACACACGACAGCAACAGGACATATGGCTTATACACACGACAGCAACAAGGCATATGGCTTATACACACGACAGCAACAAGACATATGGCTCTATACACACGACAGCAACAAGACCATATGGCTTATACACACGACAGCAACAAGGACATATGGCTTATACACAGCAGCAACAAGACATATGGCTTATACACACGAAGAAAAGACATATGGCTTATACACACGACACAACAAGAATATGGCTTATACACACGACACAACAAGCATATGGCTTAACACACAACAACAAGGCTTATACACAGACAGCATGGCTTATACTACGACAGCAACAGGACAAGCATATGGCTTATACACACGACAGCAACAAACATATGGCTTATACGACGTAACAGAGAAGGGACATGGCTTATACACACGACAGCAACAGGCTGGTTTACACACGACAGCAACAGAGGAAGGGGACATGGCTTATACACACGACAGCAACAGAGAGGCACATGGCTTATACACACGACAGCAACAGAGGAAGGGACATGGCTTATACACACGACACCAACAGGACATATGGCTTATACACACGACAGCAACAGAGGAAGGGGACATGGCTTATACACACGACAGCAACAGGACATATGGCTTATACACACGACAGCAACAAGACATATGGCTTATACACACGACAGCAACAGGACATATGGCTTATACACACGACAGCAACAAGACATATGGCTTATACACACGACAGCAACAAGACATATGGCTTATACACACGGACAGCAACAAGACATATGGCTTATACACACGACAGCAACAAGACATATGGCTTATACACACGACAGCAACAAGACATATGGCTTATACACCACGACAGCAAACAAGACATATGGCTTATACACACGACAGCAACAGGACATATGGCTTATACACCACGACAGCAACAGGACATATGGCTTATACACACGACAGCAACAGGGCTTAATGGCTTATACACACGACAAGCAACAGGACATATGGCTTATACACACGACAGCAACAAGACATATGGCTTATACACACGACAGCAACAAGACATATGGCTTATACACACGACAGCAACAGGACATATGGCTTATACACACGACAGCAACAGGACATATGGCTTATACACACGACAGCAACAGGACATATGGCTTATACACACGACAGCAACAAGACATATGGCTTATACACACGACAGCAACAAGACATATGGCTTATACACACGACAGCAACAGGACATATGGCTTATACACACGACAGCAACAGGACATATGGCTTATGGCTTATACACACGACAGCAATAAAACATATGGCTTATACACACAACAGCAACAGAGGAAGGGGACCTGGCTTATACACACGACAGCAACAAGACATATGGCTTATACACACGACAGTAACAGAGGAAGGGGACCTGGCTTATACACACGACAGCAACAGGACATATGGCTTATGGCTTATACACACGACAGCAACAAAACATATGGCTTATACACACGACAGTAACAGAGGAAGGGGACCTGGCTTATACACACGACAGCAACAAGACATATGGCTTATGGCTTATACACACGACAGCAACAGGACATATGGCTTATACACACGACAGCAACAGGACATATGGCTTATACACACGACAGCAACAGGCCTATGGCTTATACACACGACAGCAACAGAGGAAGGGGACATGGCTTATGCACATGACAGCAACAGAGCCAGGTCTTATGGGGTGTATTCTGCACAGAATGATGCTTATCATCACAATGCTACTATTTTAGGGCAAGGATATCTTATGTGTTTATGTATACCTTTCATGATACATACTCATACATATATATACACACACATAAAGTGTCTATTGCTACTATTTTAGAATAAGGATATCTTATGTGTTCATGTATATTTTTCATTAAAAATACTCACAAATACAGGCATATCATTTATCTTTCGTTTTGGGTGAAAACACACAGAGAGAAAGAGAGAGAGAGAGAGAGAGAGAGAGAGAGAGAGAGAGAGAGAGAGAGAGAGAGAGAGAGAGAGAGAGAGAGAGAGAGAGAGAGAGAGAGAGAGAGAGAGAGAGAGAGAGAGAGTCAGTCTATTGCTACTCTTTTGGAGCAAGGATATCTTATGTGTACCTTTCATACATATAATCTCACATATACATTACTTACATATACACAGACAGTGTCTATGCTGCTATTTTAGAGCAAGGATATCTTATGTGTTTATGTATATATTTCATACATATATTCTCAACCATACACACCACACACATAAAATGATTGATTGATTGATTTAGGAACCGACATCACAGCCACACACATAAAGTGATTGATTGATTGATTTAGGAACCGACATCACAGCCGCACACATAAAGTGATTGATTGATTTAGGAACCGACATCACAGCCACACACATAAATTGATTGATTGATTTAGGAACCGACATCACAGCCACACACATAAAGTGATTGATTGATTTAGGAACCGACATCACAGCCACACACATAAAGTGATTGATTGATTTAGGAACCGACATCACAGCCACACACATAAATTGATTGATTGATTTAGGAACCGACATCACAGCCACACACATAAAGTGATTGATTGATGTAGGAACCGCCATCACAGCCACACACATAAAGTGATTGATTGATTGATTTAGGAACTGACATCACAGCCACACACATAAAGTGTCTATTGCTATTATCTTAGAGCTTGGATATCTGTTAGCTATACGAGCTTGGATATCTGTTAGCTATACGAGCTTGGATACACGTGTTTATGTATATCTTTTATAATACACCGGCTCCGTGGCGAAGGTGTCGTGGAAGCAGTTCGTAATCTCGCATACCAGGTTCTAAACACAGCTGTGGGTGATTTGGCAGCAAACCGCCTTACGTTGGTTTTTTATGAAATGGTATAGGTGCCGGTCGTTCAGAAAGCAATGGCAAGCTACTGAACGTAAACTTACCCAGGAATCACGAACAGCCAAGAATGCTGGGGTTGACTGTAAAGGATATGCAACTAATTTTAACATAATACACACACACACGTGCGCATACACACATTCTTGCTTTGTTACACACAACCAGTTTTAACTCGTGGCTGTGTACTATGGACAGGCAGAGAAATCACCAGAAGCTTTGGAGATGTGATTTTACATAAGAATGCTGAAACTTCCTTGGACAACGTGGGTAATGTAACTGTGTTGATAGAGGTTAAGACACAAAAAACTTATCACAAATATCAACAGGAGGCTAAGGCATACAGACCACTGATCACAAACACAAGAAAGAGGCTAAGACACACAGACAACATATCACAAGCACCAAAAAGAGGCTAAGACACACAGGCAACTCATCACAAACATCAGAACGAGGCGAAGACACACAGGCAACTTATCACAACATCAGAACGAGGCTAAGACACACAAACAACTTATCACAAACATCAGAACGAGGCGAAGACACACAAACAACTTATCACAAACATCAGAACGAGGCGAAGACACACAAACAACTTATCACAAACATCAGAACGAGGCGAAGACACACAAACAACTTATCACAAACATCAGAACGAGGCGAAGACACACAAACAACTTATCACAAACATCAGAACGAGGCGAAGACACACAAACAACTTATCACAACATCAGAACGAGGCGAAGACACACAAACAACTTATCACAAACATCAGAACGAGGCGAAGACCACAGGCAACTATCACAAACATCAGACAGAGGCGAAGACACACAACAACTCATCACAAACATCAGACGGAGGCGAAGACCACAGACAACTCATCACAAACATCAGACAGAGGCTAAGACACACAGACAACTCATCACAAACATCAGACGGAGGCGAAGACACACAGACAACTCATCACAAACATCAGAACGAGGCGAAGACACACAGACAACTCATCACAAACATCAGAACGAGGCGAAGACCACAGGCAACTTATCACAAACATCAGAAAGAGGCGAAGACACACAAACAACTTATCACAAACATCAGAACGAGGCGAAGACCACAGGCAACTTATCACAACATCAGAAAGAGGCGAAGACACACAAACAACTTATCACAAACATCAGAACGAGGCGAAGACACACAAACAACTTATCACACCATCAGAAAGAGGCGAAGACACACAAACAACTTATCACACCATCAGAAAGAGGCGAAGACACACAAACAACTTATCACACCATCAGAAAGAGGCGAAGACACACAAACAACTTATCACAAACATCAGAAAGAGGCGAAGACACACAAACAACTTATCACAAACATCAGAACGAGGCGAAGACACACAAACAACTTATCACAAACATCAGAAAGAGGCGAAGACACACAAACAACTTATCACAACATCAGAACGAGGCGAAGACCACAGGCAACTTATCACAACATCAGAACGAGGCTAAGACACACAAACAACTTATCACAACATCAGAACGAGGCGAAGACCACAGGCAACTTATCACAACATCAGAAAGAGGCTAAGACACACAAACAACTTATCACAACATCAGAACGAGGCGAAGACCACAGGCAACTTATCACAAACATCAGAAAGAGGCGAAGACACACAAACAACTTATCACAAACATCAGAACGAGGCTAAGACCACAGACAACTTATCACAACATCAGAACGAGGCGAAGACCACAGGCAACTTATCACAACATCAGAAAGAGGCAGCCGTTGTCGTTTTTAACTACATTATGAGGAGAAAACCGAAGCTAGAACTTGTTGTGACAACTGAAAACATTTGTGGAAAGAGAGATAAAGGAAGACAACTATAGAAGATTCTTGATAATATTGTGAAATGAAACGAAATAGTGCCAGCGTACAACATAATTGGTGTGAACGCAAGAAGATCGGCTTCATTGCACCGAGTTTATTACCCTCCAAGTCTAGGTCTCTTACAACAGGGCGGTCTGTCGGATGTGTCGCACGGAGCATGGACTTCGTAGCTACAGCGACGACCGCCACGAGTCTCCGAGACAATTTCACTCGTGAACCGAAGAGGAGACCCGTGCCGAACCCACGCCCTTCGGAGAGGGAGACAGGCCGCTTCGCCACGGAGACACTCAATATACACCCTGTTGGAGATGACACGCGCCAGTCGGCAGGGCACTTAATGATGATGATGAACCTACACTGTATTCCAAATATGTTAGCAGGAGGGAATCAAGTCTTCTGTGAACTAATATATTTAGTTTAGTTTAGTTTAGTCGTTAGATGTCTTATCTATCTTAGATGTCTCGAAACAGGGTGCGAAGGTAAAGCAGGAGAAAGACACCCGGAGTTGTGGCCCGGGTGAGCCACTCCCAGAGTGTGTCTTGAACGTAAAGAGTCGAAACATTCGAGGAATGGGAACTACTTCTGATGATCGGATGCCTTAATGTCGTGTTAGCTCCGCGGCGGTATTTTTATTCACTAGATGTTCTTGTTACTTGTCTTAGTTAGTTCGTTCCCGCTTCATTTCTTCTGTATATAGAATTGCACAAACGGTGACTGGCAGTAGAAGATTGAACACAGAATAGAGATGGTGGAAAAATATGGAAGGAAGACTTTACCCAACGTCTAGATGGGGGGAAGGATTGGGCCCGGCGTGTGACGGCAGACCGATTTCCCGGTTCGCAACCGCCGGGCCTGGCCAATAGCTTGGCGGGTTCTCCGCGTCAGCCTCGCTGGTCCGACCAATGGTTTGCGCGCCCCATGACCGGGTTGTGGTTCGAACGATAAGCAAGTCTGGATTAGCCGCGCTCTGTGTCTGCTGAGACCCGGGTAGTGGGGTCTCGGGTCGTGGCACACGAGATCTACATTTGTACTTAGAAGAGTTTGGCGGGCGTCTTAACTTGAGCATATGTCCCCGGCATCTCCCTGCCCAAGCAAGATGCCTGGTTGCTGTGGTACGAGCTAGACCAGTCACTGTCGTATATCACCATCATGCGATATGTGGCAAGCTGGTGGGCGATCACGGTTCCTCATCTTATAGGGACTGAAGCTGCCAAGCTCAGGCTTTGTTTGAAATGTCCCTGCGTACTTACAAATTGTCAGAAATCCGGTCATTAGAAGGGCCAAATTGTCTTGTCCGAATCAATATGGCGTCTTCTTCCCTTTCTTCTTCGTCCTCCGTGATTACTGTATATCTTTATATCTTCTTCCTTTCATTCTCAACCTTCTTCCTTCTTTTCTTCTCCTCCCTTCTCTTTTTAATTTCATCCTTGTCCTCTTCCCCTTCCTCCTCCTGTACTTCTGCACTTGCCCCAAAATAGCGTCCGGCACTTTAATTGCACATTTATGCGCAATGTTTCTTGATATCACCAAAAGTCGATCCAGTCTAAAGCCGGTACCAGGAACTATTTTGGGAAGTAAAGACGGCCGGTGCGCTGCTGACCACATCGCCCCTGGAGTCCACTGTGTTATAAACGTGTGGGTCCATCACCGTATTCCCCAATGTATCTTAACTAATTCAGTTCAGATTGATAATTAATATATCGCCAAATGTGACCTTCCAATAGGGCACCTCTTGGTGGTATCTTGAGTATGGACAAGGGGGAGGTGGTCGGGCGCTTGTGGGATCAGGTGGAGAAGGCGGAGGAACAGATTGAGAACCCATATGTGGAAAGCATGAGATTGTGGTGGATCGGCAGGGGTTCTGGAAGAATCTCAAAACTGAGAGGGAAGACCAGGAGACCTTTTAATCAGACAGCGGTGGGAACGATTAGTAGCATGACTCTTCGCTGGCTGGTGAACGAGGGACGGAGCACGTATGAGAATGTAATGAGTGCAGTGATGTCGGTTCTTAACTCAACTCAACTCAACTCACCTAGGACATTCATTCAGTTCCATGTCCTTTGCAGAACCTCGCTCTCATAACAACCTTCCGGAAAACTTCTCGATCATAAGCAAGATGTCCCGCGTCTGATACACCCATCTGGAGATCATCTGCCACATCCTGCACCAATCTTCTCTTTGACCTTCCTCTTCCTCTCTTTCCCAGGCATATACCCCTCCATTATTGTTATTCTCCAAAATTTAATGACGTTTCAAGTGACCAAAATACTTCAGTTTTCTTTGTATTTTCGTCTTTAGTAGCCAACCTTCTTCAATATTCAGATCTTGGAGTATGGATGCAGTTGTCTTTTCTTTATCCAAGATATTCTTAGAACTCATCTATAACATTTATATTCAAAGGATTTATGCGCCGTTCAGCTTTTTAACAAGTGTCCAGGTCTCACAGGCGTATGTTGCAATGGGAAAGATGCATGCTCATAAAATCTCATTTTTGTAGTTCTATCTGTCCCACTCCACAATTTATTCAGTTGTTTCAGTCTTTGAAGAGCAATAGATACTCGTCTTTTAATGTCTTTCATTGTGTCACCATTGTTGGTAATCCATCACCAAGATATTCGAAATTGTCCACCACGTGCAATTTGTCTTCGCTAACATACATGTCTGTCTCCATAGTAGTTGTATATGTATGCACTATAACAGAAGGATTGTATCACCATACTAGGCTCTTCGTGTAATTCGTTTTGTTTCGTGGTATCTTCCCAATTTCAATGATCAGTGAACGGAAGTTCTCGTACATTATAATGCTTGTTCATTTGATTGTGTACCTTGTTTGGCCAAAAGCTACTTTTTGTTTGCCACTGAATCGGTTAAAGCATGTCACGTGTTGTTTAATCCTCTCTAACCACACTTTATCACAAATAGCCAGACTGGAAGTCATGGCAGTAAGTAAAGCAATAGCATGGTTCGAGACACAGACATTCACTCGGGCATGCTTCCTTAGAGACTCAATGAGTATGCTCGAGAAGATAAAGATGGGTTGAATCCTAAGACAATGGTTGCTGTCTTTGGGGCGGTCATGGCTGGCAAAGATTAGGTCCATTTTCGTGCCAGGGCATGCAGGTGTACAAGAAATGATCAGGATGACAGGACTGCAGGTAAGAACTGTGGAAGGCGGACGCGCCATAGACCAGGCAGACATTCTGAATGCTCTACGAGAAGTAAGAGACGTTTGCGAGAACCAAGTGATGCCCGTGAATCTATAATCATGGTCGGACTGCGAGAACAGCAAATTAAAAGAGGGGTGGCCAAACAAGAACACTACGCAAGAATCCAAAGAAGATTGATAAACCAACACAGAACTGGTGTCGTTAGCCGCTACACGCTGCGGGATTTGCTGAGGAGGGGAACCAAGCACTTATGGACTGAATGGTGCGGTGTGCAATGAGGATGACCTGTCGACTAACTGGCCACATACACACACACACACTCTCTATATTTTTTAATCTTACCTGGTGTGGTTCAGCTAAGGCTCTCCCTTCCGCGCCTCAGACTCGCCCAAGGTGAAGCCCCACGATGATCTCAGAAACTGTTCATTACGAAGTGCAGACCTTGGGAAGGCAGCTTGAGCTACAGTCTCTGCCCATGTTTCAAACTGAATTCACCCAAAATGGCCCGGCATTTCCTGTATTTCATGTTTCCTTGTACAGGAATGGTCTATTTTCTGTAGGTGAGATTAATTCTTTGTACTCGATGTGTATAGAAATGGTCTTGGCCTCTTTCCCGTAGATTTGTATGAGATCAACCCATTAGCCAAATGGTGGGGACATCACGATATAAATGTCATAACTTGGTATAGATCTATCTAATTGTGCCATCTCCATTCGAAGTGTGCTATTATGAAGTCGGTATGATTTTCTCAGTTTTGATAATGCTCGTGCGTATCCACGTAAGGCTAACTTCTCTATCCCACTTCCATTGTTGATATACCCCGATAAATATCAGCCGTCCTTTCTCATTGTTGTGATGTGTGATCTAGTAAATTCTGCTATTGTCAATATAGCTAGGGCTGTCAACATCTCAGCATCTGTATGTGTCTTTTTTGCCCAAGTATTCTCAAGATTCTTCTGAGAATGTGCATCGCCATTGCTTCCAGTAATGGTGAATAGAAATCATAATGACAGTTCTTGTACGTGATGGCTGTTTAAATAAATTACCACGCACCATTTGTAAATGTAATGTTACTTTTCGTTGACGACACAAGTCCAGCAAATGAAACTTTTCAAGTTAAAGGTAATTTACTGCAAACAGAACACGACACATGTCTGTATACACGGTCAATTCCTGTAGATGACAAAAGTATATCATATGTCATCCACGCACAGAAGGGTCTTTTCCTGCAAATGTGACAAGTACACCAAATGACAACGTTGACAGTATTTCTTGTAGATGACACGAATGGATCAAGTATCACAGGCACGGTTGAGTGTTATTTCCGGTAGATGACACAAATCATCAAATGACATCTGCAACAGTCAGCCGATATACTTTGTGAATTATGTCTATTCAGCCCAGCTTTGTCATGTGCAGCAATTCCATACACGCATATTCTCTAGCGGCACATGTCAGACTCGTGATGATGATGATGGTGGTGGTGTCTTGATGGTAAAACCGTTTCTCCCCCACTTGCTTCATTCAGCGATGATCTGTGGGAGAAAAGGCATAGCTTTACGTGGCTGCATTATGTTGACATTTTGGCTGACAACATAAATTGTGGACCATGTTTTCAACATCACACACAGAGATTTGAGAACGATGTTAACAACATCACACACATATTTCAGAAATATGTTAACAACAGCACACAAAGGTATTTCACAAACATGTTAACAACAGCACACACCGAGATTTGAGAAACATATTAACAGCAGAACACACATAGATTTCAGAAACATGTTAACAACATCATGCACAGAGATTTGAGAAACATATTAACAGCAGCACATACATATATTTCAGAAACATGTTAACAACATCATACACAGAGATTTCAGAAACATGTTAACAACATCATACACAAAGATTTCAGAAACCTGTTAACAACAGCACATACATAGTTTTCATAAACATGTTAACAAATACACATAAAGAAATTTGAATTGAATTTTAACAAAAGCATAAACATAAATTTAAGGGACATGTTAACAACAGCACACACAAACATTTGAGGAACGTGTTAACAACAGCATACACATACACTTGAGGAACATGTTACTAATAAAACAGTAAAACAGTCTCTCTCTCTCTCTCTCTCTCTCTCTCTCTCTCTCTCTCTCTCTCTCTCTCTCTCTCTCTCTCTCTCTCTCTCTCTCTCTCTCTCTCTCTCTCTGAGCTATCTTACTGGCATATTCAACTTTGTCCTCCAGAGTTTGTAGTTCTTCAGCCCAGTATGATTTATAATTTGTCCTCGCTCCTCTTGGAGTGGAGTCGTTAGCTGCCTGCAATATTGCCTTGCATAGACTTTCTATTATTTAACTTTCAAACAGAGAGGCTCCGTGGCGAAGTGGCCAAGCTGTCTGACTCGGGCTCTGAAGTTTGTGGGTTTGATTCCGGCTCTGCGTCCATCGGTTCACGAGTGTATTGTTTTCTGAGACTCCTGGGGGATCGTCGCTGGAGCTGCAGAGTTCGTGCTTTGTGCGACGCTTTCGACAGTTTGCTGCGGAAAGAGACCGAGCCATATGGCATAAAAACACGATGCAACGAGATCGACCCTGTCGACTTTTAAGCGACTTTTAACTTTTAAACAAAGACAAGTGGACTTGTGCAACGCTGCACCATTCCTTCGTTATAAGACTGGACATTTGTAGCTAGCCGGTGTTCGGTAATTCTAGTAGTAGTTAAAGTGGTGGTAGTGGTGGTGGTGGTGGTGGTGGTGGCGGTGGTGGCGGTGGTGGTGGTGGTGCTATCAGCAGCAGCAGCAATAGTAGTAGTAGTAGTAGTAGTAGGTAGTAGGAATAGTAGTAGTAGTAGTAGTAGTAGTAGTAGTAGTAGTAGTAGTAGTAGTAGTAATAGTAGTAGTAGTAGTAGTAGTAGTGGTGGTGGTGGTGGTGGTGGTGGTAATTGTAGTAGTAGTAGTAGTAGTAGTAGTGGTGGTGGTGGTGGTGGTGGTGGTGGTGGTAGTAGTGGTGGTAGTAGTAGTAATAGTAGTAGTAGTAGTGGTGGTGGTGGTGGTGGTGGTGGTAATAGTAGTAGTAGTAGTAGTAGTAGTAGTAGTAGTAGTAGTAGTAGTAGTAGTAGTAGTAGTAGTAGTAGTAGTAGTAGTAGTAGTAGTAGTAGTAGTAGTAAAGGCAGCGTTAGCACATACACAAAAAATACTAACAATACAACTGAAAATGATAATAAATACAAAATTGGAGAATTACAGTGCACACCGCTTAAGGCAATCTCGGATGTGGTGAATTTATGTTTTGAAGAACAATGTTGTATCGTACGTTGTAAATGCTTGACTATTGAACTCTTACAAGAAGCATTTCTGATACGTAGAACTGTAGCGATCTATCCGAGGTCTCTCTGATAACCCCGAGCCATTCAAATTTACATAATTTACCATTATGGTCTCCCATACTCAGACTTAACTCGATTTCCCTTCATTACGTATTATAATTACATTTAATCAGACTATACTGACAGAAACCTCGACTCTACTACAGAGACCTATTTCAATGGCACTGTATCTAGTTCAACCTTGTTTTGCTACTGTGATTGATGTTTTGTGTAGCAACACACAGCGGTTGGCTTGCCTGTCTATGAGATGGACACTGGGTGTGCAAATATCTGTTCTCTTTGAGTGGAGCTGAGTGTGAGTGAGAAGTGAGGGTTTTGTCTGTGACGGCTAGTGACGCAGGAATGTGGATCTGTGGAAATAGTTGCGTTTGTGGGGAGTGGGTGTGGCAAGGAGACAGACAGACAGACAGACAGACAGACAGACAGACAGACAGACAGACAGACAAAGCATTCGGACACACACACACACACAGATTAAGATACAGAGACACAAAGAGTGTGGCAGAATGAAAGACAGCGACGCAGATATAATTTGACACAGAGCCAATGGTAATGTGAGAGAAATTGAATGTGTGAGACAGAGAATGTGAGAGACAGAGAATGTGAGAGACAGAGAATGGGAGAGACAGAGAATGTGAGAGACAGAGAATGTGAGAGACAGAGAATGTGAGACAGAGAATGTGAGAGACAGAGAATGTGAGAGACAGAGAATGGGAGAGACAGAGAATGTGAGAGACAGAGAATGTGAGAGACAGAGAATGTGAGAGACAGAGAATGGGAGAGACAGAGAATGTGAGAGACAGAGAATGTGAGAGATAGAGAATGTGACAGACAGAGAATGGGAGAGACAGAGAATGTGAGAGAAATTGAATGTGTGAGACAGAGAATGTGAGAGACAGAGAATGTGTGAGACAGAGAATGTGAGAGACAGAGAATGTGAGAGACAGAGAATGTGAGAGCAATTGAATGTGTGAGACAGAGAATGTGAGAGACAGAGAATGTGAGAGACAGAGAATGTGAGAGACAGAGAATGTGAGAGAAATTGAATGGGAGACAGAGAATGTGTGAGATAGAGAATGTGTGAGATAGAGAATGTGTGAGACAGAGAATGGGAGAGACAGAGAATGTGAGAGACAGAGAATGTGAGAGAATGGGAGAGACAGAGAATGTGGGAGAAATTGAATGTGTGAGACAGAGAATGGGAGAGACAGAGAATGGGAGAGACAGAGAATGTGAGAGAAATTGAATGTGTGAGACAGAGAATGTGAGAGACAGAAAATGTGAGAGACAGAGAATGTGAGAGACAGAGAATGGGAGAGACAGAGAAATGAGAGAAATTGAATGTGTGAGACAGAGAATGTGAGAGACAGAGAATGTGAGAGACAGAGAATGGGAGAGACAGAGAATGTGAGAGACAGAGAATGTGGAGAGACAGAGAATGTGTGAGACAGAGAATGGGAGACACAGAGAATGGAAGAGACAGAGAATGGGAGAGATAGAGAATGTGAGAGACAGAAAATGTGAGAGACAGAGAATGGGAGAGACAGAGAATGGGAGAGACAGAGAATGGGAGAGACAGAGAATGGGAGAGACAGAGAATGGGAGAGACAGAGAATGTGAGAGACAGAAAATGTGAGAGACAGAGAATGGGAGAGACAGAGAATGGGAGAGACAGAGAATGTGAGAGAAATTGAATGTGAGAGAAATTGAATGTGAGAGAAATTGAATGTGAGAGACAGAAAATGTGAGAGACAGAGAATGTGAGAGACAGAGAATGTGTGAGACAGAGAATGTGAGAGACAGAGAATGGGAGAGACAGAGAATGTGAGAGACAGAGAATGGGAGATGACAGAGAATGTGAGAGACAGAGAATTTGGAGAGTCAGAGAATGTGTGAGACAGAGAATGGGAGAGAAATTGAATGTGAGAGAAATTGAATGTGTGAGAAGAGAATGTGAGAGAAATTGAATGTGTGAGAAAGAGAAATTGAGAGACAGAGAAATTGAGAGACAGAGAATGTGAGAGACAGAGAATGTGAGGACCGCTAGGGGAAAAAAAAACAGCCCAAGAAGATATGAACAAATGCAAGAAAGACACGCGAAAAGACAGAACAAAAAGAAGGGGGGGGGGGAGGCAAACGAGAACCAGCTTAGAAAATATGACTACATTTATGATGATCAGAAGTCAGTATTTCACTTCGACTTCAACACACGGGACCAGGAGGCTGGCGTGACCCAATGGATTGTTTAACAACCTTATAACTTCCGGTGCGCTGATGGTCAGATGGACTGAAATGTTGACTTCTCCTCATTGACTTGGGAATGTGGGGACGTAAATTACAAGCGCCTATGCAGACGGAGTGGGTTCGCTTGATGGCGGTCGTTCAGAAAGCAATGGCAAACTACTGAACGTAAACTTTCCACGAAATCACAAACAGCCAAAACATGCTGGATTGACTGCAACGTCCAATGAAGGATATGTAAATAACTGAACTATTCACAAGTCGTAATCAAGTAACAAAATAGGAGAGTCTGGCATATGAGACTACGACCTTCAGCATGAGAATGGAGGTGGAAGCTGTAACAGCGGCGTTCCGTTGGTTAGGGGAGACCACTGCAACACGCATTGCATTCATTACAGACTCAAGGAGTATGCTAAGTGGAGACAGCAAAGTTTCGCGTGGAATGGCTTTCCTCGCTTCAGGAGTCACAGACTGTGAGAATTGTATAGGTTTATTACCCTGGCCAATGCCCTGCGGGATGCGGGGGAATGAACAGGCTGATAGGCTAGCAGGGAATGCACCTCTTGGTGGTAGATTACCTATGGACAAGGGAGAGGTGGTCGAGGGACAGGGTGGAGAAGGCGGGAGAACAGACTGGGAACCGTATGTGTAATGTATTATACTGGTGGGGATAGGCAGGGGTTCTGGACGAATCTCAAAACAGAGAGGGAAGCCCAGGAGAACTTTCAATCAGCTAGCGATGGGAACGATTAGTAGTGTGATTCTTCGCTGGCTGTTGAACGAGGGGACGGAGCGCGTATGGGATGTTCTGAGTGCAGTGATGTCGGTTCTGAGCTTAACTCAATCAAACAACACACCAATGCACAGATGACTGATGTGTTGATTGTGTGTACTCATGGTTCCCGTTCGCCAGTGATTCGCAACCTACTTCTCACGCTACATCCGGGTTGTGTTGTGACGTGCAGGTTGTCAATGTGTGTATGACTTGGCGCAGTTTTTACACACGACAGTCGCCATGACTAACACACTAGAATCGTGACTTTGTCAGGAAATAAAGACGTTGAAAAATGGCACAAACGTTAAATCATCATCATCATCAAGTGCCATGCCGATAGTCGTGGATTGGCAAGGTTCGCCATTTCACACGTCACCAGAGTCTCGATCAGGTCTGTGCTTTTGTCCCGACCATGCCATGCTGCCAAGGCATCAAGGTATTTACCCGTTGTCTTCCTCTTGCTCGCTTTCCACCAAGCTTGCCAGTTGTCACTAAATTTTCAAGTCCATTTCTCCTCATAACATGTCCAACAATCTTGATTGTCTACATCTAATTTCTCCAACCAATCTCCGTTTTTCGTTTGTCTCTTGAATGACTGCCTCATTTGGTTTTTTGTCTGTCCATGGTATTCTTTGCATGTTTCTCAAAAATACACATTTTCATCACTATTAGATGTTTCTAAACTTGTCTGTTAAATACCTTGGCGTAATTAATAACAGCGAGAACTGTTCAAATACAGACAGGCTTTGACTGTCATAGCAATGCGAAAGCTACACAGACACAGGATTAACTGATTCGTTTGTCAAGCAGAAAGTAGGTTAGGACCAAATGTAGTACAGACACAAATGAACAAGTATTATAATGGGAAATTACCATTCACTGAGCATTGATGACGCTATCAAGCATTTGAGGAACGAACGAACGAACTTTATTTTACAAAGGGTAACAAATTGGGCACGCAGGCCCGTCTTACATTCGGCCCTTTCAATCACTCATCTTTCATTCATCAAATGTGCATGTTACATTTACATAGGGGAAAAAACATTGTCAAATGAAAGGAAAAACAGCTGGGCCAGATGAAATCACAATAGAAGAATTAGAAGTAATAGGAGAATTTGGAGTAGATATATTAACCAAAATGTTGAATGATATTTATAGCAGTGGATATATACCAAGTGATATGTTGACATCTGTATTTATAGCTATACCAAAAAGACCAGGAGCAATTGAATGATAAGATTTTTGTACGATTAACCTCATAAATCATGTCACTAAGCTTCTACTCAGAATTATAATGAGAAGAACAAGGAAGAAAATAAAAACTGAAATTGGTGAACAACAGTATGGATTTGTGGAAGGAAGAGGTACAAACAAGGCAATATAAACATTACGAACACTATTAGAAAGATCAGTAGAGACAAAGAAAGACATATTTGTGCTTCATAGATTATACTAAGGCATTTGATAAAGTAAAACATAATGAACTGATTAAAATGTTGGAAGATATTAACATTGATGGGAAAGATCTCAGAATAATAAAAACTATCTAGAACAGCAGCAATTAAAATGGGAAATAAAGAAGGAAATTATTAATACATAAAGTTGGGAGTAAGACAGGGATGTGTTTTGCCACCGGATCTCTTCTCCCTATATAGCGAAGTAATAATGCGAGAGATCAAAGAAAAGCCAGGAATAATATTCAGATGTTATAATATAAATAATATACTCTGTGCAGATGACACATTATTGATAGCGGATAATGCTATTTTAATGCGATCTACAACAATTGCTGAATAAAAATTTGTGTCATTTTACATTGTTTACAACAATTGTTGGACATTGTAGTAACAGAGAGTGGAAAGAAAGGACTCTCCTTGAATATCAAGAAAATAGTAACAATGTTGATATCAAAGAAACAGGTGACACCCAAATGTGAAATAGGGATAGAAGGGAAAATTCTTCACCAAGTGGGTATTTTAAATATCTAGGGACATTTATAACATCGGATGGAAGATGCACAACAGAGATTAAGAGCAGAATAGGGCAAGCAAAGGCTGCATTTCAGAAAATGACGAATATCTTATGCAATAAGTCACTATCACTGAATGTAAGAAAGAGAGTGCTGAAATGCTATGTAGAACCTGTTTTGCTGTACTGGCATGTGAATCTTGGGATGTAAATGAACAAATTACGAAGAGATTGGAAGCAACAGAGATGTGGTTTCTGAGACGAATGTTGCAATTCTTTGGGGCCAAGTAACCATGATGCCCGAAAAGGTATAAATAAAATTTTAAAAAAAATAAAAAAAATCTTTTTTTTTTTGGGGGGGGGGGGGGAGGAGGGAGAGGCGTTGGAAAATCGGCCTTCCCAAATCCCAAAAATTCTTATTAACTCATTATAAGGGAAATGACAACAAAAAAACTTAACCATGAATACCCCCATGGCCCCTGAGGAGTGGTTAAATTGGGGGCAAAAAAACCTAAGGAAAAAGGGTTACCTTTTCCTCAAAGGGAGGTTTTTGGTAAAGGAAAAAGGGTTTTTTAAAAAGTTACCAATGCCCGGTTAAATATGGGAAAATTGTACAGGAGGGTTCAAAATTTCCCCCGTAAGTACCCTGAAAGGGGCTTGATCTTTGAAGAGTTCCCAATTTGGGGGCAAAATAAAAAAAAAACTTGGTTTTAATTTTAAATATAAAAAAAATTTAAATAATAAGAGCGGTTGGCAGGCAACTTATTTTTACAATGCAGGGGGTGGAGGATTAAAATAATTTTGTGAAGGGTTGGTCTATAAAGCGGCCTTGTGAGTGGGCAATTTTTAAC
>JACEFZ010005708.1:0-27500 GCA_014155875.1 Cepaea nemoralis
CTTCAAAGTGTCCCTGCTACCTCTCAGCAGGAGAGCAACCTAGCCTGTTTGTTCTAGCCATCTTTGTTACATTTGACTTATTCCAAAACCTGTAGATGTTCGATATCCCGTATTTGCCAGAGCTGTCTATTGGCGAGGGTCTTCAAACAGAAATTACACATGAAGTGATTTGTTCAAACTTGTAGTTGCGGCTACAGACAGTCTCTGACACATAAGCTGTTTAATCATCTGGCGTCCGAACACTCTACGTGATGGGTTTAACTCACTCCACGCGCCATCACATGGAGATGTGTGGTGGGGTGATAGGGCAGCCACCTACTGTATCAGGAGTTCATTTCGAGTAAGACATTTTATTGGTCTTTATTAAAGATATCTCAATAGTATGTTCACTTTATCGTCATCATCATCATCATCATCATCATCATCATCATCATCATCATCATCATCATCATCATCATCATCATCATCATCATCATCATCATCATCATCATCATCATCATCATCATCATCATCATCACATTTATCATCAATAACAACAATAAAGACAGCAACAGTGAGCATAAATTATCATTAACACCGTTATTACGATCATTATTAGTTATATTAGTCAACCCGAAGCCAAGAAGGGACATCAAAGCACTCGGGACATTCCCATATGTCCAAAGCCCATCAGTCAGGAATCGTAACCAGGCCGTCATCAGCCAGTGATAATCTCCACAATGTCTATCAGCCAGAAATCGTTACCACAACGTCCATCTGCCAGGGATCGTAACCACATGGTCCATCAGCCAGGGATCCTAACCACATGGTCTATCAGCCAGGGATCATAACTACACCTTCCATTCGCCAGGGATCGTCCTCACAATGCCCATCAGCCAGGGACCGTCCCCACATCGTCCATCCGCCAGGAATAATAACCACACTGTCCATGAGCCAGGAAGCATCCCCACAAAGTCCATCAGCCATGGATCGTCCCCACATCGTCCATAACCCAGTGATCTGACAAGGCAGATCAAGAAAACCTGAACGTCCGGGACCACTTCGGTTGACGGATGTCAGACGCGGCAATCGGGAACATTTTGAACTATAGCTTACAATGGGTGACGTTGTGATATTGTACAACAGTGGTTCTCAACCGGTGGGGATCTCCCCCTCCCCCGGAGGGGGGATGGGGATGTTAGAGTCTCCAGGGGGGTGGGGGAGGAAATTAAGATTATTTCTATATATATATATATATAGAATTATTTTATTATTAGATCGCGTTAATACAAGAACCGATTACTTGATATTGTTTTCCCTCCATACTTTACGGTTCTGTACATCTGAAATTCGTTATTTAACGTAAGTAGACCAGCAAATCACGTTTTATGTAGGCGTCAAGACGTGTTCTAGTATGTGTTATTAAATTTAGCTTCCATTGTTATGTATACTATGTAAGGAAAGGGGGGGGGGGAGGGGTTCAAGAGAGAAAATACGAAAAGGGGGGGGGGGGTGCCATTCTGAACATATAATGAAGGGATGCATGGGCCAAAAAAGGTTGAAAACCACTGTTATAGTACGATAATTTGGTCGCGTCTAGCGTGAACCGCGAGGTCAAGTGGTTGCACAGCCGCCTCACATGCCAGTGATCCGGAGTTCGATCTCGGGTCCAGTCAGAGACATGCACTACTGACGATCTCAAAAGAGAGCGAAACTCGAGTCTGGTGCTTTCAATCCGACGTGGACAAAGACCAAAGGTTCCTACTGGAATAAGATCAGCGTTGCCAGTAGTGAGTTGTGCTCGAGCTTCAAACTAATGAATGAATAGGCAGACTTCTGATCAAACTGAGCATACACTGACCAGATATCCAAATCACCCGAAATAATAGAGCACAACATTGAAGTAATACTTTATGTTAGATAGATGGACTATTATATGGTATTGATAAGGAATTTCCTTGGTAATCAATGAGGCACTACGGGATTCCACAGAAGATCATTAACGGAATAGACATGAAATACAGAGTTCTTCATGAAGGAAAACTAACATATATTTGACATAGCTGGGTGTAACCTGGAGGGTTGGTCAAAATTTAATTTTAACCCGAATTTTGTTAAAAAAAACTGATTTTTTCCCCCCTTTTCCTCTTTATCCACAAATCCCTTTAAAACCGCTAGTTTCCCCAAAAATGGAAAAGGCTTTTAAATTAAATAAAAGTTTTTTTTAAAAAAATGCGTGAAGAGGTTTGTTTTTTCACCGGTGGGGAGATAAGATTGAAGGAGTTTTTGGCCTTTTTTCCCCTTTCGGGTAAAACAAGAAGTATTTGAAAGGGAAAAAACCACCCCACGGCTCCCTTCGCCTTTGAAAAAATCCGCCTTTTTTTAAAGAAAAGTTAAAAGTATCAATTACTTAATAGCCACTATTTTTCGTAAAATGAAGTCTTTTTCAAAGGTTTTTAATATTTTGGCAACATGGAGTTCCCAAAATTTAATTTTGGGAAAAGTTCTAATCAATTTTGTAATTGATAAATGTTTGAGGAATCTTTCATAGAGGTTTCATTTAGTTCCCTTAACTTATTGATCTTTTTTAACTTTCTGGTTTAATTCTTCTAATTTATCTTTTTTTTTTAAAGTGTTCTTTTTTAAAATTAAAAGGGGTTTTTGTTTAAAACTATTTTCTGGCCCAACCCCTGTAATTTGTAGTTCGATGATGGGAAAATGGTTTAATAATTTTATTTGTAATTGTGTTGTTTTTTCCCCCCCTGTGGTGTTTTTTTAGCCGGAAAAAACTTAAAAACAACCCCCCCGGGAAAAGGGGGGGGGAAAACCCAAAAATGATCGTCATGGTCTGGCGAGAATGAGGCAGCGAGGAGTGACGAGGGGATCTGGCCGACGCTCGACGCCAGGGGAAAGACGAGACGGACATATAATCAGATTGCTACTGGTACTATTGGTGTTGGAAACTCTTCGCTGGGTGCTGAGGATGGGGACGGGGCGCCTATAGGAATGCCCCGAATGCTGTGATGTCGATTCCTAGATCAATCAATCAATTAATCAATCAATCAATATGTTATTCCCACGACTGACGGAACCTATATAATCAATTACCTTCACTAGAGAATGCTGAAAGCAGCTATAACAACCGCCCACTCTAAGCCTACCAAGATAATTCTTACCGGAAGAAACCAGTAAGATTGAAGATCGGCAGAAAACAGTGGTGAGGTGATCAGCGCTGAACACAAACAGCGGGAGAAAGCTCCTGCGCATTGTTCACTATCTCTGCAGCATTGTTGGATAACGAATTATGGGGACAAATTAAATAGTGTTTCCTTATTCCTTTCTTATTCTTCTTGTAGTCCATGTCATCTAATGTTGTCTCCTGTACATTTCTGATTCTGATGTTCCTCCATGCCATCATGTTAAACTGTCCTGCATCTTCTCTCTTGGTCTTTTACTGCCTCTCCTTCCTGTTGTGGCAACATACTCCAGCGTACCCCTTTTTATTATCTACCTATGCAATGTTGACTGACCTTTTCTGTTGCGAGTAATCACTTCGCTGTGTGAGTTAATTTCTGTCCTGATATTTTCATAGCTGTTTCTATCTGTCCGTGGTGTCTCTCAATCGTTCTTCTATAAACCACATATCCGCTAATTCTACATACTTCCTCACTTATCTACTAATTTTCCATGATTGGCTTCCGTTCATCGGGATTGGTTCAATATAACTCTTAAGAACTCTTTTCATTAATTCGAATGACAAAGATAAATTGCAGAGAACGTTATTCAATTTGTGAAATGCTGCTTTTGTCTGGGCTGTTTTACATTCAACTTACCTAATACTTCATCCATCTTATGTTATTAAAGTACCCATATAATTAAATACATTGACTTTCATCAAAATCGTGTCATGCATTTTAATATTGCATTTGAGAAGACGTGTTTCCTATGTAGTGACCGTTACTTTTGCTTTTCTGTTATTCAGACTAAGTCTTTGTTTATTTATGAAGCTCTGTTTTGTACCTTATATGAAAGGCTATGTTTTGTATCAGTCTATTTCTATGCTTATGCATCACAAGAATTTTTTAAAATGTATTTGGTTTATTTCGACTCTCTACTTAGATTGAGAATGTTCTCCACAGACAAACATGCTATAGCGTCAAAAGTCTTCAAAGTGTCCCTGCTACCTCTCAGCAGGAGAGCAACCTAGCCTGTTTGTTCTAGCCATCTTTGTTACATTTGACTTATTCCAAAACCTGTAGCTGTTCGATATCCCGTATTTGCCAGAGCTGTCTATTGGCGAGGGTCTTCAAACAGAAATTACACATGAAGTGATTTGTTCAAACTTGTAGTTGCGGCTACAGACAGTCTCGGACACATAAGCTGTTTAATCATCTGGCGTCCGAACACTCTACGTGATGGGTTTAACTCACTCCACGCGCCATCACATGGAGATGTGTGGTGGGGTGATAGGGCAGCCACCTACTGTATCAGGAGTTCATTTTCGAGTAAGACATTTTATTGGTCTTTATTAAAGATATCTCAATAGTATGTTCACTTTATCGTCATCATCATCATCATCATCATCATCATCATCATCATCATCATCATCATCATCATCATCATCATCATCATCATCATCATCATCATCATCATCATCATCATCATCATCATCATCATCATCATCATCATCATCATCATCATCATCACATTTATCATCAATAACAACAATAAAGACAGCAACAGTGAGCATAAAATTATCATTAACACCGTTATTACGATCATTATTAGTTATATTAGTCAATCCGAAGCCAAGAAGGGACATCAAAGCACTCGGGACATTCCCATATGTCCAAAGCCCATCAGTCAGGAATCGTAACCAGGCCGTCATCAGCCAGTGATAATCTCCACAATGTCTATCAGCCAGAAATCGTTACCACAACGTCCATCTGCCAGGGATCGTAACCACATGGTCCATCAGCCAGTGATCGTAACCACACGGTCTATCAGCCAGTGATCGTAACCACATGGTCCATCAGCCAGGGATCCTAACCACATGGTCTATCAGCCAGGGATCATAACTACACCTTCCATTCGCCAGGGATCGTCCTCACAATGCCTATCAGCCAGGGACCGTCCCCACATCGTCCATCCGCCAGGAATAATAACCACACTGTCCATGAGCCAGGAAGCATCCCCACAAAGTCCATCAGCCATGGATCGTCCCCACATCGTCCATAACCCAGTGATCTGACAAGGCAGATCAAGAAAACCTGAACGTCCGGGACCACTTCGGTTGACGGATGTCAGACGCGGAAATCGGGCACATTTTGAACTATAGCTTACAATGGGTGACGTTGTGATATTGTACTACAGTGATTCTCAACCGGTGGGGATCTCCCCCTCCCCCGGAGGGGGGATGGGGATGTTAGAGTCTCCAGGGGGGTGGGGGAGGAAATTAAGATTATTTCTCTATATATATAGAATTATTTTATAATTAGATCGCGTTAATACAAGAACCGATTACTTGATATTGTTTTCCCTCCATACTTTACGGTTCTGTACATCTGAAATTCGTTTTTTTAACGTAAGTAGACCAGCAAATCACGTTTTATGTAGGCGTCAAGACGTGTTCTAGTATGTGTTATTAAATTTAGCTTCCATTGTTATGTATACTATGTAAGGAAAGGGGGGGGGGGGGTTCAAGAGAGAAAATACGAAAAGGGGGGGGGGGTGCAATTCTGAACATATAATGAAGGGATGCATGGGCCAAAAAAGGTTGAAAACCACTGTTATAGTACGATAATTTGGTCGCGTCTAGCGTGAACCGCGAGGTCAAGTGGTTGCACAGCCGCCTCACATGCCAGTGATCCGGAGTTCGATCTCGGGTCCAGTCAGAGACATGCACTACTGACGATCTCAAAAGAGAGCGAAACTCGAGTCTGGTGCTTTCAATCTGACGTGGACAAAGACCAAAGGTTCCTACTGGAATAAGATCAGCGTTGCCAGTAGTGAGTTGTGCTCGAGCTTCAAACTAATGAATGAATAGGCAGACTTCTGATCAAACTGAGCATACACTGACCAGATATCCAAATCACCCGAAATAATAGAGCACAGCATTGAAGTAATACTTTATGTTAGATAGATGGACTATTATATGGTATTGATAAGGAATTTCCTTGGTAATCAATGAGGCAATACGGGATTCCACAGAAGATCATTAACGGAATAGACATGAAATACAGAGTTCTTAATGAAGGAAAACTAACATATATTTGACATAGCTACAGGGGTGCAACATGGATGCCTTTTGTCACTTGTATTATTCTTAAAGACTAGAATATAAGTCTCACAACCGTCAAAAGCATGATTAATATTTCCCCCCATTATATGACATCATTTTTACGACAAATCCAACTAACAGCGACATTGAGCCGAAAAGAGGATGGAAGAGGACTTTGGATTGGATGTGACGTCACAAGCCCAAGGCGGGCGGAACTAACATAAATACGGCATGCAAGCGAAAAACGGTCTGTTTTTGTTTCACCAAACCAAGCACGGTGCAGGAGAAGATACAATGAATCTGAAGGAGTGAGAGCATCTTCCAAATCAGCTAAAACAAGATAATGTACTCTTGAGATGAGGAAAGCACCAGCCTACAAGCATACATCGCCTTTGGAAAACCGAATCCAAGGAGAACCTGAAACCTGTAGCAGAAGCGTTTGAAGCCATTCAATTAACATGAAGGTAAGCACAATGCTATATTTTATATTACGTTAGTAAGTGAGCCTTTCCCAAGAAGAAGTTGGTAAGTGGATATGTTGTCATCAGGTGGTTAGTCCGTAAGAAATTAATAAGAAGAGACTAAGTACTTTATTCAGATGTCGTAGGTCATGAATAAATGATACACGAGGTTAAATCATGAGGAAGGTTTCTTCTAGTTAAACAACTTATTTAATGTGTAAGCATTAGACCTAGGTTGTAAAATTTATTTCTTAAAAAGTTAAACTAAATCAATGATTAGAAGTGTGATTTACTTAAGATTTAAGAAGCTAAGAATAATTAGTTCACTAAGAAGAAACTATTTTACATGTGCCAACACTGGTAAGAGAAATTAGTGTAATGTGTAACAGAAAATTACATGAGCACATGAGATGTAAATATATTTCTATATGTATCATAATTTTGTGTGTTGTGAGAAAGCACCCATGTGGTGAGTCAAATGCATTTTCATTATTGTTAAACATGTGGATTTATCATTTGTGAGACTAATCATTACCCCTGCAAGTGTGGTTGTGATTCATGAAGAATTAATGTGGATTGGGTGTATCAAATAATTCTATATATTTGATGAGAGCATACATGTGGTATGTTGACTCCTAGGCTAGATTACGCTCATTAGCACGCCACGACTTTCTGAGCGACCGGCTCCATACTCTCAACAGTCACTAGGGCGACTCGAACCGCTTCCAAATTTCGTGCGCTCACGTCAACCACAAGAGTATTCGGGTTTACGGAGAAAGCTGCTAACCACCTCGACCAGGGAGACCGGCATCCATACAATTATTATATCTAATAGAGGATGGTGGATTGAGGAGATTTCATTGTAATTTCATTGATATCAAATCTGTCAATTTATCATTTGTAAAATCACATCATTATGTTTATGTATCATCCATGCACATATGAATATTATGTCTAATGAATGATGAGAATCAGCAAGATGAAGAGACATGCTGAGGAGTATAAACAATCAGTCAATCTCGTGATGGAAGGCACTTTAATGTATAATGTCCTGTCTATCAGATGAGAACAGTATATGATAACCCATACACTAATTAATAATTTAGGGCACTCCGACGCATGACACCACTCTGTATTCCATATCACTCATGTAACAATCATATGGTTTTATGTCCTGAATGATACCACTCTATATTACATATAATTCAGGTTACAACCATATGCTTTTGTGTCCTGAATGATAATGATGATAATGATAATGATAACGAGGATGATGATAAATGAGGTAAAAGCATATTACATACATGGTGAAAAGGAGGGAATATACTCGCCTTGAAACTTTTGATTAGAAAAAAATTCACCTGAAGGTTATACAAGAGATGTTACCATAATGTACTTACATTGTTTATAACCAAATACTCATGGCAATGGGGAATGATTTTAAAACCCTTAATGTATGAGACCTTCTTCTTGTAAGGGAAGGAGATCTAGAGAAACTAGTTCCTTCCACTGTTTATTTTCCTAGGATCACAATTCCTTTATGTATTTTTCTTTGTGTTTTTCTTGAAAGTGTACAGCGTTTCATTTCTGATGTTCATAGTGATGATATCATTAGATTTATGATTGCTACTGACATTTCAGGTAGTGGCTAGACCCATCTAGATCCAGACCTGACTTTGTGAATGTAACAACTTGACTGAATGTTGGAACTTGACTGAGTGAGGCAGCTGATATAGTGAGGCCAAATACTAGTCCAAAGCAACTCCCTGCAGATTTCTCTACCATAGAGGACAGGTATCCTAGATAACTTAGTCTATATTTATCTAGGTGGAGGAACCCTTGAGCCAAACAAAAATCCTATCCTGGAACACATAACACAGAACCCTCAAGAAACTAGTACATATATGTCACACTGTCTGATTGCCGCAGAAATCCAAGAACTGGACGGGTGACCAAACAGAGTGTATAGTGTTTTTTTTTCTCCACAGATTATATATAGGCCAGAAGAAGTGGCCCAATAAAGATAATGGAGGACTGATACATTACTGGTGGGGTGGATAGAATCTCGGCACAGCCCAAGATAGGCATAGTTAGAGATGTACATGTACATGATCTTCTGTTTTGTAATGAATTGTTTGTTGTATTTTTATGAGATTAATTAACAATAGCACCATTTATGTAAAGAAAAATTACAACAGAAATGAGATTCCTGAGAAGAATACGCAACGTATCAAGAAAATATAAGATCAGAAATGAAGAAATCAGGACTAAAGTGGGGGTTTATTACACTAGATTTTATTAGAAAGCAGCAAGTCAAATGGTTTGGCCATGCAAGTAGGTTACCATTCAACAGCATACCACAACAAGCAATGATGTACAGACCAGATAGAAACAGAGGAAGAGGCCGACCACGTAAACGTTGGACGGAGGGAATAGCAGATTAAACACATATAATGTGTGAGAATATCGATACATGAAGCCCATAATCGGGCACTCTCACGATGTTTATACTTCATCTCGACACCAAAAGGTACAAGAGGAACATGATGAGATGAGATGAAATGATGAAATTATGAAAAATAAGGGTAATTTTCTCTTTCTGAGAGTTCTCTTGTCGTAGTAACATTGTTTTAATTAACAACCCTAGATTCATAATTATTTAATTGATAGAGGAGAAGCAAGGAACCACAAAAGGATATTTTGGGTATTCAGAGAAAACTTTTCATTGGTTTCATGGAGGTATTCCTTGGTTCTCCGAAACTCTATTTATGATCTCAAACCACTGAGCCAGTAACAGCTAAATTAATTATAACGGACAGGATCACATTCAGAAAGAGGAATTTAGTATCCTTTATATATTTGGGGTTGTTCCAACAACCATACATCCGACAGTGACAATAGACTGAATTAAAGAGGCAACAACAGTTACCATCAGAAACGTTGTTACGTAGACTCTCAGAGAACAGCTTGGGAAGTTGGATATCGCTGACGACAGTGTCCACCTGTCCAACACATGAAACAAAAGACACGATAACTTGAATACACTTGACAGATCAAAATAATTAGACCTAATTCATAGTGGAATTTACGAGAAAAACATCAAGCAAATGATGTCCCGATCTCGCTTGCTAAAACCGCATTTTACACGGTGAACCAGACACATATTTACCTAGCAATGCAGACAACGATGGAGAAAATACAGTGATTTAAAAATAAGAATTCAAAAGGCAAAAGGAATTTTTCTGGGTCTAGCAAATGTGTTGAAGCCAAAAGAATTTCAAAAGTAAAAGCAGCATATCGCTACGTTAAGAATATTATATTAACTAATTCACTGCCGTGCGCCACTTTATTGACAGAATGGAACTCTAGATGACTGCCGTACGCCACTTTATTGACAGAATGTTTACAGTTCGTTATTTGTTTCATTTCTCTTATTTCCCGCAATGTTTAGTACCCGGTAATTGCAAATTTACACACAAATAGATATGCCTTCGCAAATAGTGTATATATTGTAATGAGTACAAATCTGCCTCGTGTTTTCCTGACTTTTTCCATTTTGTGTGAAAATGACGTACTTAAAAATATCATGCTTTACTTATGTTTTGATGGTGTTAAGGAGCGTTTATTGTGATATTGGTGAGGAAAAGTGGTGTGTTTATCATTATTCAGTAAGTTTAATTGGATTATCATAAAAGATTGAGGAGTAATGCCTTGGTAAGTGGAAATTTTAAATAATTGCCACCCATGTCATCAAATTTTCTTTTTCAAAATGTAACATTATTTTTATTATATTTTCTAACCCATAGGAAAAGTAGCAATACTAACGTGTTCCTTGTGAAATCCACTTTAATATGATATATAATACAATATGATTGCTACCATTTTAACAATGTTTAGGTCATTACTGTGACACACCCCAAATTCCCATTTGCTGCTATTAATATCTGTTTGGTCCAAATGCACTTTTTGTTTGGCAGTGAATCAGTTAAATATATCTGTGTCAATTGAGGCAAGAAAGTTCGAAAGAGTTATATCGAGCCCGTCCTAATATACGGAAGTATGTCATGGACATACGGAGATGTTACGGTTAGTTTTTTTTTTTTTTTTAATTTACGGAGATGTGGTTTTATAGAAGAATGAGGAGACCAACATGGACAGATGAAAGGCGTAATGAAGATAATAAGAAATGAAATCTAGTATCAAACTTAGAATATGTAGATCAACGGTCAAATCAATACAGCTGTGTGGATGAGAAACATGGAGACAGATTAAACAATTACAAATACGCTACACACATTCAATACTGCTACCTGCGCAGTACAAAGTCACTAGGTAATAATAATAGTACGATGGAATCACTAATGCGTCATTGCTTAAGGCGAGAACTAAATACATGTTAAGGATACAAGAGGCAGGGAGAAGACGATGGCACACAGGGCACACTGAGAAAACCTGGCAATATTATAGCTAGCAAGTCCTATCTCTGGTAAAAAATAGTAAAATAGATAAGCAAAGTGCGGCTTCTCTTTTCACACTTGAGTTGTTTTTAAAAAAAAGGGGTAACAGGGCAAAAGATTTGATTTCATTGCACCTCTTTATCCCGTATGGTTGAGTCTCTTTCCGCAGAGCGGCCTGCCGACAGCGTCACACATAGCACAACGTCTATAGCTCCAGCGACGACCCACAAAGGCCTCCAAAAAGCAAGTCCGAAAACGAAGACTCAACCTTAGGAGCTTGTGCGTGGTCCACATCGAAAAGGTGACCCCGCTATGCCCCCTCCCCTTTTTTCCCCCAACCACTCATATGACGCCAGCCCTGTACTTTGAGACAGATCGGATCTATCATTATTTCATCATTATTTTAGATTAATGAAAATATTCCTCATGCGGGGATTCAAACATACGGCCACCAGACTGGCATACAAGCGTACTAGCAACTCCGCTTCCCCAACACCGAAAAAAATAAAAAATAAAGGTAGACTTAGAATTAGAGACACGCTTGAATAATAGAGGACACGACGAGAGCTGAGGAAGATGTCAAAAGACAGGAGTTGGCTGAGGGTCTCTACACAATTGGTGGACAAAAGGAGGAGGAGAAGGAAGAAGAAGAAGAAGAAGAAGAAGTAGAAGAAGAAGAAGAAGAAGAAGAAGAAGAAGAAGAAGAAGAAGAAGAAGAAGAAGAAGAAGAAGAAGAAGAAGAAGAAGAAGAAGAAGAAGAAGAAGAAGAAGAAGAAGAAGAAGAAGAAGAAGAAGAAGAAGAAGAAAAGAAGAAGAAGAAGAAGAAGAAGAAGAAGAAGAAGAAGAAGAAGAAGAAGAAGAAGAAGAAGAAGAAGAAGAAGAAGAAGAAGAAGAAGAAGAAGAAGAAGAAGAAGAAGAAGAAGAAGCAGAAGAAGAAGAAAAAGAAGAAGAAGAAGAAGAAGAAGAAGAAGAAGAAGAAGAAGAAGAAGAAGAAGAAGAAGAAGAATGAAAGGTTAAGAATGTGTATGACGACACAGAGACTTACCAGTGGATGTGCACTACTCACCTTGTAGCTACCCAGATAATCCACAGAGCACGGCAGGATGGCTCTTTGACCTGTCACCACAGTGACGTTTCTGGCAAGAAGGTTGAACCTGGGCTCTTGACTCAGACCTGCAACCAATCAAACACTAACATCATCTGACTGGTTGGATTCTCAGCACATTGATAATGAAAACATAGACGACAGAGATTGATATCGTGTATCATTTCAAAATCAAAGTAAAGGCAACCAGATGACAGATACTGCCATTGGGGTGTCAGGTGGTATGAAGTCGAATATATATTAGATCGTTTTATGAGGCTGGAAGTCCAGTACCTTTTCTGGTTGTCTGCCGTATCAGAACAATCCCCTTATTCGTTAAGTTCTACTACTTTAATGGACTATGTTTTGTTCTTCTTAATAGTGTGGCTTTTTGAGGCTTGTTGCTGTGAATTGTTTTCTTCCTCTTCGTCCTTTCCCGTTCGCTATTCTTATCATTGTCAGGTGTGTTTGCATGACCAGGCATCCACTGCACGAGGGTCTTAATGCTATTATATATGCTGATCTGATGGACAGTTCATATTAATTTATTACGTACACTTTGACTCACTATACATATGTTCTATTAGTTACTGCAGCAGAATAAGAAATACTCAATAGGATGTACCACAACAGGTAGATTTCTGGTCATCCAGAATGGGCAAATAGACACAACATGAATTGTTCTTGTTATGTCGTCTCCCTATAGACACAACATATATTCTTATTAAATTATTGCCTCCCTATAGACACAATATACATTCTCATTATAATATCCCCTCCTTATAAACACAATATGAATTCTCATTATAATATCGCCTCCCCATAGACACAACATAAATTCTCGTTATAATATCGCCTCCCAAATAGACACAACATAAATTCTCATTATAATGTCGCCACCTTATAGACAGAAAATAAATTATCATTACAATATCGTCTCTCCATAGACACAACATAATTTCTCATTATAATATCGTCTCTCCATAGACACAACATAATTTCTCATTATAATATCGTCTCTCCATAGACACAACATAATTTCTCATTATAATATCGTCTCCTTAAATTCACAACATAGGTTGTTCTTGTACTATCGCCTCCCCATACACACAACATAAATTCTCATTATAATGTCGCTTCTCCACAGATATAAAATACATTCTCATTACAACATCGCCTCCCCATAGACACAGCATAAATTCTCATTATAACATCGCCTCTCCATAGACACAGCATAAATTCTCATTATAACATCGCCTCCCCATAGACACAGCATAAATTCTCATTATAACATCGCCTCTCCATAGACACAGCATAAATTCTTATTATAATGTCGCCTCTCCATAGACACAGCATAAATTCTTATTATAATGTCGCCTCCCCATAAACACAAAATAAATTCTCAATATAATATCTCTTCTCGATAGACACAACATAAATTCTCATTATAATGTCGCCTCCCCATAGACACAAAATAAATTATAATTATAATATCGCCTTATCTTAAACAGAACATAAATTTAAATATTGAGCACAACCCACTACTGTCAACGCTATCATATTCCGGTACGAACCTAGGGCCTTGTCAACGTCAATTGGAAGCACTATAAATAATCATCATATTATCACCTCCTTATAGACACAACATCGATTGTTCATGCAATATCTCCTCCCTATAGGCAGAACACAAATTCTCATTATAATATGGCCTCCCCATAGACACAACATAAATTTTCATTGTAATGTCGCCTCCTTATAGATACACTATTGATTGTTCTTTTAATATCGCCTCCCTCCCTATAAGCACAGCATACGTTATCATTATAATATCGACCCTCCCTTCCCATTGACACATCATAAATTCTCATTATAATGTCGCCTCCCTATAGAAACAACATAAATTTTCATTATAATATTGCCTCTCCATAGACACAACATACATTCTCATTACAATGTCGTCTCATCATAGACACAAAATAAATTCTCATAATAATATCGTCTCCTTATAGAAACAACATCGATTATTCTTTTAATATCGCTTCCCTATAGGCACAACATAAATTCTCATCATAATATCGCCTGCCCATAGACACAACATAAATTCTCATTATAATGTCGCCTCCTGATAGACAAACATACATTCTTATTATAATGTCGCCTCCCTATAGACACAACATAAATTCTCATTATAATGTCGCCTCCTGATAGACAAACATACATTCTCATTATAATGTCGCCTCCCTATAGACACAACATAAATTCTCATTATAATGTCGCCTCCTGATAGACAAACATACATTCTCATTATAATGTCGCCTCCCTATAGACACAACATAAATTCTCATTATAATGTCGCCTCCTGATAGACAAACATACATTCTCATTATAATGTCGCCTCCCTATAGGCAGATATGGATGCTGTTAGTAAAATAATCAGACTGAATATACATGGCTATAGGAAGACAAAAACTTTAAACACACACACACACACACGCGCACGCACGCACACACACACACACACACACACACACACACACACACACACATTTTATATATCAAAGATAATCTGCGACGAGACGAAGAGGACGTCCAAGAAGAAAATGGATTAACATCAAAGACATTGTACAATCACTCCAGTGCCGCCCATTTGGCCCTGGAGCGCAAATTATTCCTCCCCACGTCGCTTGACGGCAGAAGTGGAAGATGATGATGATAATGATAATGACGATGAAGATGATATATATATATATATATATATATATATATATATATATATATATATATATATATATATATATATATATATATATATATATATATATATATTTCTTTTCTTCATCCATTTATCTCTTATTTCTTTATTTATTATATCATACACTTATTTGTCATTTTTCTTTTGTTTTCTTTTGACCATAAACATAAATTCTCATACTGATGTCGCCTCCCTATAAACACAACATAAATTTTCATTATAATATCGCCTCCCTTTGGACACAACATTAATTCTCATTATAATGTGTGTATGTGTGTGTGTGTGTGTGTGTGTGTGTGTGTATGTACGTATGTGTGTGTGTGTATGTATGTTTGTGTGTGTGTATGTTTGTGTATTTCTTCCTGTGAGCTCAATAATTTGTCTATGAATATTTTTTGTATCATTTATCCAGTGTGATTTAAATGTTCTTGCACTGCTCGTTTAGCCAACTGTCTTTTGCCTTCATCCATTTATCTCTTATATGTCTTTATTTATCTTATCATGCTCTTATTTGTCATTTTATTTTGTTTTATTTTGACCATAAACTTTAAGATTTCTTCAGTCATCCATTTTTTCTAAGCTTTTTTTTGGCTTCTATCCAGTAGTATGTATTAGCGTGTTTAATAAATGGAGACCATGAACATTTCCCATTGCTCATTTATACTCTGCATTTTAGCTATTGCATTGTATTTATTTTTCATAGTCACGCTGTATTGTTCTTGAAGTTCTTTATCTGGCTTTCAGAACATCTTTATAAATTCTCAAATTATTAACCATTTCTCTCTCTCTCTCTCTCTCTCTCTCTCTCTCTCTCTCTCTCTCTCTCTCTCTCTCTCTCTCTCTCTCTCTCTCTCTCTCTCTCTCTTCTCTCTCTCTCTCTCTCTCTCTCTCTCTCTCTCTCTCTCTCTCTCTCTCTCTCTCTCTCTCTCTCTCTCTCTCTCTCTCTTCAATCTTACTTTTATTTGAACCCATAGTGGTACGCCATCACTATTGCAGTCAGCCCCAGGCATTGTCTTAATATTTATTAACGCATTTCTAAATCTTTTATTAATAAATATGTAGTTAATTTGGTAGAGTATTTTCTTATCAGAGTTTTTCCATGTGGAAAATCGTCTGTTATTGTGTGTAAACCAGGTGTTTCCTATTATCATATCATTTATTTTGCCCATTCTATTAATTTCTCTCCTCTTTCATTTATTGTATCCAAACCATAATTCCCAACTCCATCCATCATGTGCCATGCCGATAAGCGTGGGCGGTAATGTTTTGCCATCTCACTCGATCACCAGAGTCGTGGATCAGCTCAATGTTTCTATCACGACAATGCCACGTGGCCAAGCCATCCAGGTATTTACTTCTCGGTCTTCCCCTTGGTCTCTTCCCTTCGATCTTGCCAGTTGTCACCAAGTTCTCCAAGTCATTTCTTCTTATAACATGTCCAAAAATTTTGACTGTCTACGTCTAATGTCTCTAATTAGTTTACGATCTTCATTTGTTTCTTGAAGGATTGTTCATTGGTTTTTCAGTCTGTCTATGGTAGTCTATGCATTTTCCTCATAAACCACATTTCCACAGCCATCAGATGTTTTTCAGCTTGTCTGCTCATTGTGCACGCTTCATATTCATACAAAAGCTTTGAGCGATGCAAACCTGAAGGAGATGATCGACTGCTTTAACCAGAGCATTAGGACAGCATCAGTACCGCAGTATTGGGTGCACAACCATCTCATTCCTCTCCCAAAACCATTCAAGGATCATTCAAAGCTTAGCGGCTTTAGGATCATCACCCTTCAAAATACATTTGAGAAGGTTTTAGAGAAGATAGTCGCTGTCAATCTGCAAGAGATTTCGGAAGCGGGGAAGCTTCTTCCAAGTGGTCTGGAGAGCTACAGGCCATGAAAAGATACCTGGGCAAATGCAGCAATTTTTGCCTTTGATGTTTATGAGGGGTTCCAGAGTAGACAGGAAACGATGGCAGCGGCGCTTGAACTCGAGGATGCATACAACAGAGTTAGATATGATATTTTGATGACCGCACTGATGGAGAAAGGGGTCAATCCCTGGTTGGTGAACTGGATAGCAGCCATCCTGCATTCTCGTCGGATTGCTCTCCGTCTGGGTGCATGGACATCAGAGCCACAAATGTTAACCCTGGGACTGCCACAGAGATCTGCAATCTCACCTGTGCTCTTTAACGTGTATACGAGCAAGATTGCAAACCTACAAGCACCAGGGGTTGGAAGGATACTAACATTTGAGATGATATTCTTGCATATAGGCAGGGGAGAGATAGCGTACAAACAGCCCAGGAGCTACAGGCGACAGTAGACAAAGTGATTGACTGGTGCACTGAAATGAGTGCTGTCATCCACCCAGAAAAGGCGGCTGTTTTATGGTACTCTCTGGACAACAGGATTGTGAGTGCTGATGTCCCAAGCCTCACGAAAGATGGTAGAAACGTCAACAGAGAGAACAAACTGAAGTATCTGGGAATCACATTTGACAGAAACCTGCCCTTCAAGGACCATGTGGAGACGGTTGTGACAAGATCTCAAAAGGGACTCAATGCACTTAAAACTATGGCTGCAATGGACACAGAGCAGAGAATGCTTTTCACACTATACCAGCACTTGATCCTCTTAGTGACTGATTATGGACTAGGACTGCTCACTGTCTCAAGGAGTCAGCTGGTGACGTTAGAGCGTTTACAGAACGAAGCTATGCGGGTCAGTCTGGGACCAGTAGTGTGTATGCGTTACATCCTTGGTCTTACCGACTGTTGCAGGTAGGCTCAAGGTGATGCAGGTGAAGGCATACCTCAGAGTAGCTGCAGACACAGATCACCCTTTGCATGAGGCGCTGGACGCAATTAAGGGTCAGCAATTGATAAGAGGGAAATCATGGATGGCTCAGGCGGAGGATACGATCAGACATGTGTGCATTTTGGAGAACATTAGGAGAGTAGAGGAGTGGGACAGAGTGCCAGCGGAGCAGTCAGACTTGTGCAGAGTTATAATCACATTAAGCAGGGAGTGGCCAGCAGGGGCCACGAAAGTGGACATCCAGCAACTTTTTTTTTTATTTAGCATATCCTTTTACAGGACTTAGCTGTCAACACCAGCATCTTTCAGCTGTATGTTGATCTCTTGGCAAGATTACGCTCAGTAGTTTGCCATTGCTTTCTGAGCGGCCGGCTCAGTATCCCGCAAGTCACGAGCGGGAGTCGAACCGCCTCAGCTCTCGCTCCGCTACGAGACTCTGCGTGATAAACGGGATTACAAAGAGAAAGTGTTGTAACCCCACAGCCAGAGAGACCGGCATCCAGCAACTAATTCAGGATAATGCTCGCTCGGGTGATGTGATTATCTACACATATAGTTCGGTGTCGAGAGGTAGGAGAAGTGCCTGGGGGTTCATAGCAAAGTTAATGGCCGACGTTTGGTGAAGGAGAGCCTGCCATATGATACCACAACATCTAGCTTAAGAATGGAGGTGGAGGCGGTCACTGCAGCTTTCTGCTGGATCGAGAATACGACACACACACACACACATCGTGATTGTAACTGACTCAGAAAGCATGCTGAGGAAGGTGAGGACAGGCATGCTTCGTGCAGAGTGGCTTGCTTCGCTTTGGAGGTCACGGGTGGCAAGCATAGCCTGGATCTTTTCTCCGTGGAAAGCCGGTGTGCTGAAGAATGAACAGGCGGACAGACTGGCTGGCTCTGCAAAACTTGATGGAGTATTGATGCATGACAAGGCAGACGTGGTTGCGGTACACTCGGAGGAGCAAATGGATCATCATGGTCTGGCAAGAATGAGGCAGCAAGGAATGACGAGAGGATCTGGCCGACGCTCGACTCTCAGAGGAAAGGCGAGACGGGCATATAATCAGATTGCTACTAGTACTATTGGTGTTGGAACTCTTCGCTGGGTGCTGAGGATGGGGACGGAACGCCTATGGGAATGCCCCGAATGCTGTGATGTCGGTTCCTAGATCAATCAATTAATCACAAAAGTAAAGGTTCTATGTAGCACTTCAACACTCTTTTTCTCGTTTCAGTTGATATCTTTTTTATTGGTCAGAATGTTTTTCATCTTGCAAAAGGCTACCTTCGCCATGACAATTCTTGTTCTAATTTCTTCAAGGTATCTCCCATCAGATGTTATGACTGTTCCGAGATAGCTGTACCGATTCACTTGTTTAAGAATATTTAATTGTATATTACATTGTGGTATTTCCGTCTTCCCATTGATGACCATAATCTGTGTCCTCTTACAATTCAATTCTAACCCTAGTTGTTCACTGTGTGCAACAACCGCATTTACTAAATATTGCAGGTCTTGTTCATTGTCTGCTATCAAGACTGTATCATCTGCATCTCTAATGTTATTGATGCATCGATCTCAATTTCCAACTACATCCTCTATTTGTAACTTTCCTACTTTTGCAGTTAAATCTTCTAGCATTACTTTTATTTCTTATGATCTAATTGGTGATATCGCCATTTCTACTTCGCCGTAAAAGTGTTGTTTGTATTTCTTCATCACTAATGCTTGCTGCTGGTGCATATTCTTTTATACACACACATCATCATCATCATCATCATCATCATCATCATCATCATCATCATCATCATCATCATCATCATCATCATCATCATCATCATCATCATCATCATCATCATGTGTCATGTCGATAAGCGTGGGCATGTGGTCAAGCTATCCAGGTACTTATTTCTCTGCCTTCCCTTTGTTCTTTTTTCCTCTCTTGCCAGTTGTCACTAAGTTATATAGTTTATTTCTTCTCATAACGTGCCCAAAAACGTTTGACTGTCTATATTTAATTTCTTTAACCAAGTTACCGTTTTCATTTGCTACTTGTAGGACTTGTCCATTGGTTATTTTCTCTGCCAATTGTATTCCTTACATTTTCCTTCATCATCATCATCAAGTGCCGTGCCGGCTGGCGTAGGCGGTCATGGCTCTCCATAGATCTCGGTCTTTGGTTTTCTGGATCAACTCTGCTGCTGATATTCCTCCATGCCACCGTCTCAATCCATCCAGCATCACTTATCTTGGTCTGCCTCTGCCTCTCTTCCCCTCGATCTTTCCAGTTGTTACGATGTTCTCCAATGCCTCTCTTCTCATCACGTGACCAAAGAAAGATGTTTGTCTCTGTCTTATTGTTGTATATAATGTTCTAGTTTCATTAGCCTGTTTCAGGCAGTCGTCGTTAGTTACTCTGGCAGTCCAAGGAATTCGCAACATTCGTCTCAGGAACCACATCTCTGTTGCTTCTAATTTCTTCTTAATTTGTTCATTTACATTCCAAGATTCACTGCCATACAGCAAAACTGGTTCTACATAGCATTTCAGCACTCTCTTTCTTACATTCAGTGATAGTGACTTATTGCATAAGATACTCCTCATTTTCTGAAATGCGGCTTTTGCCTGCCCTATTCTGCTCCTAATCTCTGTTGTACATCTTCCATCTGATGTTATAAATGCCCCTAGGTATCTAAAATTATCAACTTGGTTAAGGATTTTCCCTTGTATTTCTATGTCACATTTTGGTGTCACCATTTTCTTTGATATTAGCATTGTTACTGTTTTCTTGATATTCAAGGAGAGTCCCTTCCTTGCACTCTCTGTTACTACAACGTCTAATAATTGTTGTAGGTCTGTTGAATTATCCGCCACCAATACTGTGTCATCTGCATAGCGTATATTATTTATATCTTCTTCTTCTTCTTCGTTCATCCGGAGTTTTTTTTTTCGGATGTGAATGCGTTAGTGCCTGTTTACAGCAGAGCTGCGATTCTTGCGCCTGTTAGGCCGACACATCCGACTTCTGCGGGCATTTGTTGACCGGGTTAACCTTCCCGGGGATATTATTTATATTATAACCTCCAACTAGTATTCCTGGCATCTCTTTGATCTCTCTCATTATTACTTCGCTATACAGGGAGAAAAGATCTGGTGACAAGACACACCCTTGTCGTATTCCTAGCTTTATCTGTTCGTAACTACCCTCTTTATTTCCCATTTTAATTGCTGCTACTTGGTTCCAGTAAATATTCTTTATTATTCTTAAATCTTTTCCATCAGTGTTGATATCTTCCAACATTTTAATCAGTTCATCATGTTTTACTTTATCAAATGCCTTAGTATAATCTATGAAGCACAAATACATGTCTCTCTGTTTCTCTATTGACCTTTCTATTAGTGTCCGTAATGTATAAATTGCATTGTGTGTGCCCTTTCCTTCCACAAATCCATACTGTTCTTCACTAATTTCCATTTTTATTTTATTTTTGGTTCTTCTCATTATGATTCTGAGTAGAAGCTTAGTGATATGGTTTATAAGGTTAATTGTACGAAAATCTTCACAATCAATTGCTCCTGGTCTTTTTGGTATAGCTATAAATACAGATTTCAGCATATCACTGGGTAAATATCCACTGCTGTAAATATCATTCAACATTTTGGTTAATATATCTACTCCAAATTCTCCCAATACTTCTAATTCTTCTATTGTGATTTCATCTGGCCCAGCTGTTTTTCCTTTCTTCATACGTTTCATAGCGTCAGTGACTTCTTCTTTCAGAATAGGTGGACCTTCTAAGTTACTATCTTCTGTTAATTCTTCCCTTTCTCCTTCATATAATTCTCTTATATACTCATTCCACCTCTTCATTATAGCATCTTCCTCTAATATTATCTTTTCTGTTTTTGATTTCAAACACCCTGTATTTATTCTTATTTTTCTTCCTGTAAGCTCACTGATCTGTCTGTGCATATTTTTTGTATCTTTAATGGAATTTAATTCAATTTTTTTGCATTGCTCGTTTAACCTACATTTTCCTTAGTCCCTTCCTTGCACTCTCTTCCTATCATCACTATCTAAACCACTAGAAAAACACATCCATAAGGTAACATTACAGTATTTAGATAGCAACAAGCTTATAGTTGACAGTCAATCAGGATTTCGACCAAAATATTCTTGCCATACGGCCCTAACAAACATGATAGAAAATTGGCACCATAATATAAATAACAACAATCTATGTGGAGCTGTGTTTATCGATTTCAGAAAAGCATTTGATATGATAGACCATGCCATTTTAATTAAAAAACTAGAGACAATGAAAATTGGCCCTAATGTTGTGACGCTAATAACATCTTTTCTGTCAAACAGAAAGCAAGTAGTTTCATGCAATAAATCTCTGTCCGAAACCACTACCTTCAATACTGGAGTACCGCAAGGCTCTATTCTCGGCCCTCTATTATTCGCCATATATATTAATGATCTACCTTTGCATCTTTCGTCGTCCTGCGATCTATTTGCAGACGACTGTACAGTGTATACAAACGCTGAAAGCAGTAATTTGCTGGAATCGTCTTTGCAACAAGAATTAAATAATGTAGTTAGGTGGAGCTATGCGAACCGTATGCAAATTAACATCACTAAAACAAAATCTATGTTATTAACAACAAGACAAAGACTTCAGACTCTAAATTCACACAGATCACTTCAACTTCACATCGATAACATGCCAGTAGAAAGTGTAACTGAGCACAAAACATTAGGTCTCATCATTGATAGAAACCTAACCTTTAATCCTCACGTTCAAGCGCTCACTAAACAAACAGCGAAAAAAGTCTACCAACTCTCCAAAATTAAAAATTTCCTTGATGAGGACACAAGGAAAATATTCTATACGTCACACTTACAGACACATTTTGACTACTGCTCTACAATTTGGGACGGTTGTTCCAATTCAAGCACCAAGCGACTTTACTCACTCCAGAAACGGGCCATGAGATTAATTTATAGCAAACATTTAACTGAAAATCCTAGCCTGCATAAACGCCTTCAGTTACTACCACTCCGCAAACGTCTGCTTTTCAATAAGGCCAAACTAATTCACAAAATCCTACATCGGAATGCCCCAAACTACCTTTGGCCATTGTTTGAATATAATGCTAGACACAGTAAACGATTAAATTTATTACACCTTCCGAAGCCTAGGATAGACTTATTCAAAACAAGCTTAACGTACTCTGCAGCTCAGCTGTGGAACAATCTTCCACATGAAATAAAAGACATCATCAATCCCTATACATATAATCGCAAATTATTTGAACACTATCTCAGTACGGATTACCTTCCCCCTTAATAATAGAAGTAATAATATAATAAAACCCTAGTATAACAGCCAGTCCCCTTTTGGTAGTCCAGTATATTCCACGTAGCTAATAAATACCACACCAGTTATTACTATTACTGAGTCGTGTAGTATTTATTTTTAATTTTTTCCACATGCCTTTATAATGCATATATTTTATATTGTTGCTGTTTTCAGTTAGCCTTGAATGATGTGTGAATGGTATAATGTATGAAAGAGAGTGATAAAAGGGCAGAATGTTAGACGGGCCTGCGTGCCCAATTCTTAACCCTTTCAAAATAAAGTTTTGTTGTTGTTGTTGTTGTTGTTGTTGTTGTTTTAGAAACCACATTTCCACTGCTATCAGATGTTTTTCAGCCCCTCTGCGATTGTCCACGCGTCACATCCATTCAAAAGTACAGGTTCTATGTAGCACTTCGACACTCTTTTTCTCCTAGCAATTAACATCTTTTTATTCGTCAGTATGTTTTCCATTTAAAAAAAAAAAGATAGCAGCAGTCATCATACACCTATATATAATCCTGAATGTTCGACGTCACGGTATGTATGTATAGTGATAGGAAAATATATTATTGGGTTACCTTTGTTTGTGTGTGTGTGTGCGTGCGTGCGTGCGCGCGTGTGTGTGTATGTGTGTGTGTGTGTGTGTGTCTGTGTGTGTGTGCGTGCGTGCGTGCTATGAAATCAGTATTGACATCTAGAGAGATCATCAACGCACTCTTGCACGAGTACATATTTTATTTCTATACATTTTGCCCCGGATAAATAAAAGTGTAATTTTGCCATCCACTCAACGACCATTGCGCCAAACAGAACGGACAGACAACATACTGAATACGATCTGTGCAAGGGTAGTTATTTTTAAGAATACAGCTGCCGGAGAACCGAGGGAATAGCGCATACGTTCATATTTCAATGGAGCTTCCGAGATGTCAGTGCTCATATTCCAGATATTTCCGATGAGAAGCACTCCCATTGCTGTTGACCTGACAGGTCGCGGGTCCAATGTAATAGAGGCAGAATGACAGCATATCTCTGCCGTGGGATCGGCACGGACGTGAACTAGAATTGGTGTAGTCACTTATGTTATCGGTTTACGGAAACTTCGAGAAGCATCTCTTCGACTTAATGCTTTTGACTCAAAGTATCCCACCATTCACTTGAAGCATTACGTATATGGCGTCAGAAATACTGGACGCCACTGTTGATACATGGCGAAGGGCAATCGTTGTGATGAAAGTTGACTCAGTCGACACGTTATTAGATTTGGGTCCAGACGTTATTGTTGTTGGGACATAGCAACCAGTATGTACCAGTACATATAAACAAAAACTACATGCCTTTCTTTAAAAGTAACATAGTGTACAGTTGTAAAACATTTACGCTTATAATACTAGCACATATTTTGACGATGAAATGTACTTGTGAGATTGACAATCCATCTTTCAATGGGACTTGTGTGTAGAATGGGTAAATAGTATTACAGCTTGAAATCTACAGCCAGCGATTCTAATCTTGATCTTATTCTGGTATGAACTTAAGGCCTATCCACGTCAATGTGGAAGCACTAGACTCGAGTTTCGCTCTCGTTTGAGCTCGTCAGTAGTTCATATCCTTGACCGGACCCGGAAACAAACCCCGGATCACTGGCGTGTGAAGCGGGTGAGTAAACACTAGACCACGCGGCATACGGCCACATTATCACAACAGAATATTACCACGTCACCCATCGTAGGCTGTGGCCCATGATTTGCCCGACCGCCGCGACTGCCGTCCGTCAATCGATGTGGACCCGAACGATCAAGTCTTCTCACTGGCAAGGTACACCAGACCGCCTAAAATCCATCAAGCAATAATCAAACTGATTCATTTTGTTGTTTCTGGATTTGAGATTTAAATATTGAGCACAACCCAATACTGGCAACGCTGATCGTATTCTGGTATGAACCTAAGGCCTATCCACGTCAATGTGGAAGCACTTGACTAGAGTTTCGCTATCGTTTGAGCTCGTCAGTAGTACATATCCTTGACCGGACCCGGAAACAAACCCCAGATCAATGACGTGTGAAGCGGGTGTGTAAACACTAGACCACGCGGCACACGCTGGACACGGCCAAATTATCACAACAGAATAATATTATTACCACGTCACCCATCGTAGGCTGTAGCTCAAGATTTGCCCGATCAGCGCGACTGACGTCCGTCGATCGATGTGGACCCGAACGATCAGGTCTTCTCACTGGCAAGGCACATCATGCCGCCTAAAGTCTAGCGAGCAATAATAATATTGATTTATTTTGTTGTTTCGGGATTTGAGATTTAAATATTGAGCACAACCCACTACTGGCAACGCTAATCGTATTCTGGTATGAACCCAAGGCCTATCCACGTCAATGTGGAAGCACTAGACTCGAGGTTCGCTCTCGTTTGAGCTCGTCAGTAGTGCATATCCTTGACCGGACCCAGAAACAAACCCCGGATCAATGGCGTGTGAAGCGGGAGAGTAAACAATGTGTCCAGGGTGTGCCGCGTGGTCTAGTGTGCTCAATATTTAAATCTCAAATCCCGAAAAAACAAAATAAATCGATTCTAATCTTGCTTTCCCGTAACTCGTTAGCTTACATAACAACAATGTTACCGCATTGAGTTCCCAATATTAGTCTTAAAACTGGATTTGGTTTTCTTCAGTGTGTACGTACGACATTTGTAAGCCAGTCTTAATATTTACCACTATCATTTCCATGTTGTTTTATTTCATAGTAAGCATAACATTTAGAAATGCGAGTGTTACAGTATTGATTGCAGACAATGAGCAGGATCTCCAACATTTAGCAGATGCGGTTGTTGCACACAGTGAACAACTAGGGTTAGAATTAAATTGTAAGACACAGATTATGGTCGTCACTAGGAAGAAAGAAATACCACAATCTAATATACAAGTAAATGGGAATATTCTTAAACAAGTGAATCGGTGCAATTATCTGGGAACAGTCTAACATCTTATCGAAGATGCCTTGAAGAGATTAAAACAAGACTCGCCATGGCGATGGTACCTTTTTGCAACAGAAAAACATACTGACCAATAAAAAGATGTCACTTGCAACGAGAAACAGTTGCCTATACTTTTGTATGGATATGAAGTGCGGACAATGAGCAGACACGCTCAAAAACATCTGATAACTGTGAAATGTGGGTTCTTAGAAAAATGCAAATAATAGCATGGACAGACAGAAAAACCAATGACCAAGTCCTACAAGAAACAAATGAAAATCGTAACCTGATTAGAGAAAGTAGACGTGGTCAGCCACAATGTTTGGTCATGTTATTAAACAAATAGATTGGAGAACTTGGTGACAACAGGCAAGATCGAGAGGAAGAGAACAAGATGAAGGCAGAGAAGTAAATACCTGGATAACTTTGCCATATGGTATGGTCGAGACATGAACGCGGAACTGATCCATGACTCTGGTGATCGAGTGAGGTGACGAAACATGACCGCCCACTCTTATCGGCATGGCACGTGATGATGATCTCTATTCCACTCGGCTCCCTCTTCCCTGATCATTTCTCATTTGAAGAGGCCCCAGTGTCGCACCGATCGAAACAAAATGCACGCCACTATTAATGATAGAACTTAGACCACTGCGTTGTGAACATGCTCTCTATCCACTATGGCACCACGGTTTCTGTACTCGTCACATATACTTCACAAAACATGGTCTGTTTACAACAAACACCCATCTCGTCTGCTGTTGTCTTGTACATTGATGAGGCATCGTTTGATGTCAAGAAAGAGTATATATTTCAACGCTCCCTGCACATTAAGTGTGTGCGCGCGCAACTACGTGTCAGCAGGAGAAATAAAGGGAGATAATACATCTGACAGGCTCATAAATTACGTCGAATTTGTGGAAAATTATGCTCACGAGTTGGTGGCTTGCTGGTCGTGGTGGTTTCCGCCACATTGCTTCTGGTATTCGTCCTTCTACTTGTGTTTCAATTATCTCGACGCTCCATACGCCCACACAAGTTTCCATTTTTTGTAACATTTAGTTTCACTATTTTAGTAGCTATTTTAGTACGAGGAGGATTTAAATGAAAATTTTAAAGTGTGATAGAAATTTCAATAGCCATGCCATTGTCTTGAAACCTTTCAATGTTGCTGTTAAGGGTGTCAAGAGTGCAGACGAACATGGTGACGTCATAATAACAGTTTAAGGATGGCCGCCCCACTTTTGACATGCACCGAAGAGGAACAGCGTTCTGTTATCCATTTTGTTTTAAAAAATCAGTGAAGG
>JACEFZ010005708.1:32500-60000 GCA_014155875.1 Cepaea nemoralis
CGGGTGTATTGTCAATACGCAGCTGGTTATCAGGTCTGGCAGCAACCCTCTGTCGGGTGTATTGTCAATCACTACCAGTACACGTGTTTCTCCATATCACGATGTCCAAAACTTTCTCCCCGGATTCCCACTGTCTCGCTTCTCCTCCAGTCTTCCTGTTATCACGGCGTTTTCCAATTTACCCACCTTTCTCCTTTCACATGACCTGTTCAGAGAGTGCAGATTTCCAGAAGTGTTCTAGCAATTTTTCAGTATGCAGTTTGTGAAACACGATTTACATACAAAGTAATATAACCAAACACAACACCTAATTGTGAAATGGTTGTACATATGCCAGTCTTCCGTGAAAGCTGTAAACAATTCTTATATTTTAGAGAGGGTTTAGATGAAAACCTTAAATGTTTTTTGGTTTGATGAATATATTCTATAAAAAAACAAAAAACAAAAACAATTGGATGTAATCACTACGGCGTTCAATGCAAGTTCTTTCCAGCGCCGATAACATTTTTGGATTCCTGTAGAAACATCGTCTCTATGGTCACTGCTCGATGTGCTTGCCCCGTCGTGAACAGTCTGTCACAGATGTCACGCCGTTGTGAAATTGCCTGCTCCTCTCATACACTTGCTGGACTGACAGACATGTTTAACCATATTGGACCTTCATTCGCAGATGAATTTCTCTATGTTTGACCCCTTCTATTTGCTCCTCTTTGGTGCATGTCTAATATTTGTCGGCCATCTTTAAACTATTCATATGACGTCACCGTTTTCGTCTGCAGAGTGATGTCATATTCTCAACAACAATATTGACAGGTTAAAAAACAATGGCATTGTTATTGTAATTTCTATCACGCATTTAAGGTTTTCATTTAAATCCCCTTCGAATATAACTGATCGCCATATAAATGAGTAGCGTAATGGGCACTGTTGAATGATACATACCGTAACACTTACACATTTTAGTTCCCAGATTTTATGAGATGGGTTGACCAAATACCTTATTTTTCTCAGGGAATCTCTGCTGCTTATTTTACAAGGTCGACTCTAGAGCAGCGTATGTTCGAGTAAAAAGAATCCCCGGTAACTAGGATCGCTGTGTTGGGATGGCAGTACCCAATTGGCTAATCGTAGATGTTAGGTACAACGTGGCGAACTCTGGATACAGCAAACACGCCATTTCACTCTATAAACATGTAGGGCAGCAGCGGTAGTAAAGTGCTGACGTATCTATAAACATGTAGGATAGCAGCGGTAGTAAAGTGCTGACTTATCTATACACATGTAGGATAGCAGCGGTAGTAAAGTGCTGACTTATCTATAAACATGTATTGCAGCATCGGTAGTAAAGTGCTGACTTATTTATAAACATGTATTGCAGCATCGGTAGTAAAGTGCTGACTTATCTATAAACATGTAGGATAGCAGCGGTAGTAAAGTGCTGACTTATCTATAAACATGTAGGGTAGCAGCGGTAGTAAAGTGCTGACTTATCTATAAACATGTATTGCAGCATCGGTAGTAAAGTGCTGACTTATCTATAAACATGTATTTCAGCAGCGGTAGTAAAGTGCTGACTTATCTATAAACATGTATGGCAGCAGCGGTAGTAAAATGCTGACTTATCTATAAACATGTATTGCAGCATCGGTAGTAAAGTGCTGACTTATCTATAAACATGTAGCGTAGCAGCGGTAGTAAAGTGCTGACTTATCTATAAACATGTAGCGTAGCAGCGGTAGTAAAGTGCTGACTTATCTATAAACATGTAGGTTGGAACGGTAGTAAAGTGCTGACTTATCTATAAACATGTAGGGTAGCAGCGGTAGTAAAGTGCTGACTTATCTATAAACATGTAGGATAGCAGCGGTAGTAAAGTGCTGACTTATCTATAATCTTGTAGGGCAGCAGCGGTAGTAAAGTGCTGACTTATCTATAAACATGTAGGGCAGCAGCGGTAGTAAAGTGCTGACTTATCTATAAACATGTATTGCAGCATCGGTAGTAAAGTGCTGACTTATCTATAAACATGTATTTCAGCAGCGGTAGTAAAGTGCTGACTTATCTATAAACATGTATGGCAGCAGCGGTAGTAAAATGCTGACTTATCTATAAACATGTATTGCAGCATCGGTAGTAAAGTGCTGACTTATCTATAAACATGTAGCGTAGCAGCGGTAGTAAAGTGCTGACTTATCTATAAACATGTAGCGTAGCAGCGGTAGTAAAGTGCTGACTTATCTATAAACATGTAGGTTGGAACGGTAGTAAAGTGCTGACTTATCTATAAACATGTAGGGTAGCAGCGGTAGTAAAGTGCTGACTTATCTATAAACATGTAGGATAGCAGCGGTAGTAAAGTGCTGACTTATCTATAATCTTGTAGGGCAGCAGCGGTAGTAAAGTGCTGACTTATCTATAAACATGTAGGGCAGCAGCGGTAGTAAAGTGCTGACTTATCTATAAACATGTAGGATAGCAGCGGTAGTAAAGTGCTGACTTATCTATAATCATGTATTGCAGCAGCGGTAGTAAAGTGCTGACTTATCTATAATCATGTATTGCAGCAGCGGTAGTAAAGTGCTGACTTATATATAAACATGTAGGGTAGCAGCGGTAGTAAAGTGCTGACTTATCTACAATCATGTATTGCAGCAGCGGTAGTAAAGTGCTGACTTATCTATAAACATGTAGGGTAGCAGCGGTAGTAAAGTGCTGACTTATCTACAATCATGTATTGCAGCAGTGGTAGTAAAGTGCTGACTTATCTATAAACATGTATGGCAGCAGCGGTAGTAAAGTGCTGACTTATCTATAAACATGTATTGCAGCATCGGTAGTAAAGTGCTGACTTATCTATAAACATGTAGGATAGCAGCGGTAGTAAAATGCTGACTTATCTATAAACATGTAGGATAGCAGCGGTAGTAAAGTGCTGACTTATCTATAAACATGTATTGCAGCAGCGGTAGTAAAGTGCTGACTTATCTATAAACATGTAGGGTAGCAGCGGTAGTAAAGTGCTGACTTATCTATAAACATGTATTGCAGCAGCGGTAGTAAAGTGCTGACTTATCTATAAACATGTAGGGTAGCAGCGGTAGTAAAATGCTGACTTATCTATAAACATGTATTGCAGCAGCGGTAGTAAAGTGCTGACTTATCTATAAACATGTAGGGTAGCAGCGGTAGTAAAGTGCTGACTTATCTATAAACATGTATTGCAGCAGCGGTAGTAAAGTGCTGACTTATCTATAAACATGTAGGGTAGCAGCGGTAGTAAAGTGCTGACTTATCTATAAACATGTATTGCAGCAGCGGTAGTAAAGTGTTGTACAGGTGTTGTACAGGGCATCAGAATGTTCAGTTTCCAAATTGTCAAGTAATGCATTGAACTGTCTGTGATTAAGTCCTCTTGATCTGACGAGGTTGATCACACTGACAACAATAACATGCTTGATATTCAAAACAGTTTTACACAGACTTTCTTGATGGATCACACAGTGAAGTGTTAATAATGTGTGGTCATGATATTCTGCTTTAATCTAATCACTTATCAACTTTACCAGACCGACATTTTTTCCAGTCAAAGCACGAGCTCCGTCAGTTGTAACACTTGCCATCTTGTTCCAAACCAACTCAGTTCTTTTAATACAGTTAGTAACAGCATTGAATATATCATGACCTGTGGTTTTGTCTTTAAGTGGCTCAACACTCAATAACTATTCAGTGAATTTGAAAGAAGTGTTTATTCCACGCATAAATATCAATAATTGGGCAGTATCATGTACATTGGTACTCTCATCCAGTGCAAGAGAATACCACAAAAATTGTTTACTTGCATCTTGAAGTTTATGCACCACATTGTCACTTATCTTGTCAACACGTCTGACCAGTTCTCTTTGATAAAGTAATGTTGTCAAATTTATTTTATGATCTGGACACATGTTTGCTGCATCCAGCAAACATTCCTTGATAAACTCGCCATCAGAAAATGGCTTGTTCTGTTTTACAATTCTGTGTAACAGCACAAGACTAGCTTCTGTTGCAGCACCTTGAATTGAAGATTCTTTAGTGAAAACAGTTTGCTGTTTCTCCAAATGTTTCACCAACTCCAGGCATTTCCTTTCCCTCTCTTCGGTTGTTAAAGTGTATCCGAAATCGGAATGTTTTGTTTGATAATGTCTTTTTAAATTGTACTTCTTGAAGACAGCTACTGACTCACGACACAACAAGCAACTTGATTTGCTACCAATTTTTATAAAACAGCACTTAGTTGTCCATTCATCATTAAAAACACGGCATTCATTTTCAATCTTACGTGTTTAAGTGACACATTACAGATAGCAGCGGTAGTAAAGTGCTGACTTATCTATAAACATGTAGGGTAGCAGCTGTAGTAAAGTTCTGACTTATCTATAAACATGTAGGATAGCAGCGGTAGTAAAGTGCTGACTTATCTATAATCTTGTAGGGCAGCAGCGGTAGTAAAGTGCTGACTTATCTATAAACATGTAGGATAGCAGCGGTAGTAAAGTGCTGACTTATCTACAATCATGTATTGCAGCAGTGGTAGTAAAGTGCTGACTTATCTATAAACATGTAGGATAGCAGCGGTAGTAAAGTGCTGACTTATCTACAATCATGTATTGCAGCAGTGGTAGTAAAGTGCTGACTTATCTATAAACATGTATTGCAGCAGTGGTAGTAAAGTGCTGACTTATCTATAAACATGTAGGATAGCAGCGGTAGTAAAGTGCTGACTTATCTATAAACATGTATTGCAGCAGTGGTAGTAAAGTGCTGACTAATCTATAAACATGTAGGATAGCAGCGGTAGTAAAGTGCTGACTTATCTATAATCTTGTAGGGCAGCAGCGGTAGTAAAGTGCTGACTTATCTATAAACATGTAGGATAGCAGCGGTAGTAAAGTGCTGACTTATCTACAATCATGTATTGCAGCATCGGTAGTAAAGTGCTGACTTATCTATAAACATGTAGGATAGCAGCGGTAGTAAAGTGCTGACTTATCTACAATCATGTATTGCAGCAGTGGTAGTAAAGTGCTGACTTATCTATAAACATGTATTGCAGCAGTGGTAGTAAAGTGCTGACTTATCTATAAACATGTAGGATAGCAGCGGTAGTAAAGTGCTGACTTATCTATAAACATGTATTGCAGCAGTGGTAGTAAAGTGCTGACTTATCTATAAACATGTAGGGTAGCAGCGGTAGTAAAGTGCTGACTTATCTATAAACATGTAGGGTAGCAGCGGTAGTAAAGTGCTGACTTATCTACAATCATGTATTGCAGCAGCGGTAGTAAAGTGCTGACTTATCTACAATCATGTATTGCAGCAGCGGTAGTAAAGTGCTGACTTATCTATAAACATGTATGGCAGCAGCGGTAGTAAAGTGCTGACTAATCTATAAACATGTAGGGTAGCAGCGGTAGTAAAGTGCTGACTTATCTACAATCATGTATTGCAGCAGCGGTAGTAAAGTGCTGACTTATCTATAATCATGTATTGCAGCAGCGGTAGTAAAGTGCTGACTTATCTATAAACATGTAGGATAGCAGCGGTAGTAAAGTGCTGACTTATCTATAATCATGTATTGCAGCAGCGGTAGTAAAGTGCTGACTGATCTACAATCATGTATGGCAGCAGTGGTAGTAAAGTGCTGACTTATCTACAATCATGTATTGCAGCAGTGGTAGTAAAGTGCTGACTTATCTATAAACATGTATGGCAGCAGTGGTAGTAAAGTGCTGACTTATCTATAAACATGTAGGATAGCAGCGGTAGTAAAGTGCTGACTGATCTACAATCATGTATTGCAGCAGTGGTAGTAAAGTGCTGACTTATCTACAATCATGTATTGCAGCAGTGGTAGTAAAGTGCTGACTTATCTATAAACATGTAGGGTAGCAGCGGTAGTAAAGTGCTGACTTATCTACAATCATGTATGGCAGCAGCTGTAGTAAAGTGCTGACTAATCTATAAACATGTATGGCAGCAGCGGTAGTAACGTGCTGACTTATCTATAAACATGTATTGCAGCAGCGGTAGTAAAGTGCTGACTTATCTATGAACATGTACTACAGCACCATATACACAACCGGCTGTATGGTGTAGACACGAGTGCATTCTCCTACTGCATGGACTCTGTTCTAGCGGAATGATTAAAGCAAACACAGGTGCAGTGAAGGACTCTTTTACACGCCTAGAGTCGTGTGGGGATATCGTTCTAGTCTGACATTATTTACATGGGCACTCCACCTGTGATGGTGGTCAGTGGCACTCCAGCTCCCTCTACTTCCCAGAACATGTCCTGGTACACATTTCTAGGTTGAGTCGACATGGAAGACCTGGTCATTGACACACGTCTTCCTGGTGTCGGGGTTCGAACACCTGACTAGCAGAACAGCAGGCACGCGTGCTAGCCACTGCGCCAACTCGGCTCCAAGCGATGCACATGCTGGCACACAACAGATTGATGTTTACGCCAAGTAGAAGTGTGCCGCGGGCATGCACCGTTTAACCCATCTCAAGGGGCATCATAACCAGACATGTCTCAGCCTGTCTTTACTGACAAATAAGCACGATAGAATATACGTCCTGCATTCCCTGCCCACTTATATACTGTAACGTTAGTGCGGCTAGACTGGATCAATAGCGTATTTGGAATCGATTGCAAAGATATCATAAAGACAGGACATACCAACTCGCATACCGCTGGTCTACGATCAAGTGCGTGTGTGCTCTAGGTGGGTACTCCGCCACGACCCCACAATCTAGAAGATTGATCATTAAAGGAACTAAACTAGAATTAAACGACTGTCTGAGAATAAGACGACATCGGTATTCATGGTACTGGCGTCTGTTCTGGCATCTGAAATCTTCAGCGCAGAGAAATGGGCATTTTGGTGGTCCTTGTTACTCTCATTGTGACGTGGCATCCAGTGAATGGAGCTAACAAGGACACGACGAGGCAAATTCTGGCCCCATTGCTTTTGTCTCATATACTGCATAGCATTGGATGTTATAGGATTTTTCTCTCACATTATTTCCATCCAGCATTAGTGTCTCCGGTATGTTTGCTCACTGCTCTTCTTGAGAATGTGCGTCCAACATATCAACGGCCTTGAAAACAATGAATGAAAGACTTGGGGAGGGGGGGGGGGGCATTTAAAAAAAAAGAAATAAAACGTGACACCAGAATTATGGGAGAAAGTACCATTCAACTAAAAAGTATGTGTGTGTGTGTGCGTGCGTGCGCGCGCGCGCGTGTGTACAGCCACGCCAGTCTTAATAGTTTTCCCCTAATTTCTATTCTCTATTTGTATTGGGTTTTTCAGAACATTGACCAGTATTGAATATGTGGAGTTATGGTTATATTAATATCTCAAAACTTTAGAAAAGGTCTAGGGCAGGAGTGATCAAACATTTTGTGCCTAGGTCACATTGACAAATGTAAAGCTTTTGGCGGGCCGCATATATATTATGTCCACTTTGTTTACAGCAACCTATCACAATAAGTAATTATTAATTATTTATAGGCTATTAAACAGTATAAATAACTAATTATTGCAATTTAATTTTACTTATGCACTTACACAATATATTTTACAATATGGACAAAATCTTTTACTAATTTGTTAACAAGATGTTACACTTTTTTACTATAATATTTGTTTTTTTTAAATTATCTATCAATGGCTTTAATTTAGACACAAACCGACTACATTGTCACTACATTTTTTGATTTATAATGAGATGTATGTAACTGCTTGCAATATTCTTGAAATCTGGAGCAAGTTTACTTGTTGAAATTCGCATGGCAGCATGCAAGTTGCAGTCCGACAATAAAGACCTATTCTTAGTTTTGTTGATCTTCAAGCAAGAGAATGCTTGTTCGCAAATGTACGCTGATCCAAACAATGATAACAGTTTAGCGGCAAAGTTTTCTCAAGTTGGGAAATGATTCTTCTGATAAAGATCCATAGAAATCCAGCAAACCATCCGACTTGAATTTCTCTTTCAGGTAATGATCTGCTCGTAAGTCAAGCAGCTCCAACAGTAATTCCTCTGTGGCTGTATCAACGTCTGCACTAAAAGGGGAACTGAAAATATTGAACTGTGGCTCTAAGTTCTTGAAATCTTGGAATTTCCATCAAAATTCTTCAGTCAATGCATCTAATCGGGCTTTGTACTTTTCCGTCATTTCACCAGAAATGCTTTCTTGTTTCAGCAAAGGGAAGTGACAAAACCTTTTTTCACTGGCTTGTCTGGAAAACATTGAGAGTTTTGCCTGAAATGATTTTACATGTATATACAATTCATGTGCAAAGACACCATTGCTTTGATGTTTGACATTCAGTTCATTTAACTTTTCCATAATTTCAATGCAAACATAAAGTCTAACTTCCACTATTTATTAACATTGTTAGTATTAAAATCACATTTAATGCCCTTCATCTCTAGGAACATCACTATTTCTTCTCTGAGTTCCCACACTCACCTCAACACCTTGCCGTGACTCATCCATCAAACACTGGTGTTGTACAGGACATCGGAATGTTCAGTTTCCAAATCGTCAAGTAATGCCTTGAACTGTCTGTGATTAAGTCCTCTTGATCTGATGAGGTTGATAATACTGACAACTGGGTCAATAACATGCTTGATATTCAAAACAGTTTTACACAGACTTTCTTGATGGATCACACAGTGAAGTGTTAATAATGTGTGGTCAGGATATTCTGCTTTAATCTAATCACTTATCAACTTTACCAGACCGACATTTTTTCCAGTCAAGGCACGAGCTCCGTCAGTTGTAACACTTGCCATCTTGTTCCAAACCAACTCAGTTCTTTCAATACAGTTAGTAACAACATTGAATATATCATGACCTGTGGTTTTGTCTTTGAGTGACTCAACACTCAGTAACTCTTCAGTGAGTTTGAAAGAAGTGTTTATTCCACGTATAAATATCAATAATTGGGCAGTATCATGTACATTGGTACTCTCATCCAGTGCAAGAGAATACCACACAAATTGTTTACTTGCATCTTGAAGTTTATGCACCACATTGTCACTTATCTTGTCAACACGTCTGACCACAGTTCTCTTTGATAAAGTAATGTTGTCAAATTTATTTTATGATCTGGACACATAATGTTTGTTGCATCCAGCAAACATTCCTTGATAAACTCGCCCTCAGAAAATGGCTTGTTCTGTTTTACAATTCTGTGTAACAGCACAAGACTAGCTTCTGTTGCAGCACCTTCAATTGAAGATTCTTTAGTGAAAACAGTTTGCTGTTTCTCCAAATGTTTCACCAACTCCAGGCATTTCCTTTCCCTCTCTTCGGTTGTTAAAGTGTATCCGAAATCGAATTGTTTTGTTTGATAATGTCTTTTTAAATTGTACTTCTTGAAGACAGCTACTGACTCACGACACAACAAGTAAATTGATCTGCTACCAAGTTTTATAAAACAGCACTTAGTTGTCCATTCATCATTAAAAACACGGCATTCATCTTCAATCTTACGTGTTTAAGTGACACTCATTGTTTTAATGAAATTCTAACTGTTAGAATTTAACAAAACTTTAAAAAGAAAATGAAACACACCCTACTTCCGGTTGTGTGTGAAAATAAAATAGTCGGAAAACAAGGAGTAAACTCAGAATAAATTTCAGAAATACTTGTATATCAAGACTACTATAACAAATAAATTAATTTGAACATTGTAAATGTGGAAATACTTTATAACAGCAAACAACTTTTAAATTTAACATTTTCTTGCAAAATAAATCATTTTATTCACTGGAGAAATATCTGTTTTTCATAAAACCATCATTATTAAATCTTACGTGTAGATAAATATTCCTCTATATTAAAATCGATAAATTCGAATTTTAGCATTACATTATGAAGGTCAGGGACTATTTACAAAAATAGACAATTAGAAAGAAATTTCATCACCAATGTTAAAACAATCATAATGGTACACAAAAGTCTATAAAATTCAACCAAATATCTTAAAAACGAAGTAAAAACTTTTATTTCTAAATGCCCTGGAGGGCCACATCATATCATTTGCAAAACAGATATTTCCAGCGGGCCGTAGTTTGCCCACCCCTGGTCTAGGGGATTAATACACCCACGTTTTCAGAGCCGCCATCATTACGTGCAAAGCTAAGTGCTCAGTGACCCCAGTATTTATATATTTAAACATGGAACAGCCTACTTACTGCCTCCACATCTAAACTGTAAGTAAACATTGTACAACACGGTGACTTGACAAGTAACGCGCGAAAACATTCAATCACTCTTGTTGAAATGTTTTTTAAAAAAAACACACACAGTTATATTATATTGAACTTGTGTAAAGGTGATTGGAGGCAGACATATATGATATCTTTCGAAACAACTGAAACACAACAATTTAACACAATGCGTAATAGAGATTCTGAACACATTCACAGAAAACGTCCATAAAAGATATTAATTAACTCCCTTGAGTTTGATCATGTGTGGGTGGGTGGGGAAAATTGTGAGGGTGCGGGATGTATGTGTGGATAAGTGCGGGATGTGTGGGTTGACGGAGGTATGTGTGCATGGTTTTGTGAACGAACGAACGAAAGTCTTTATTTTCAAAGGGTTAAGAATTGGGCACACAGGCCCGTCTTGTGATGTGTGTTTTGCTGGGTGGTTGCGGGTGTGTGGGTGGGTGGTGGAGAATATGTGAGTGGGTGTGTGCGTGTCGGTTATGGGCTGGGTGGGGGATGTATGTGTGGGTGGGGGATCAGTGGGTGGGTGGCGGTATGTATGTTTGCCTGAGTCTGTGTGAGTGTGTGGAGGTATGTGTGGGTGGGTGGGGTGTGGTGGCTGGGGGATGTGTGGGTGGCTGCGGGATGTGTGGTTGGCTGCGGGGTGTGAGGGTGGATGGGGGATGTGTCTCACAACATTGCAATATGCACTGTTTATGTTTACAACTTTCATTTGACAATGTGTTTTTTTTTCCGCCATGTGAATTTACGATGCGTAATATGCATTGTTTATGCTTACAAAATCCATTTGACAATGTTTTTTTTTCCCCTATGTAAATGTAACATGCACATTTGATGAATGAAAGATGAGTGATCGAAAGGGCCGAATGTAAGACGGGCCTGCGTGCCCAATTTGTTACCCTTTTAAAATAAAGTTTGTTCGTTCGTTCGTTCGTTCGTTCGTTCGTTCCATCAAATTGTAGACCAATTCAGATCAACAACAATAACATGGGGTACGCTACTTGGAGACTATGAAATTCTCCACTTAGTTTCTTCTGATTAAATTGAAGAATTGTTGACCCTCTTCAGTTGAGTAAGATCCATCAGTCTAATTGGATACGGCTGTAGTTCTCAAGAGGTCTGATGCACATCTCACACGGACGGCACTGAGTGTTTGTAAGAATATCAGCCACAGTAGTGTAGTCTCCTTCCTACAGATGACAGTATTACAAAAGGTAAAATAGGTATCAAACTTGGTTGCTATCCATATGTTACATCTTTTTGTCATCCATGATGGTTGATAGCATTGATATATCCTGCAGGACTTGTTGTTCACAATCATGGGTGGTTGCTAGCATTGATATATCCTGCAGGACCTGATGTTCACAATCATGGGTGGTTGCTAGCATTGATATATCCTGTCATCCATGTGTCATGTCATCCATATATCATGTCATCCATGGTGGTTGCTAGCATTGATATATCCTGCAGGACCTGTTGTTCACAATCATGGGTGGTTGCTAGCATTGATATATCCTGTCATCCATGTGTCATGTCATCCATATATCATGTCATCCATGGTGGTTGCTAGCATTGATATATCCTGCAGGACCTGTTGTTCACAATAATGGGTGGTTGCTAGCATTGATGTATCCTGTCATCCATGTGTCATGTCATCCATATATCATGTCATCCATGGTGGTTGCTAGCATTGATATATCCTGCAGGAGCTGTTGTTCACAATAATGGGTGGTTGCTAGCATTGATATATCCTGCAGGACCTGTTGTTCACAATCATGTGTGGTTTCTATTAGATTCTCTTATGATCATTATATCATTCACTAGCTGACAGTCATGGTTTGTGGCTGGTCATTCCTTGTTCTCCCCCATTAAAGATAATCCTGACATTCGTGGAAGGTGTTTGGGACTTCTGGAAATTGTGGCATTTCCAATAAGGCCCTTTAAGAAAATTGTAAACAAGCACAACCATGAATGTTGGTCACTTAACATGGAAAATAAAATTTAAAAACAAGGCAGGGCATTTACAGGGCAGGGGTGGGTACCTTTTGCCTGTCCTGAGTATTTACCCAGTGCTTGTTTGCTTGTGTTCGTTGGCTTGAGCTCCAACGCGAAGTCCTGTATGTCGGATGAAGGCATCCTATTGTCCAACATCAGTGTGATGTCATACAGAACCTGAGGTTTGCGTGATTATCCGTTGTCCCATGTCTGGCTTATTGGTGTGCAGACTGGTGGTTCCTCGGGACAGGCAGTTTGCGTCTGACTTAACAATTGAGGAATGGCACAGGATTTGTCCACCTCTTACATAATGCATCATGACGTGCTTTTCAGAAGGGATATGTGTTTACCAATAATTATTTATATAAAGCTCGTGTGTACAGTAGTTGCCTTTATAAGCCAAAGTGAGAAGATATATTTAAGGTAATTATTCGCAACGACAGGTTATAAAATCATCCAGAATTTTCCTTCGCCTTCTTCCGAAATGATACAGCATTCATGTAACTAAAACGCTTGAAAGATGTGAAAGTTTGTTAGCATATACATGTGTGTGTGTGAATCTGTACGGTTGTCCCATATCTTACACTGTGTGTAGTGTGAGCTAGCGTCATGAATGCGTGAATCTGTGTGGTTGTCCCATATCTTACACTGTGTGTACTGTGAGATAAAATCATGTACTTGCGAATCTGTATGGTTGTCCCATATCTTACACTGTGTGTATGGTGAGCTAGAATCATGTATGCGTGAATATGTGTGGTTATCCCATATCTCACATTGTGTGTAGTGGGAGCTGGTGTCATGAATGAGTGAATCTGTGTGGTTGTCCCAAATCTTACAGTTTGTATTGTAAGCTAGAATCATGTATGTGTAAATCTGTGTGGCTGTCCCATATCTTACAATGTGTGTATGGTGAGATAGCGTTATGTATGAATCAATCTGTGTGGTTTTCCCATATCCTACACTGTGTGTAGTGTGAGCTAGCGTCATGTGATGAGTGAATCTGTGTGGTTGCCCCATATCTTACACTGCGTGTAGGGTGAGCTAGCGTCATGTGTTAATATATAATGTCGTATAACATAATTAATCGAATCTTTAGGAAATTATATAGACGTTGGAATTTTATTATTTCGCTTCTTTCGGTTGAGATGACTTCCTTGAAAATAATTTCTGCCTCAGCATCTTTCCTTCTTTATTCATCATAAGTTCCAGAAAACAACTTACCGTCGTTCCTTCCAGCTTTCTCTTGACTACGAATTTATATGTACTGCACCGGCATGCACGTATACATGCCTGTCAGATGACGCAGCTCTTCTTACATAGGTAAGAGACCATTTAGAGGTAAGGTGATGGTGTCAAACGGACAACATCGAAATTCGAGATCCGGTTTGGACAAGGAAATTATCCTCAAAATGGCAAAATGACACAGAAACATGTCCATTGTGTGAGTAGTAAACTGAGCCGTAGAAAAACTGTTATCCCGTAAACATACCATTTTCAAGGTTGTACGTTTGTGTGTTTGTTGTGTGTACTCGCGCGCGCGAGCGTGCGTGCGTATGTGGCCCTATATATCGAACAGCTGTAATTCATTAACTGTTGGTACACTACTAAGAATTCGTGATGCCATGCAAATTGTATAATCTAAAATGGAAATGAGACTTTAATTCATTTACATTTCAATCTTCACTGCCAGACTGTGCCAGGATTTGCATAATACTTGCCTAACTCCCGAACCAAACTGAATTGATGATTACTTATATTTTGTGTTAAAATATTGCGATCTAGTCCCACACATCTGGTTACAGCAGTTTGTGGGCAGTTATAGGAAACCCCAGCACTTCTAGAACCTGTAGATGTGTTTTCATTAACTTCGGCCAATACTTAATTCTGGTTCTACGTAGGACTTTCGTTTATCTTATTCTGCCGGAGTAAATTATTAATTTTTTTTTTTGGTCGCCTCTTCTATTTTCTTCTAGTCTCTTCTCTTATCGTCTGTGCTCTGCTCTTTTCTTCTCTAATTTATAACATATATATTCTGCTGATGGGTTTAGGCCGACTGCCTCGCTCTCTCTCTTCTCTCTCTTCTAGAGAGAGCTTCTCTCTTCTGCCCAGGCTTTTGAGCCTTCCAACTCTGAATTATGTTGTAAATAAATTATTGGCTTTTGGTACCATGTCTTGGAGTGAGGGTACGACTGTTGTCTTGTCCGAGCCCCCTGTTGGTGGGCATCCATAGGTGGAAAGGGAAGGGCAGGTGGAGTCCCGGCTTGGTGGGGGACTTGTAGGCGGAAAGTCCTTTTGAGTTGGTGAGAACAGTGTGGGGGATATAACTATCTGTGCATTACCTGCCCAAGCCCCGGCGGTTTTGTTACAATTGTACACCAGAAAACACACACTGAGAATGTTGAAATCAATGAGGTTGTACACCAGAAAACACACACTGAGAATGTTGAAATCAATGAGGTTGTACACCAGAAAACACACACTGAGAATGTTGAAATCAATGAGGTTGTACAACAGAAAACACATGCTGAGAATGTTGAAATCAATGAGGTTGTACAACAGAAAACACATGCTGAGAATGTTGAAATCAATGAGGTTGTACAGCATTTAACACACACTGAGAATGTTGAAATCAATGAAGTTTTAAAACAGAAAACATACACTGAGAATGTTGAAATCAATGAGGTTGTACATCAGAAAACACACACTGAGAATATTGAAATCACTGAAGTTGTACAACATAAATCAAGAGAATGTTGAAATCAATGAGGTTGTACAACAGAAAACACACACTGAGAATGTTGAAATCACTGAAGTTGTACAACATAAATCAAGAGAATGTTGAAATCAATGAGGTTGTACAACAGAAAACACACACTGAGAATGTTGAAATCAATGAGGTTGTACATCAGAAAACACACACTGAGAATGTTGAAATCAATGAGGTTGTACATCAGAAAACACACACTGAGAATGTTGAAATCAATGAGGTTGTACAACAGAAAACACACACTGAGAATGTTGAAATCACTGAAGTTGTACAACATAAATCAAGAGAATGTGTAAATCAATGAAGTTGTACAACATAAAACAAGAGAATGTTGAAATTAATGACCTTGAACAACTGGAAACAAGAGAATGTTGAAATAAATGAAATTGTACAACTGGAAACACTGTGAATGTTAGCAACGACCTAGCGGCCTAGCGGTCACTGATGTTTTTTAAAAAAAATTTTAAATTGCATATCCCTTATAGGACGTTGCAGTCAACACCAGCATTTTTCAGCTGTTGTTGATGTTCTTGGTAAGATTACGCTCAGCAGTTTGCCATTGCTTTCTGAGCAACCGGCTCACATATCCCTAAGTAACCAAACGAGATGCGATCCGCTGCCAAATCTCTCGCAGCTGTGTTCCTCACGTGTATCTACTGGACTACGGAGAAAGTCGTTATCGCCTTCGCAAGGGAAACCGGCTCACTGAAGTTATGTATACAATTTATTCCATGTGTACTGAATGAAGCTCACGTTAATTGTCCCCTGAAAGATCATGTAAATCACTTTGTGGATACAGCGGACAGTTACATACAATACTGAATTTACTGCATGTTTCATGCCAAGCGCATGTAGTGACGAGGTGTGACGAGGGGATCTGGCCGACGCTCGACGCTCAGAGGAAAGGCGAGACGGACATATAATCAGATTGCTACTGGAACTATTAGTGTTGGAACTCTTCGCTGGCTGCTGAGGATGGGGACGGAGTGCTTATGGGAATGTCCCGAATGCTGTGATGTCGGTTTCTAAATCAATCAATCAATCAATCAATCAATCATGCCAAGCGCAGTCACGGCCAATCAAAAGTGCGGTTACAGCAGACGCACACTCTAGTCCCAGTGTTTCCCAACGTGGGGCCCACACCCCACAGGGGGGCAATTCGATTGTTAAGGGGGGAAAATTCGAAAATGGAAGAAATCGGCTGGATATAACAAAACGGGGAGACTTAAGATTGAAGTTAACTAAATTGGAACCTGACATAAAATCTCCTTGCAGCAAGCATCAAGCGCAAGGATCTCACTAAATTTAAATAATTACTAATAATTAAAATAATATAGAAAAATCTGTCATTAACATTATTTTGTACTTGAATTTCAGCTCTCCATTATATGTTTTGCAAATTTACTTACTGTGTTTGCTCTATAATTTCCTAGTGATTTCTTCCTAAAACCTATCGGTCCTTTGGCTAGGATCGGGTGCATTTGCTGCCCCCCCCCCCCCCCCCCAGTAGTGCGCCTGGTCTGGTCGGGGGCCGGGATGATCAAATAAAAACCCATCACATATCTTCACCTTAGATGTGGGCATGGTGGACGGACCACTGTGGGTAATAGCTCATAGTGAGACTAAGGGTCCACACACAAAAAGGGGAGGCGGGGGATCCAGCTTGTTTGGGGTAACCTCCAAACCAAAAAAAAAAAAAAAAAAAATTCACCCAACACAACCAAACCGTAAGCTCTTCTAAAAAACAATTCAAGTTTCTTTAGTGAACATTTCATTTTTTTTTAATATTAAAAATGATGCATATGTTGGGGGGGGGGGGGGGGGATTAAGAATTTTAGAAAGGCTTAGGTGGGGCATAGCACAAAAAAGGTTGGGAAACACTGCTCTAGTCAGTGTTGTCTCACAAGAACATAAACAACACATGTCAAGGACAATGCATTAACAGCCGTACTTGAACAGTTAAGAAATATGTCGGCGGCACGACAACTCGCTACATCACATTCAATCACATCGGTTATCATCTTCACAACGACGGTCGCCTGCAGTGATCTGGAGTATTCTCTGCCTTTCACCAGCATGATATAGTCTAGCATTCTCCTTCTATTCACTGTTGATTTTCTTCCATTGTAAACTATGTTTTTTCTTTTTTTCATGCAAGTCTTGTCTTTCACTCTTCCTCATGGAAATTGTTCAGTAGCGCATGGTGTCTCATTGCGTGATTTGTACAACCTTGATCTTGATTCATACTTCATTACTAGTTTGCTTAATTCTGTGTACACCGTGTGCCAACTGAAAGTGCTCAGAAAATCCCCCAGATTTACCAGACTCCACTTAGAATGACTCCAGTAGCTGAGATAAAGCCAGATTAAGTGAAATAGATATTCCATCTGGCTTTTTCTAGAAGTAACATGGGCAGTCTATGACTTGTCGTGAGATGTTCAGTAATAAAGGTGACATGAAGCAACGAGCTTCATAAGATAATCTCCAATCATGACTCGACATTTGTCCCAAACATGAGCTGGTGACAGGCAACTTTTGATCTCGTACACTAACAGTTAAAGACTTCTCTACTTCTCTACGTGTTGATCCCTCACAATACCCGCCATTTGACTATATGTTGATGTCTACGACATAAATTATGTCTTCCATCTGCATATTCATAATCTAAGACATGGCACCTGACAACAGTATGAATGTATTCAGCACATTTGACACCGACTAACAATTGAGACAGGTATGCATCTGAGATAAAACAAAGTTACTGCCATCTATTGACTGTGAAAACGATCCTTAACATGCCATATTGGATTTGATTATATTTCAGTATCTATAAATCAAATTTTACATAGCTGTATATACATATTATATAATAATTATAATAACACGCTTTGCAGGTGAACAGTATTGATGGTGGAAAATGCAAAAAGATCTACATTTGGACGTTGTAGTATAAGAGATTGAAAAAAATCAGGACTTTGAATATCAACAAAACAAAAACAATGGTTATAGCACAGACCAAGGATGACACCAAAATGTGAGATAGCAATAGAAGAAAAGCAGCCAAGTTGATAAATGTCAATACCTAGGAACAATTATAACATCAGATGGAAGATGCAGGGCAGAGATTATGAGTAGCATAGGTCAAGCAAAAGCTGCATTTCAGAACATAAGACTATCTTATTCAATAAGTCATTATAATTGAACTATGGAAAGAGAGCATTGACATTTATATAGAACAAGATTTGCTGTATGGCAGCAAGGAATGTGAATGAAGAAATTAAGAATGGCTTTGCAGTAACGGAAGTGTGGTTCCTGAGACGAATGTTGGGAATTCCTTACACTGCCAGAATAATTAACAATGATTGCCTGGAAGATGCTAATGAAACTACAACATTATATACAGCTATAGGAAAAAGAGACAAACATCTCTCTTTGGTCATGTGATGAGAAGGGAGGTATTAGAGAGCATAGTGACAACTGGAAAGATCAATGGGAAAAGAGGCCGAGGCAGACCAAGAGAAATGATGCTGGATGGACTGAAGCGGCTGATATTGAGGCATATCATTGGCAGAGTTGATGCAGAACACTATGGATAGCGATTTGTGGACAGACATAAACTTTTACGCCAGATGGAAGGTCACACCATTATGATGATGATGATGATGATGATGATGATGATGATGATGATGATGATGATGATGATGATGATGATGATTCCGACGACTCTGTGTAAAATCTCAACATGCACGAATTCATAAACAACCATCACTCATAGTTACATTTTTTATGTATTGTGTTACAGACACACTTCATCAATATAATACATGAGCATGTCTGTTATTTTGACATATGGAAGTAGTTTCATTTGCTAAGCAACAAATGAACGCATGTATACACTCGTTTCCAGAAGGTTAAATTGTGAACATATCTGCGCTGTTTGTTGGCAGTTCTGTTATCTATTACAAGATTATACCATTCACCATGGATACTTGTATGTGGCTGAGCTGATTCTACAATGAGCACGACAACTATATTTGATGTGGATGTTGACACAATTGAGAACATCCACTGATTTTATCTGTCATTTTGCAGAGTATAATACCCTGGTGGTTCCGAACTGGAAGTTATTCCTCGCAAGGCTCTCCCCGCATAGCAAACAAACTTACGGATATAGGGTACTTTATTTCTTTAAAAAAAAAAGCAAGTCTGTTTCTTCTTCTTCTTCTTCTTCTTCTTCTTCTTCTTCTTCTTCTTCTTCTTCTTCTTCTTCTTCTTCTTCTTCTTCTTCTTCTTCTTCTTCTTCTTCTTCTTCTTCTTCTTCTTCTTCTTCTTCTTCTTCTTCTTCTTCTTCTTTTTCTTCAGAAATGGCTCGCAAGACTCCCTAGTATTGGATCAGACACATCTGGTAGGATTCCACTAAGGTATCAGGCAAGGTATTCTAGTAGAAGGCTAAGATAGCACAGGAAAGGCACCGCCTTTAGAGAGGAGAATGCTCACTCTTGCTGTTTTTGTTCGCTTGAAATATGTGTCTATAACTGCAATGTTGCCTCTTGTATGAATTTAACTGTCTTTTTTAGTTAACTCAGCGGTCCATATAGTTTTTCTTCCACTGTCGTCTCTCTAGGCCAGAAGGTTTGCCTAGACATGTTGTAATTTGGGCCATCTTGGAGTATGTGCTCTGCTGTCTGCGACTCCAATCCACATGTGCACATGGCTGATTCACCAATCTTGAATTTTGTATACATGTGGTTGCGTAATCTATTGTGTCTTGTTCTGAGGCGCAGAATAAAGCATTTTCTGGTCTGTCCATAATGTGGTTGTCGTCTTGACCAGGTTTTGGTGGCTTTCTGACTTATTTGATCATTCTTTTCATTTGGTGGTACGTAACGGTAATTTCAGGCTGTTTTTTTTTTTTGCTCCTTCCTTAGCCAATCGATCAGCTCTGTTGTTCCCAGGTATTCCACAGTGGGATGGTATCCACTGTATGGTGACCTTACACTGACTGCTAAGTTCAGAAAGCAGTGTCCTTAGTACTGGCAATTTCCCAGACAGAAGCACCTTGAGTACTGTCCTATTTACTTTCTTCTTCCTGGTAAGGAAAACATTGTGTGGTGAGAGAGGGAATGTTTTAAAAAGTTGCAGGTGGCTTCTACATTTTAATGTCACACCGCACAATATGACCAATTGTTATGCTCGTATGGTGGTGTATTTGAGAGTTCGTGGATATTCCTAAATAGATTTGTGTGGTTGTTTCTGTCTGTGGGTCATTGTTTAATCCCCAACAGGCAACAACTATGCCTATGTTTGGCCTTCTGTTCTGCCTGTCCACGTGTGCACAGAGATGACAGGTCCAAATTCAAACTGTGTACGTGACCGTTTAATTTGTTATATCATGTTCTGATATGGAATAGGATCACCTGGTTTGCACGATGGACGTAGTAACGACTTTTTCATTGCTAGTCAGTTTGTCTGATAGATTTTATGAGAGAGTCTTCTTGACATTAGAGTTTACTTTTAGTTCTATGTGGTCTCGAAGTTCTCTTTCCTTAGCTAACATATCGGCAAAGGTAACAAAGATATTTAAAATCACTCCACTGAACTGAAACTGAAAATGCACACATTGTCATTTTCGCTTAACCAGTAGTTCTGATTTGTTGAACAGCATTTACAATATATTTTGGTGCCCAATACTGGCCCTCGTCACCGATTACACAACGAATGTAAAGACTGAAGGTTTTTTTTTTAATCATCGGTGTCATTTATCCCCTTTATGTTAGTAAACTAATGTGTCCACAAATATTACAAACATAATCCGCACAGCTCACACATTCACAGGTACCTTCACACCTCTGCACGCACAAAATGAACAAAACGAATGCAGACGAGTAAGTGTGATTCCGATGTTTGTTAGAGATTGTTGCATCAAACTGGCTCTAAAGACTGTCGTTGTAAGTAGAATCTAGCTTTCATTGCTATAGAAAATAGAAGGATTGGCCATGAGATTAAGGAAAGTGAAGTCGCCAGCGCAATTTACCGTATATATATATATATATATATATATATATATATATATATATATATATATATATATATATATATATATATATATATATATATATATATATATCATGAAAACTAAAGCTAATTCGCTATTGTAAAATTCATATTCGTGATGAGGGGTCCACATGAGTTAAAATAAGTACTATACCACAGATAGATGTTGGCTGTCGCCATGCAAGAAGCATTCCGTTAATAGATTGGGAAAGGGGTGGGCTGGTGAGCTTACTTCCTAAATGACATAAGTAAACGAGTTGGGGGGGGGGGGGGTTGTGTGGTCTCGACGGTATTGTGTCCGCCTCGAGTGCTGGAGGTCCCTGGTTCAAGCCCAGGTGATGACCGGGATTTTTTCACGTGGACTTCTAGTAATACAATTTCCCCTGTACTCTGGTTAGTGATATCGGACGCCCGTGTGTATTGTTGAGCACGTAAAAATTCCCTTGGCAGTTGAAAATCGAAAAAGAGTAACCTAACGGCGCTGCCAGGGCGAAATGTCGAGTTAAAAATCTACCCAAAGTATTTTCAGGATCCTCTTCAGTGCTACGGAGTTTGTGCACTGAGCTGAGTTTCTCCAGACTCAGATTTGAGTTAGGAGGAGAACGGAGTACTTATGGGTTGCACCCGTGTGCCGTGATGTTGATCCATCGACTAAACTAGACTAAGTACACGTGACTCATTTACACGGAAAATTATTTTAAATAGAGACAGCAGGACGGGTGGATTGATGGATGGATTCACACGAATAGACGGACAGGTTAGTGGGACTAATTAGACAGACAGACAAATAAATATAAGTTAAGTATCGGTGAGAGGACAGACAGACAAACAGACAGACAGATGGTGGGCAGGCGAGCTCGTGGACGGAAGGTCCCGGCTAAGAAGGACATTCGGCAGGACTGACAAACAGAAAGATCGATTAAGAAGAAAAATAACACACTTAAAAATGGAAACCGATCAATATTTATACAATTCCGACACAATTTTATGTCGGTGAACCCCTCACTCCATTCCCTAATGCCCCTTTATGTCCACATTTAGCATATGAAACATTATCGACAACGCCCCTGAACCTGCCGACTATGCTCTTTTCTGTTTAAATTCTATTTACATGTGGGAAATCCTCGGGAATACTTCAAATAAAGATGGTCCAGTCAGCGCTTCTGTTGTATTCAGAAAAAACCGCCAATTTCTGCAAGTACAAGGGTAGACACGGAAAAACGATCGAAAAGGAATAAACAGACGTGGAGAAACAAACGTTATCGTCTTGAGACCCTTCAGGCCGCGCCTGGGTTGCAGAAATTCCAATTATTACCGGATAGGAGAAGTGGAAATTTCATTGAGTCTCTCTCCAAGGGTGGCCATTCTATTGGCGAGGTCGTAGAGTATCCGCATTACAACGAGCTGACGGAAATATGAGACAAATTCTCACGGCAATACGACTGTTTGCTAGCCGCTGTAGCGTAGTGGCTAGACGATCGCCTGCCGGCCCGGTCACCATGGGTTCGAGTCCGTATCGCGGAATTTCAACATTGGCCTTGACGCCTTATCAAACAGCAGTCCATAAAAAAGGCTACTGGGTGTCATGCGAACGGACCTTGCAAACGTTATTGTCCTGGAAAGACTTACTTCAGCGAGCCTTTATTCTGGTGGTGAATCGACCTTGCCAGAAGGCTATCTTACACGTGGAAAATATATGTTCCAAAGTCTGCTTCTCTCAACAGATGGGGCATGCGACATCTTCGGATTTTCTTATGTGGACAGGTTGGTAGCTGATGCTAGAACATCCATCTAACAAAAGCATTTAGTGGCTGGGGTGCCAAGTACCATAAATCGCTCCAGATCTGGGACTTTGGCAAGTTCATTCTCTGGACACCCACTAGCCTTGTTAGGATTGTTAAACGCTTTTTTGGGGGATGGGGGGGGGGGGGGGAAATTGCACTTTATTGTGGACTTTCCTTCACTTATTTCCTGGACCACCACGTTGCTGCTTTCCCTGGCCGACACCTCAGGCAAAAGTCAAATGTTGCCTTTTCTGACACCTTGTTTATTGGACTGGGTATATCCCATCACATCATTTAATATCAAGAATTCACTGGTACGATAACACTGTTAACCTACCGTTCCTTCCTGTTCTTAGCACAGGCTGAAAGTCGCGGACTGGTTCGCCTGAGGACTCCCGCAGCATCATCGTCAGCCTGGCTTTGCTGGCTTTGAAAGTCCTCGGTGACGGACTGAACTTTGTTTCCTGCAGTACAGGGCTACGGTCGACAGCCTTGGCGACGCTTCCAGCCACTTCCTTGTGAACGTGTTGATTTTCCTCATTATCGTCGATACCTCTCTCTTGCTTATCTCCTAAATAAACAGGGGCCACAGATGTTACGGAATCAAGACAAACTAGAAACAAAGCTCTTGAATTTTCCTATCAGTCTGCTCTTGTAGATTGCTTGCGTAACGTTTTTTGCTGTACTCCGTTTGTGTCTTTCACCTAGGCATCATACGCTCGTCCGAGACTTTGACGGGTTCCTTCTTTCCTGTGGCATTGCCTGGTTTGCCACTATCAGCGCAGTTGCCGCTACCGTGATCTATATAATTGACTTAATAGTCTTAAGGGTCATCCTGCACAAGGATTGTGGTGTCATCCAGAAAAGCCTTGAGTGCCGACATCCTGCAACCTCCGCTGAGTTTCCGACCTTGTGCGTAGCCGGTCGTCGCAACCAGAATGACCTGTATCCCCATGTCGAAACGTACTGGCGAAATCGTACATCCCAACGCTATGCTTTTAGGATGACACATCTGAGTGTGCACTGTGAGTGGCACCTTGCAGTCTTGACAGACCAAAGTATGTGAGTTGGAATGTAGCCAATATTCCATCACAATGCCTGGACAGAGCTTCAGAGAAACATGTGGTGCCCAAACGACATGTTCCCTCTCTCGGCCTATTCTTGTGTTTTCCAGAGGAATGGGTAACCAATACGTCTGGTACAAGGTAGGCTGCAGACGCTGGCGGCACAGCGTCAAACCTCCGAGACCTCGCCTCCACGAGCATAAGTAAAGAAACGATAAAAGTAGTGGTATTTCAATTGCGCTTGCGCTCCCACCTATGCTACACCCTTCATGTGTCTTCACAAAGTCGGACTAGAGTCAAGCTCAACAGGGTCTTCTTTCCCCGCTGATTCTACCAAGCCCGTTCCCTTGGCTGTGGTTTCGCTAGATAGTAGATAGGGACAGTGGGAATCTCGTTAATCCATTCATGCACGTCATTAATTAGATGACGAGGCATTTGGCTACCTTAAGAGAGTCATAGATACTCCCGCCGTTTACCCCCGCTTGGTTCAATTTCTTTACTTTGACATTCAGAGCACTGGGCAGAAATCACATTGCGTCAACACCGGTTGACGGCCGTCGCAATGCTTTGTTTTAATTAGACAGTCGGATTCCCCTGGTCTGTACCAGTTCTGAGTTGGCTGTTGAATGTCAGCCGACGCGGAGGACGTCTGTGAGAAGCCGCCGCATAGCTGGGGCGGTCCACGGGAAGGTTGCAGCCACGTTCCGAGCTCGGCCGGCCCGCCGACTAGCGGCGGCGGCCTCGCCCAGCCCGGGCCCATCCCAGTCCCGCTTCGTACCCCGGCCCAACTGACCCAGCCCTCAGAGCCAATGACTACGGGGTCGAGAAACGAAGCCAAAACTCTGGGAAGTATTGCTTCAGCATTATATGCTCGCCTCATATACGTGATGGATCCTAAGTGCCTGACAGAGCGTCCGGAAGGCACTGATCTGTTTGCGTTCGTCAAATCTAGTCATAACACATGAGGGCTTGTCCTCGCTGACTTCGCTTTCTAGGTAGCTTTCCAGATCATTGTGACATGTTCATCTCATCCGAGAATCCATGAGATACCACCACCCTTTCTGTAGTCGAGTACATGCTCTCAGTTAAGTACGCCACGATTCTGCTAGCCATGGCTGAGAAGAATACCTTTCTCTCGACATTCGGAACAAATGTATCAATAAATCCAAACGTTTTGGACTATATTATACTTCTCTCAAATATGCGAGGGAACGGGGACATGAGAATACACATGTAATGGTTTCGAAGCTGTGGGGTGGACGTGGACAATGATTTAGCAGAAAATTGTGTACAAAATAATGTAGTGTTTTTTTTAGTATGGACACAACAATCGATGAAACAACAGGCGGTTCATTGCTAATACTGTATATAGAAAACTATCTGGTACTGGAAGAAACAGGGTATGCAAGGTTAGTAGCTAAACAATTAGTGGGATTACTGGGGTCAGTATGGCCACCACATGGTCAACTGCTGGTTTGAGAGTACTTAGGGAGTACTCTACGATTGAGTATACTCCCAGTTATAAAACTTCTCTTCTAAATAGTGGCATTAGCTAACAGTGTCATTTCAACGTGTGCTTTCCTTTGAGTGTGTTCTGCAATGAGAGCCTTTGAGTGTCCCAGACAGTGTCATTCACTTACAGTGTCATTCTGTACATGTGCTTTTCTTTGAGTGAATTTTGCAATGTGATCCTTTGATTATCCCAAAAGGTGTCATTAGCTGACAGTGTCACTGTGTACACGTGCTTTACCCTGAGAGTACTGTGGAATGATAGCCTTTGAGTTTTCAAAACAGTGTCATTAGCTAACAATGTCATTTCTACATGTACTTTCCAAGCTCATTTTCGCCACCCTCGCCTCCAAGAAAGGTGATGATTTATTGAACTTATCTAGTGTGTTTTTACCAGTGCATAGAGTATTTCATAGACATCTCACCGAACATGTATTTCACTTGCTCTGTCTACTGTTGACTTCTTTTAACAGTCCTTCTAAAGAATGTGCTTTAAGATGTCGCTCTAGCGATGTTTTCTTGTCAATATTTGAAACACAGCTGATGATTATGATTTCCAGAGACATATCAAAACATACAGCACAATAGCTAAGCTGCTGCTGGGATGGGTAGAAACATAAACAAATTAGTTGCCTAGCCTTTGCAGGACGTCGCAGTCAACCCCAGCAAGTTTTCACTGTTTGAGATTTCTTTTCAAATTTACGTTTAGTAGTTTGCCATTGCTTTCTGAACGACCCGCACTCATTCCATTGTATAAAAATCAGCGCAAGGAGGTTTGTTCCTAAATAACCCACAGCTGTGTTTCCAATGTGGTATGCGAGATTGCAAATTGCATTCGTAAGCACTTCGCGCCGGTCTCCCTGGCCTAGGCGTTAGCGTCTTTCTCCGTAATCCCGTATATGCTCGTGAGTGACGTAATGTGTGCGAGAATTGGTAGCGGTTCTCGCCGTGTCGGTAACTTACGGGGGTATGTGAGCCGGTCACTCAGAAAGCAATGGCAAACTACTGAGCGTAATCTTGCCTAGTACATCAACGGCAGCTGAAAAATGCTGGTATTGACTGCAACGTCCTGTAAGGGATATGCAACATAAAAAAGCACTTCGCCACAATGCGGGCTAGAAACACATTGCACTAGAGAATGCACACTTTGAGAATTGTTCGAGACCCTGCTCAGTGTGGTAGGTCATTGACAGAGAAGAGATTCATGGCATCAGTCAACTGTTGAAAGTGAAGAACGAAATAGTTATCACTTGCATTGGACTAAATAATGAATGGAATTTATTCATCACCAAGGCTGGTCGAGCATAAAATAGGACCGGCGGAAATTACAGGTCACCACAGATTCACAGTGCCATTTTTGAGCTATGGAATGTGAAGTAAATGATGCCTTTCAGCTAGGTTTTGAGGCGGACCCTGCCAGTACTTCATGCTTGGTGTCAGGCATGTGCTTGCGCCAGCAAACCCAACCTGATGTCGTGAAATTTCTACAGATATGTGCACAAACACTGTTATAATCACATGTGTACATATATTAATAGTGGATAATGTAACCCATAGCCGCCTCCGCAGCTAAGGAGTTACGGACGAAGTTTGTGATCCCGCATAACCGCGGTCGAAACACAGCTGCGTGCGATTTGGCAGCAGACGGCATTGCGTTGGTTTGTTTTACGAATTGGTATGGGTGCCGATCGTTCAGAAAGTAATGGCAAACTACTGAACGTAAACTTGACAACAACAAAAAGAAAAAAATGCTGATGTCGACGGCAACGTCCTTTAAAGGATATGCAACAAACTATGTAAACTGTAACCATGCACTGTAACCTTTGTGCTGATTTTTAGACGCACATATTAACTGTGTAACTTGTGTGCTCATATATTAACACTGTAACCGGTGTGTTCATACTTATACACACATACTACCACTGTAACACATCCTTTGTAACTTGTATTCTTTTATGCATGCATATAGTTTCCATAAAGGGCACACACACACACACACACACACACTTACACACACACACACACCACACACAC
>JACEFZ010005708.1:65000-202375 GCA_014155875.1 Cepaea nemoralis
TTTATTGGTCAGTATGTTGTTCATCTTGCTAAAGGCTACTTTCACCATTGCGATTCTTGTTCTAATCTCTTCAAGGCATCTCCCATCAGATGTTATGACTGTTCCGAGATAATTGTACCGATTCACTTGTTGAAGAATATTCCCATTTACTTGTATTTTACATTATGGTATTTCGTTCTTCCCAGTGACGACCATAATCTGTGTTTTTTTACAATTTAATTCTAATCCCAGTAGTTCACTGTGTGCAACAACCGCATCTACTGATTGGTGCAGATCCTGCTAATTGTCTGCAATTAATACTGTATCATCTGCATATCTAATGTTATTGATGTTTCGTCCTCCAATGCTGATTCCATTTATATCTTCTACATTTCTGAAAATATTTACTGAATCAGTTATATCTGTTAAGACTATACACGTCTGGTACTGAATGAGTGGATTCAATAACTGCTGGTATTGAAGGAGTTAACGTTAGAATCGTCTTGTATTAAAAAGGTTAAAGTAACAACAGGGACAAAACTTATAATAACTGACTAAGGCTGGGGAAGCTAAAATAACAATAAGGGGTGGGGGTGTTAATAATTGTCTAGTTGTGATTGACATCTGAAAACTAACATTATTTTAGGCATACTTAAAGTAAGATAGCAATATTTGGTTGATTGTTGGTACAAAAATTAGTGAAGGTGGACCAGGTACGAGTACCAAAACGTTCTCGTCACCATTGGCAGAGCATGCAGTGACCGGAGCCTTAAGAGAAAAGAAATGCAAATGCGACATCTCATAGATAACGGCGGCGATAATGGTGTCACCGGACATAATCGTAACAGGTCACTCCTTGAACGGAGCCTCGAGAGATAGGAAATACAAGAGCAACATCTCATAGATAACGCTGCAGGGAACTGTTTCACCGGATGTACTGACGGCCCTGGTGTCCTGCGCAGTCAGACACAAGCATTTGTTCTCCAATGTTAGAAACTTAAGACTGGTAGGAAGAGTAGGAGACAGTTGTATTCATTGCTAGACTGAAAGTATAAACCGTTACTGCATCTCTTAAGTGAACATGTGGGACTTCTAACGCTGGAGTTAGCTCTGTGTCTAACAACCAAGCTTCAGTACGAGTGGCATGTATGGTTCATGTATATAGATGCCTCAAATCTTAGAAATCTCAGGTCCACACACCAGCCTGCTCATGCAGAGATCTGCGATAACAAAGACCACAGTGATGACTTCGTGTGTATCAAATGTGGAGAGATTAACAGTGGATAAATGACAAATGTGACTATCTTTGTCTGACACAGTCCACTGACACAAAGATTACTGAAAACACAGCTCAAAGCAATGGGATTGTATATGGGCCGTGAATGCAGCAGAAGGATTGAGTGTTGGAACAGTGTAGACTTATCTGTATTCAACTCGTCACTAGCACATTCTTACATTTTAATATTTGCTAACGTAGACTGGTCTCTGGCCTAAGGGATAGCGATTTTCTCCGTAATCCTGTTTATCCACGCGAGCAAACGCAGCTGCGCGAGAGTTGGTAGCGGTTCTTACCACGCCCGCTACTTACGGGATATGTGAGCCAGCTGCTCAGAACGCAATGGCAAACTACTGAGCGTAATCTTGCCAAGAAATCAACAACAGCGGTAAAATGCTGGTGTTGACAGCGATATCCTGTAATAGGATATGCGAAAAAAAAAAGATTGGTTCACTGGAGTCTGCCCGAGTGCCTGGATGTCGATCCTAGATTGTAAATACATTCGTCAATGGGAGGAAAGAATAGAAATCTCGCATATGAAGTTCTGATTGTACCTTAAACAGGAAACTAAACACATGCATGGCTGGTGATAATATACCATAAGACTAAGTCACAAATCACAAATATGGATATGGAAGTCAAAGTGCACACACAATAACTTGACGTGATAATAGACAAGCATAACAATAACAGATAACAGTAAATGATAATATATTGACAGACTGGCCGTATCCAAGCAACAGACTAAGTATCGCAACACCAGATACGGCACGACTGGTTAATACCGCCATAGAATAGAAACATGCACGGAAAGCTATATGTCTGCCGACCAACACCATTGACAACCACGTGTGTAGAACAAACGTCACAGCCACCAGAACAACCAACAAGCCTTAAATAACGAGGACTAAGAAATCATATTGATCCGCATTACAGGAGAGTGAACAATGCTGGCCGCAGATTATGACATTATTATTGATCATGTGACATTGAAACCTAGTGGGATAAATTCATAAACACAATAAATTCTCAGCTATACATTACGAAAGATGTCGAGTCTCATGGGATACTCAAATGTAATTGGAATGATTCAGTCTCTGTTACTAAAAACTACGATAATTTCAGGCACAATAGGTTTCATTTCTCAGACAGGATTGTTAGTATTTTTTTTTTAAATTCGCATATCCTTTACAGGACATCGCTGTCAACATCAGTATCTTTCAGCTGTCTGTTGATTTCTTGGCAAGATTACACTCAGTAGTTTGCCATTGCTTTCTGAGCGGCCGGCTCAGTTATCCCGCAAGTCACCAGCGGGGGTAGAACCGCTCCCAGTTCTCGCCCGCTACGAGACTCTGCGTGATAAACGGGATTACGGAGAAAGTGTTGTAACCCCTCGGCCAGAGAGACCGGCAATGTTAGTATACGAAGAGATAATAATACATTCAAGATAGCATGTCTTCAAATTGAACAGTTGGACAATGTATGTTTGTGTAAACGTGTGTTTTAGGTTTACTGTTTTCTATGTTATTGTTTATGTGACATGTCAGCCGACATAGTTGATCACATCTCTACACAACCATTGTTCTCAATGTTTTATCATTCGAACTGGTGGAATTATTGGATACTATGGACATAAACAATAAACACATGGCATGCATTGATATTGCCTCTTTATTCACCAACGTTCCATTAGATGAGACCGTGAATATAATAAGTGAACGCATTAGAGACAAACAACTAAAACTAGGCATATCATCAGCTATTCTAGAGAGGCTATTAAAATTATGTATCGCCAACATACAATTAAACTTTCTAAACAAGTCATACCGCCAAATTGACGGAGTGGCCATGGGGAGTCCGCTTGGACCTATTCTAGTGGACATCTTCATGGCACATTTAGAAGAAAAGAGATCCTCGGACATCAATAACTTGGCCTTCTACCGTCGTTACGTGGACGATATACTAATTATCACCACAGACGAGCTACAAGCAACGTCGTTCCAGGCCACAATGAACAAGACGCATAAAAACATCTCTCTATCTATGGAACACGAACACAACGAAGCGTTGCCGTTTCTAGATATCTTAAAGAGACGTAGAGCAGACGGCACAATTCAAAGTTCGGTGTACCGTAAAGAAACATGGACTGGCCAATACTTAAATTTTCAGAGCTTCGCACCTGTCCAGTACAAGCGGGGCTTAGTACGGACCCTGTTTGACCGTGCTAGGAAGATATTCACCCAGGACACACTGACAGAGGAATTTGAAACTCTGAAGAATACCTTAAACCTGAATGGGTACTCCACAGGATTTATAAAGCGCCACTGCCAACAGCCCAAACCGAAACCAGAAGTAACTACAGTCCCTAAACTCAAGGTATTCATCCAGCTAACCTTCCGAGGAGATGACGTAATGCAACGTCTGCGGGACCGGCTCATCACAGCAGTCTGGCGAACTTCTGTGCTGCAACTCCAGTCATCAGGTACAGAACCACACCGATCCCCATCCCAGCAATAAAAGAACCTGTAGCTTTGTACGCCAAATCAAATTGTATTTACCAAGTTACATGCAGATGCGAGGCCATCTACTGAGTAGAACTGAGCGGCAGTTACATTGCAGGGTTTCGGAACACATTCCGAATTTGGTGGACAAGATACTACACACAGAAGACGGTAGCCAAGACAGGCCGACACACCAGAGCAGTCCTGCTTCATCGGTCGCGAGACATGTGTTCGAGAGTGTCACGTGGTTGAAAGAGACAGTGCCTTCCGTGTGTTGTTCAACACACGGAGTAGTCGATTGTTAAAGTTTGCTGAAGCTATAATAATCAACCTTCGTAAGCCGTCCTTGTGCAAGCAGAAAGACATGTTAGTCAGTTTAAAATTACCGTGGTAGGTCATCGACATTACTGTGCGAACATGTGTATATTTCAGTTTGAAGGATGTATCTAGTTAATTCACTTAAGTTGTGTGATTTCTGCAGTATGTACCTGACGAGATGCAGCGAAATATGCCAGGCAATAGAAGAAGTAGTATTAGTGGGAGTAGTAGCAATAGTAGTAGTAGTAGTAGTTGTAGTAGTAGTAGTAGTAGTAGTTGTTGTAGTAGTAGTAGTAGTTGTTGTAGTAGTAGTAGTAGTAGTAGTAGTAGTAGTAGTAGTAGTAGTAGTAGTAGTAGTAGTAGTAGTAGTAGTAGTAGTAGTAGTAGTAGTAGCAATAGTAATAATAGCAATAGTAATAGTAGTAGTAGTAGCGACAGCGGTAGTAGTAGTTGTACTAGTAGTAGAAGAAGAGGAAGTAACAATGGTGGGATATTAGTAGTTGTAGTAATAGTAGTAGTAGTTGTAGCGACAGCAGCAGTAGTAATAATGGCTGTAGTATTGGTAGAGATATAAGGCTCTTTATCGGAATGTGTAAAAGACCCACAAACACACAATGGAACACACATATACAATGGTACAGAGAGACATATATAAACACAATGGAACAAAGGCACACACACACACACTAACACACACACACACACACACACACACACTACACATACAAACACATAATGGAACAAAGTCACATAGACACACACAAACACGCAATGGTACAGAGAGACATACACAAACACAATGGAACAAAAGAACACACACACGCACAAACACACAATGCAACAAAGTTACATAGACACACACACACAAACACACAATAGTACAGAGAGACATACACAAACACAATGGAACAAAGGCACACACATACAGACAAGAACAAAGTCACACACATACAGACAAGAACAAAGGCACACACATACAGACAAGAACAAAGGCACACACATACAGACAAAACAAAGGCACACATATAGAGACAAGAACAACGGCAAGACAACCACTGGACAAATAACTGTCCTAGTAGACGACAACCGATGACGCCAACAACAGCAGCAACTGGTGTACAAAGCCAAGGCGATTTTACCGCCACTCGTAAGAAAAACTCCTCCACAGGAAATAACTGAACTGACACAAACTTTCAATAGTCAAATCAACACACGAGAAAACAGGAACACAGAATAAAATAACACACAAGAAAAAAAATCCAAAGAACGAAGACTGTCGGTTTTCAAATCATCACCAATCCAATGAAGAGAAACTGGGCTAACAGAAGACTATTGCAGTCAAAACACAGCGTTGATACAGAAACAAACGATTTATCACCGACTAGATACATACCAGAAAAGAAGGAAAAAGTAAACACACTATGGGCAAGACAAAGGAAACTGAACAAGAACAACAAGAAAGAGAAACAAGTACAAGACAAAGAAGACACATACAGCATACCAGACACTCTCATTGTAGACACCGACACGTGTGATAAGAACGAGGATCAAGATGATATTGTTGTTGGTGGTAGTACAACTATTTCTTCTATTACTACTACTGCTGTCGCTACAAATACTACTACTACTACTACTACTACTACTACTACTACTACTACTACTACTACTACTACTACTACTACTACTACTACTACTACTACTACTACTACTACTACTACTACTACTACTACTACTACTACTACTACTATTACTCCTACTACTAATATTAACACCACCATCGCTACTACTACTTCCTCTGCTTCAACTACTAGTACTACTACTACTGCTGTCGTTACTACTACTACTATTACTATTGCTACTGTAGTCGATGGTAAAAGACAAAGGGAGACAATCATAAGACTGATGCTTCCTTCACTACGGTGCTAAGAGGTAAAGAGTAGTTCTGACTTCGTTATGGCCAAAGAAGAAAAATAGTGAAAAGAGAGAGAACCTCACACCGCCTCAACCAACAAAAAAAAGATGATAGTAATTAGATAAGAAGATATACGAGATCTCAGGCAGGGGCCTCAACTCTGGACATGACTGTCATATTTGAGACCCAGACATTGGATTGAGGTGCTAGATTGTGGTAGAAATAGTGGTTGTAAAAACTAAAAGAGACTAAACAAACAAATCAAGAACAGTACAAAATTAGCTCTTTATTTATCTCCTCTAGCAGAACATGTTTGATAACACATTGCAATAACAGATACAACAGACAACTGTATATATCAAACATCAACCAAGGTGGGTAACCCCTAATCGAATCAACAGCACTTAAGACAACAGGGTACACCAAGTACCACAACACAGGTGCTCCAAGCAATAGCTGGTTAGACTGACACAATAAAGAACCTTGACACAAGCAACACTGCACAGACAATAAGGCACTACAAAAACATAGGTTACACAACATAAACCCCAAGACACGACATAAACAAAGAGTTGTGACACAATTTACTATCCCACCAAGAACCCAGGCCTGCTGACACTAACTAGTCAGCCGCTCCTGTAACAATGGAAAACACAATCTATGATTATCATGGTAAAGACAACATATTAAACACATGAAGCAATGAGCACATGCAATATAACATTTGAATTAACCTACATATAACAAATGTCATCCATCAAATTATCCACTTTGCTATTCCCTCTAGTTGTACTACTGCTATCATGAGACTACATCTCTAATGGTTAAATGCAGCAATCAATGCTGCATCATCAGATCACCCACTATTGTCTTCTCCAGTCGTGCCACTGCTGTCATGAGATTACACTTGATATTGCTAGGATGGAACACCTTCTAATGCAACAACCTCAGCCTGCTCCACCTCCCCATACAGCCCAGCATTCACTTACAGAATGTCTTCAGTTCAGGGAGGTCATTACCTACAGGTCTCTGGTCCAACACAACTTCTCATCCCCAACAGCACAGGCTGACAATACCCCCCATAAATGCCAATGTTACACAGCAACACTAATCAACTTGTCAAAATCAACACCGAACACAACTCAGCTACACCGGTGTACAACGACTCTAACAGGACAACACCATTTTAACATGTACATACAGGACATAAATACAGTTCAATGCACCAACAGCAATCAAGCAGACATAGGATATGCAATTCAACATGACATCACCAGGACACACACCTTTGTACACCAACTAGACAACCTCAATATACCATGACACCAGCAACAATCAGGACACAGGCTATAACATAAGTCACCGACAACAACTCAGACATATAACATACATCGCGACATAAAACCATCACAATCATCAAATGATCACTCTCACCATAGCCATAATCATCCCAATCATCCTAGCTGACACTACATGATCAGCCTCAACATAGTCACCACAATCATAATCCCCATCATCACTATCACCATAGCCATCATCATCCCAATCATCCTAGCTGACATCACTACATGATCAGCCTCAACATAGTCATCACCACAATCATAATCACCATCACAATCATCAAATGGTCACTCTCACCATAGCCATCACTACAATCATAATACCCAATGCACCACCTTTCCCCCATCTTCTGTCATTTAAATACCTAAACTTATGAGAGATGCCATATATGACACACTGCTCCTGCAATGTCCATGTTTTGATAAAGGATATCAACAACAATATGACATCACACACATTACCGCATGATATTATAAATTAATAACCAACAGGTAAAACATGTTTAACTATGAAAAGTAAAGGAAACAGGAATAACCATATTTGTAGAATGTGACAATGTAACCTTACAAATAGAAGAATCACAACATTCACAGAAAGTTAAAGATAAAGATAAACATGTATTACACAGGAACTCAATTGAAGAACTCTCTGATACCCTTAAGACAATTCATAAAATAAACACACAATATTACCAAGTGAAAGTACACAAAATAGTGGCCAGAGTGCCTCATTCATATGAGACAGGATCCAAGCACAACAATGCCCATGGCAGGATACAGAACATTAGTACTAATATAATAAACAGTGTACTATATATATTATGTCATTATTACACACTAATGACCAATAAGTGTTATTCAAGGCCCAACACAATCAGTGTAATATTATCTGTGAGTGGACAGCAAATGTGCAGTTATGCCCTCTATTTCCCATCATTCTTCCTACGATACACCGGTTATAAATTTTCTTCTCTTACGCTACGTGTCGCATAGCAAGTGCATATATCTTTGCGAAAGGTGGTACGTAGCAATAAATCACACCCTTCCCCTGGTACAACAAACACCCTGTTTTACTACACATGAAACTCCCAGTTTGATACACTAGCACAAACACTACTGCATTCTGGTAACAGATGTGACACCAGACTTCAATGCTAAATGAGAAACCCCTTTACCAATATCAGTTCCAGATGCACCTGCCTGTTCTCCCTCAGTAAAGCCACACTTCATTCGCAGTTACGATTATACAATGATTGCTGATACGCACCCCGCGTATTAAGATGCATTATTTCCTACGCCTAGTGGCTATCAATCTGCATGGCGTCCCTACAATTCAACACATTATTTCCTTCACTTCTATTTATTACCTACATGTCCTAACTACATAGCTTAACCATTAACCCATCATTGCCACATATAACATGTAAGTACTCTTCTCTGCTTTACACATGTTATAAATATTACACCTATATTATGGTTACTTTCCCCTACTCATTGTTGCTTTGGAGTGTTCATACCCAACACTTGACCAAACATCCAATGTGATGCTCACCATAATCACAGAATAATCCTGTAAACATATCTTGCTGCTGTATACACATACACATATGATTCTCACCACTCTGTTGTTAAGTAACCTTCATTTCTAGCAACCTCACAAGCACTTACTCCCTTCCATGCCAACATGGCCTGCATGGCACCATGTGGCATTATTTCAGTCTTTACTATAAACTAATTTATGACCCCACACATTGTATATTTTGGTGAATCTCCCACATATCTATTTAGCCAGTAACACATTAATGCCATAGGATAACCATGTAAAATAATTCCCAACAAAATAATCTTGTGCCAGCATGACATGACATCAGTCTCTATGATACTTAACCACCATCAATGACATATTCTACATATTTCACATCACCATTGTCTGATTGCTGACAGCTCTATGTGTTACATGTTATTTTCATAAAGCTTTAGGGATACTAAATCCTTCTGTAGAACAGCTCATTTCAATAGCACTTATTCATATTATCTATTTATATTTCTTTGTTCCTACAGGCTCACCTACCTAGCAATTATTTTCACCTATGCCTGTTCCACCATGTAAACACTTTCAAGTTGGTAAACTGGCGTGTGCTGCGATTATACAAATATTTATTAAATTAAACATTTTAAACTTAATCAGTTAAAACTTACAGTTTTGTCACAACATTAGTTGACACAGATCAACTCAGGGAATTGTTCCCACACCTGACAACAACAGAACAGCACTGAACTGAAGGCCATGCTGCCCGCATCTCTCATCAGCACAAAGGACTGCTAAAACAAAACTGGCTTCCGATTCCTTTGTTAAGCCGAGTTCCGGTTGTGGCCAGGACAAATACGGCTTTGATAGACCAAACTAAGGTGCATCGGAATGTTGTAGACACCAAGGTGCATCGGTTTGGCGCTATCACACTACTATTACTATTGCTACTACTATTACCACTACTATTATTATTGCTACTTACTCCCACTAATACCACTTCTTCTATTGCTATTATTGCTACTATTACTACTGCTACTATTACTATTGCTACTTCTATAATCACTACTACTACTATTACTATTGCTACTATTACTAATGCTACTATTACTATTGCTACTATTGTGAGTGGCACCTTGCAGTCTTGACAGACCAAAGTATGTGAGTTGGAATGTGACCAATATTCCATCACAATGCCTGGGCAGAGCTTCAGTGAAACATGTGGTGCCCAAACGACTTGTTCCCTCTCACGGCCTAATCTTGTGTTTTCCAGAGGAATGGGTAACCAATACGTCTGGCACAAGGTAGGCTGCAGATACTGGCGGCACAGCGTCAAATCTCCGAGACCTCACCACCACGAGCAGGTGGCGAGAGATGGCCAGACCCTGGAACCCAAGGGACCCCGCTTAGAGGCGTTCAGCCAAGTCCCACAGGTGAGGGTCTCGTACCCGCCCGGACCATAAGGACGCGTACATCTGTCAGTCACATGTGTTCGGACCTGTGTAAAGCGTGCACTATCGTCAGACTCTCCGCCTGACCTTAGCGGACCCCACAACCAGCTGGAATAGGCCCACCGGAGATACCGCAGGAGATAGTGCTCGTATTATGAGGAGATATTGCTACTATTATGAATATGATAATCAGCCATTCATTCAATGCTAATGTTTTACTGGTAACATTTCAAAACGTTTTTAACACACACTCCTGTACCACAACACCATCTCAGCATCAATCACATTATGTTTTTGTGAACATGGTCTATCAGCACAACGAGACCATAATAATGTCAGCACTATGCAACACTGCTTTCGGCGAGTCGTGACCTGTAAAGATCCTGTAAACGACTGTTTACCATAGTTATGTGAGAACACGCACGGTTGAAAGCCACACCGCTGATGTACCCCTTCACGTGTGTTAATGGTTATGAACCGACCCCATGCGACCGATGAATCAATTCTCCAAGCAATCGTCAACCACCCCGCCGTCCCAGTTGCTGTTACGTCGCACACCACCATTCACACCACGCCGCCAGATTCCAACGTCCCAGTACTATAGTTGTTGTAGTGGTAGCAGTAGTGAAGGTATTAGTACTGCACCAAACACCACCCTCACTCAACGACGGACCCAACTCACGACACTCAACAACCGACCCACAGGAGAGACCCCATAGTCCATACCGACCCATCTCAACGACACTCAGCGGACCCGCAGGACCCGCCTCAAAAAAGAAACTCAAAACGATAGTCAACCCCCCTTACTACACTACTATGGGTCTCCTATGTTTGCCCTAGTTTTTGGGGAAGCAAATGTGGGACTCGTTGACTGCATCCTTGCCTAGTTTAATGTTTCACCGTCTAATTGAACAGCTGCTTGTTGGTCATCATATAATGATTCAATTAAGTGGATCAGATGTGCTGGATTTTAACGAATTGGTATGGGAGCCGGTCGTTCAGAAAGCAATGGCAAACTACTGAACGTAAACTTGCCAAGACATCAACAACAGCAGTAAAATACTGGTGTTGACAGCGATGTCCTGTAAACACAGGATATGAATTTTTTTTTAAATTAAATTAAGTGGATCCAATGAGCTGGAGTCCTTGCTATTTATTGTATAATGATTCAATTAAATTGATCAGATGAGCTGGAGACCTTGTTGATCGTGATTTTATGATCCAATTAAACGGAACTAATGTTGAACACAGTCAAAGTCCTTATTATTAAGATCTACATTGTACTCTACATTTCTCAAAGATCGTTCTCGTGTTGAAGACATGGTCCCAGGTTCATCCGTCTTGACTAAAAGTTGCTTGTACTTCTTGTATTGGTCGAGACAGAAACACGGAGCTGATCCACGACGCTGGTAATCGAGTGAGATGGCAAAACATGACCGCCCACGCTTATCGGCATGGCACATGATGGATGGATGGACTTCTTGTATGTCATATTCTATCTTATTTGCAAAATCCTTCATGGTTATTCACAGTGAGAATTTGTTAGCATAATTTATGGTTGCGATGTTTGATAATTGGTGTGCAGTTTAAAATGCCCTTTCTTTTACAGAGGAGTGTAGATAGTTCTCTTCCTTGCGTTGGACTAAATAGCCAAATTAAATCTTCACACATAGTGCATGGCAGATACGGACGCTGTTAGGACATTCGCCTTTTGCATGGGTTAGTTCTGCTGTTGTGTCGTCACAACCTGGTGCCTTTCCTTTCTCTAGACTTTGTATTGCTGATCGTACTTCCTCTGCTAAAGGTTGGTCTTTCTCTAAGCTTGCATGCATATTAACTGAGCTCTTTGTCTTGTCATCGAATATTTCTCCACAGCAGACCTTCCAACTTTCTAATATTTGTTTGCTTTATGTTAAAGTTTTACCATTCCTATCATTTATTACCTGTAATAATTTACCTTATAATCCTAATAACTTCGAAGCAGTATTTCGAACAACTTCTTAACATCCCATCAGATGTCACAGGAATTCAAGAGACCTACAAAGATGTCACCGAAGAACTAGAACCAGACATACTAAAAGAAGAAATTATAGAAGCCATTAGATTAGCCCCATTGAACAAATCACTGGGACAGGATGAAATACCAAATGAACTAATTAAAGCAGCAAGAGAAGTATGAACAGCTTGGCTACATAGACTATTCCACCATGGTTGGGTAGAACAACAGACACCATGAGACTGGGGAAACGCCATAATTATCCCAATTTGGAAAAATAAAGGCAGCAAAAGAGACTGCACACAATACAGAGCCATTTCACTGATGAGTCATACTGGGAAAATATTTTGCAAAATTCTTGAAAAAAGATTACGAACTACTTTAGAACCCCAGCTAAGCGAAACACAACTTCGGATTTAGGAAAAACAAAGGATGCACAGATGCAATTTTTGCTCTTAGACAACTATAGAACAATCAATCGAATTCAATGAAACAATCTGTCACTCGTACAAGTTACAAAATAGTGCATAAGATGGCAGAACGAAGAAAACCATTTACTGATGGTAACTTTATCAAAGAGTGTATGATGGAAGCAGCAAATGAAATGTGTCCTGAGAAAGCCGATTTGTTTGGAACTATAAGCCTTTGGGCAAGTTCTGTTGTGCGAAGAACAGAAGAATTCGGCGAGAACATAGTGCTACAGATACGCGAGAAAACTAGGAACTTGTGGTATTCTCTGACGCTGGGTGAGTCTACTGATCTCTCGAGTACGTCACAACTTTTCGTGTTCATTCGTGATGTCAGTTTGGACTTTAAGATAACGGAAGTGGTGGCATCCGTTTGCAGCATGCATGGAACAACAACTGGAAAAGACATTTTCATGGAAGTGCAAAATTTCTTTCAAGACTATAACCTTCATTTGAATCCGCTACGAGGTGTTACAGTTGATGAACGAAAAAACATGGCTGGAGTGAGGAAGGATCTGATGGGGCAGATCAGGACTCAGTTGGAAGATTTGCAAATTCGACATCTCCTGTTGCAAAGAAGAGATGGAAACTTGTTCACCGACATCAGAACATTCATCTCATCATTATCTCATCTCATCATGTTCCTCTTGTACCTTGCGGTGTCGAGGTGAAGTATAAACATCGTGAGAGTGCCCGATTATGGGCTTCATATATCGATATTCCCATGGACTCTGCTATTCCCTCTGTCCAATGTTTACGCGGTCGGCCTCTTCCTCTGTTTCCATTTGGTCTGTACATCATTGCTTGTTGTGGTATGCGGTTGACTGGTAACCTACTTGCATAGTCAAACCATTTGACTCGCTGCTTTCTAATAAAATCTAGTGCTGCTTTAACCCCCACTTTAGTCCTGATTTCTTCATTTCTGATCTTATCTCTTCTTGATACGTTGAGTATTCTTCTCGGGAACCTCATTTCTGTTGTTGTGATTTTTCTTTTCTCTTTTTCTCTCGTTGTCCAGGTTTGGCATTGGTAGCGTAGAGTCGGTAGGAAGATTGTGTTGTAAAGTGCTTTCTTAGTAATTATTGATACATGTTTTATCCTTTAGTATTGGTGCCATTTGTCCAATGAGTTGATTTGCCTTATTGCACCTATTTTCGATCTCTTCTTCTGATCTTCCATTTGATGATATTATACTTCCCAGGGATGTTCGTTTAGGTGAATTGTTGTTGTTTTTTCTTCTTTAGTTATAGTCATTACCTCTGTTTTGCTTGTGTTAATTTTCATGTTATGTTTCCTACACATTTCGTTTAGACTTTGTCGACCAAGAAAAGGCATTCGATAGTGTAGATAGAAATAAGCTGTGTGAAATCCTTAAACAATATGGAGTGAGTACACATCTAACAAACCTATGTAGAAGTTTATATAACAACAGTGAATGCATAGTAAGAGCAACTGGAGGACACTCAGAACCCTTCACCATAAGATCTGGAGTACGACAAGGTTGTGTCCTGTTCCCTCTCTTGCTCGTAACATATATAGACAACGTATGTAAAGAAACCAGCCAAGCAGAGACAGCAAGAATACCGCATGACGAGAACACAGAAGAAGAACCATCTGCAAATCTAACCATTAGAGAACTCCTGTTTGCGGACGACCAAGCACTAATAGCAAAATCAGAAGCTGAATTACAAGACCACATGAACAGTCTAAACGAAATGTGTAGGAAACATAACATGAAAATTAACACAAGCAAAACAGAGGTAATGACTATAACTAAAGAAGAAAAAACAACAACAATTCACCTAAACGAACATCCCTGGGAAGTATAATATCATCAAATGGAAGATCAGAAGAAGAGATCGAAAATAGGTGCAATAAGGCAAATCAACTCATTGGACAAATGGCACCAATACTAAAGGATAAACATGTATCAATAATTACTAAGAAAGCACTTTACAACACAATCTTCCTACCGACTCTACGCTACCAATGCCAAACCTGGACAACGAGAGAAAAAGAGAAAAGAAAAATCACAACAACAGAAATGAGGTTCCCGAGAAGAATACTCAACGTATCAAGAAGAGATAAGATCAGAAATGAAGAAATCAGGACTAAAGTTGGGGTTAAAGCAGCACTAGATTTTATTAGAAAGCAGCAAGTCAAATGGTTTGACTATGCAAGTAGGTTACCAGTCAACCGCATACCACAACAAGCAATGATGTACAGACCAAATGGAAACAGAGGAAGAGGCCGACCGCGTAAACATTGGACAGAGGGAATAGCAGAGTCCATGGGAATATCGATATATGAAGCCCATAATCGGGCACTCTCACGATGTTTATACTTCACCTCGACACCGCAAGGTACAAGAGGAACATGATGAGATGAGATAATGATGAGATGAATGTTCTGATGTCGGTGAACAAGTTTCCATCTCTTCTTTGCAACAGGAGATGTCGAATTTGCAAATCTTCCAACTGAGTCCTGATCTGCCCCATCAGATCCTTCCTCACTCCAGCCATGTTTTTTCGTTCATCAACTGTAACACCTCGTAGCGGATTCAAATGAACGGTTATAGTCTTGAAAAGAAATTTTTCACTTCCATGAAAATGTCTTTTCCAGTTGTTGTTCCATGCATGCTGCAAACGGATGCCACCACTTCCGTTATCTTAAAGTCCAAACTGACATCACGAATGAACACGAAAAGTTGTGACGTACTCGAGAGATCAGTAGACTCACCCAGCGTCAGAGAATACCACAAGTTCCTAGTTTTCTCGCGTATCTGTAGCACTATGTTCTCGCCGAATTCTTCTGTTCTTCGCACAACAGAACTTGCCCAAAGGCTTATAGTTCCAAACAAATCGGCTTTCTCAGGACACATGTCATTTGCTGCTTCCATCATACACTCTTTGATAAAGTTACCATCAGTAAATGGTTTTCTTCGTTCTGCCATCTTATGCACTATTTTGTAACTTGTACGAGTGACAGATTCATTTTCAGCAAACTTTCCCGGAAAAGATTTCTTTGTGTTTCTAAAAAACGTTTCATGGACTCATATTTCTCACAGCGTAACTTTCCAGAAAACTTTGAATATGTTGATAGATGTTTTGTTTCCTAGTGACGCCGAAGTTTGTATTCTTTCAAAACAGCAACACTTTCTCTGCATATTGCGCAACTGGTTTCCTGGTCTATTATTTCCACAAAGAAGTATTTTACTCCCCATTTTTCATTGAAAACGCGACACTCGACGTCCACTTTTCTTTTCTTAGTAGCCATAATGAAGGGTGAAGTACTCGGGATCTGAAAATGAAAGGGACATTGAATTAGAAACATAATTAAAGACCTATTGAAACACAAGAAAAGCAGAGGACAAGGGGTCACTGGTGAAACTACGGCTCACTAAAGATGCGTATAAAGTTTATAGGTACTTATTATTTCATAATAAGGTTTGCAAAATATATAAATAGGGCCGGTCTAAATAAACAGCCCAGAGCAATGTTTTTCAAACGGGGTTCCGCGAGGGGCAGCCAGGGGTTCCGCCGAAACATACCTAAATCGCCTCAATGCAACATTTCTGCCCATTTGGTTTATTACATAAAATAGTACAGACATTTGGATCATCACACAGAGTTCCTTGAGCAAAGTAAACATTTGCGTAAGGATCTGCTCCAGGGGAAATGTTGAAAAACACGGGCCTAGAGATCAGCTCGATTAACACCTTGACCGGGGAATTCTTCTGAGCTGGGGATAATATTTTCGTAATAACACGAGGATTCTATGGCATTTTTAGGCTGTGTTTGCTACTTTATTGCCTCTATTCACACTTGTAGTTCACATACCTATCACTATCAAACAAGAAATCCTTGTTACATACCTATATAAAGGATGACTGGCAAAATTAAGTAAATACTTCTGGAGCATCGGACCTGTGTTGATAGACGGACTCATCTGGGGGAGGTAAATGTGTGTGTGTGTGTGTGTTTGTGTGTGCGTGTGTGTGTGTGAGAGTTGTGCCATGGAAACCATGGTAACGACAGAGCGTAGGCGGTTCTACCACGAGCCGGGAAAGGACCTGGGATGGCGCGAAATGAGCAAACGTCACGATAAACAAGAAAACTAGATACAATAATTTATAATTGAAAATATTAAATTTTAAGACAAATAGCGGCCAGGAGGCCTCCGCACATGTGAAGATCTCCTATTATTCTAAATATATTTACATTTAAATTGTATCACAACGTCTCGTGTTCCATACTTTATATCAAGCAAGTTCGAGTACAGTCGGCGGGCCGGGTGAAATGACGTCGCGGGCCGGTACCGGCCCTCAGGCCATAGTTTGGTTACCCCTGCTCTAAGGGACCAATTGCCTGGGACAACAAGAGATACGGAAGAGGAATGTGTTTTATCATGTACGTAAGTAGTAGTCTGTTAACATATGGTATTATTAATGGTATTATCAAATGGAACATAATTTGGTCAAGAAATACAAACAATACACACCATCTTCGTGATAAAACTTAACATGCATATCATCTCCTTCCCGTATTTCCCCTTGCATCATTTTATCAATTGCTTCAAATGAAATTCACACTTAAACAATATTGCCACATTCGTCTTTTGCCTGCTGTCACGGCCTAAGGGCTACTTTGTCAAAATTGATGCAAAGAATCGTCATCGAAAATAAAGAGCTGTCTGTCTGTGGGAAAGCAGCAGGCGGTATTGACAAAGGGTGCTTGCAACACTGACTGCGATCTGCTGCCTGTCTGTGTAAGCAGATATACATCAGGGCGGCAGGAGACAACCGCGGTACAGCCCGAAGACATTGATGCAAGCGGGGGCTATCTTCCACACGCTGCTCAACGACGGGATGGAGGCTCACAGCGATAAGCATGGTCATTAATTTCGTGTGCCCTGTAAGATTCAAAGGTCTGCCCTCTTGTTTTTAAACCCTCGAATTAATAGACTTTCATTGGGGAGTGGGAAAAGGAAAGGAGGAGTGATATTATCGAAAGGAGGAGTGATATTATCAGAGTTGTGGAAACGGCTGTTTACAAATCAGGGACGGATATTAAGAAACATAAGGGAAAAAGTACAAGTTATTATTGTTGTGGTGTATGGTAGTGACGGTGGTAATGTTGCTGATTGAAGATGTCAGCGTTATACTACAAGTTTTGTTGACATTGGTTTTGTTGTTGGTGGTTTTATTGTTGATGGTATTATTCTTGGGGGTATTATTGTTGGGGGTATTATTGTTGGGGGTATTATTGTTGGGGGTATTATTGTTGGTGGTATTATTGTTGGTGGTATTATTGTTGGGGTATTATTGTTGGGGGTATTATTGTTGGAGGTATTATTGTTGGTGGTATTATTGTTGGAGGTATTATTGTTGGTGGTATTACTGTTGGGGGTATTATTATTGGGCGTATTATTGTTGGGGGTAATATTGTTGGGCGTATTATTTTTGGGGGTAATATTGTTGGGGGTATTATTGTTGGGGGTATTATTGTTGGTGGTATTATTGTTGGGGGTATTATTGTTGGGGGTATTATTGTTGGTGGCATTATTGTTGGGGGTATTATTGTTTGGTGGTATTATTGTTGGAGGTATTATTGTCAATGACAACGATACAAGTTTATGCACCAACAGCAGACAGTAGTGATGACAGCATTGATATTTTATAATGATTTAGAGAATGACTTCAAGAAATGCGAGGAATTCTGAAGTAAATATAATAATGGGTGACCTGAATGCGAAAGTTGGAAATCAAAAGGACGGATGCGTAGTAAGGCAAGTATGGACTAGGGGAACAGAATGAAAGAGGTTGCATTCTAGTATTGTGACAAAAGAGCATGATGTGATTATTGGAAATACCTGGTATCAACAGTACTCAAGGAGCTTATGGACATGGAGGAGTCCTGATCTTCTGATATAAGATCAGAAATCAGATTGATTACATTCTCATCAACAGAAGATTTCGAAATGTCCTTAAAAGTCGCAAAAACTATACCAAGCGCAGACTGCTACAGCGACCATAGATTAATCTTAAGCAATTTACATATAAAATTAAAGAAAGTCAAATATACGCCAAGAAACACAAAATTTGATCTACAGACACTGAAGAGTGAGGAGATAAAAGATAAATTCAACGTAGAAAGAACGAACGAACGAACAAACGGACTTTATTTGAAGTAAAGAAGAAGTAAAGAAGTTTAGAAGTAAAAAAGTTTAGAAGTAAAGAACAGTTTCGATGCATTGTCCGATATGGAAATATTATTTCAAGACGTCAGTGACCAATTGGAAATATTAAAGAAATCAGTCAACCAAGCTGCAGAAACAACCATCCCAAAAATAAAGATAATAGGACGCAAGAAATGGATGGCGGAAGACATCTTAAAACTCATGGAAATAAGAAGAAATAACAAAAATACCAAGGAAAAATATGAAAAGATTTATACGAAAATTAGGAAGCTATGCAAAGAGGCAAAAGAAACATGGTTTGAGGGAAATTGAAAGGAAATTGAAAACCAACACAACACACGGAATACCAAATTAATGCACAAAAGAATTAATGACATCACTAACAAGAGAACACACGTATCAACGGGTTGCCTAAAAACCAAAGATGGCGAAATCATAATAGAAAACGATCAGATTTTACATGCGTGGTCAGATTATGTGAAAGACCTTTATGATGATACAAGAGAAGAACAATCTGATCATCCGAATAATAATGAAGGACCATCAATTTTGAAGATGGAAGTTCAGAATGCTCTTATCCATATGAAAACTGGCAAGACCCCGGGTACAGATAACAACACAATAGAAATGATCAATGCCTTAGAAGAATATGGAATAGACAAAGTCATCAGACTGCTGAACGCAATATACGATACTGGAGATACACCTCCTGAATTATGTAATTCTATATTAAATGCAATCCCGAAGAAATCAGGAGCCTTGGAATGTGATCTACATCGAATAATTTTTATAATGAGCCACATCACGAAGATTCTGATGAGAATTATCATGCAAAGAGTCAGGAAGAAAATACAACCCGAAATAGGAGAAGAACAATGTGGGTTTGTAGAAGGCAAGGAGGGTACAGTAAATGCTGTGTATATACTAAAAACAGTAATTGAACGTTCTATAGAAGTAAACAAAGATCTATATCTTTGCTTTATTGACTACACAACGGCTTTCAATAAAGTGAGACATGTCGACAGCATAAGGATGCTTAGAAGATCTACAAATTGATGGAAAAGATTTTAGTCTGGTTAAAAAAAAACAACATATATTGGAAACAGCAAGCTGCCATCAGAATTGATAATGATGTAGGTCAATATTAGCCTATTAAGAGAGGTGTGAGACAGGGATGTGTAATGTCTCCAGATCTTTTTTCCCTGTACAGTGAAAATATTTTCAGAAATATAGAAGATGTGGAAGGAATCAACATTGGGGATCGTACATCAATAACATTAGATATGCAGATGATTGCAGACAATGAACAGAACCTGCAACATTTAGTTGATGCGGTTGTTGCACACAGTGAACATCTAGGGTTAGATTTGAACAGTAAGAAGACATAAATTATGGTAGTCACTGGGAAGAAGGAAATACCACAATGTGATATGCGAGTAAATGGGCATATTCTTAAACAAGTGAATCGCTACAGTTATCTCGGAACAGTCATAACATCTGATGGTAGATGCCTTGAAGAGATTAGAACAAGAATTGCCATTGCGTAGGTAGCACTGGCCAATAAAAAGATATCAATTGAAACGTGAAAAAGTGTGTCGAAGTGCTACATAGAATCTGTACTTTCGTATTGATGTGAAGCGTGGACAATGAGCAGTCAAGCTGAAAAACATCTGATGGCTGTGGAAATGTGGTTTCTGAGGAAACTGCAAAGAATACCATGGACAGACAGAACAACCAATGAACAAGTCCTTCAAGAAACAAATTAAGATAGTAAATTGATTAGAGTCACTAGACGTAGACAGTCAAAACTTTTGGGCATGTTATGAGACGAAATGACTTGGAGAACTTGGTGACAACTGGCAAGATCGAAGGGAAGAGACTAAGGGGAAGACCGAGAAGTAAATACCTGGATGGCTTGGCCATGTGGCATGGTCGAGACAGAAACACGGAGCTGATCCACAACTATAGTGGTCGAGTGAGATGGCAAAACATGACCATCCACGCTTATCGGCATGGCACATGATGGATGGATATATGCGAATAGGAGCGAGGGAGTAAGGGAAGGTAGATTTTCAGATAAAGAGGGGGGGGGGGGGGTGCGTTGAAAGTGAGATATACAGATTGGGAAATATAGAGAGATGTAGAGTTAGGGGGAGAATCAGAGGCAGAAAACTGAAGACGGACAAACGAACAGAGAACCATCGATATAGATAGAGACAGCCACACGAATAGAGAACTATAGACATAGATAGAGACAGCCACACGAATAGAGAACTATAGATATAGATAGAGACAGCCACACGAATAGAGAACTATAGATATAGATAGAGACAGCCACACGAATAGAGAACTATAGATATAGATAGAGACAGCCACACGAATAGAGAACTATAGATAGCGGTAGAGACAGGCACACGAGCACAGAAGTCATGACAGTGATACGGACAGGCACAGGAACAGAGAACTATAGACATAGATAGAGACAGTCACACTAACAGAGAACTAATGTAAACAATATAACATAACACAAAGTAATGCAGCTTTACATAACAGATTTACGACACATACAGGACGTTGCGGCGATTAGCCTTTATCAACAAACAAATACATACACAAAACACGACATATAGTCACGGAGAAGACCTTCCGGTGACTACATTAAGGCGTAACGATGAGATGAGAAGAATAACCAGATGAAAAAATTATAGCAATGGAGAGAAAAAGAAAATTTGAGAAAAAAGTGTCCCTACTTACCTGAGAATCCCAAAATGTGTATATCAATAGAAAATATAAAACAATATATATACATAATTTAAAAAAAAATTAATGTGTAAAATACACATAGAAACGGACACACGAACAGAGAACTATAGACATGGATAGAAACAGACACAGCAACAGAGAACTATAGGCATATATAGAAAAGACAAACGAACAGAGAACTATTGACATAGATAGAAACAGATACACGAACAGAGAACTATAGGCATATATGGAAAAGAGACATAAACAGAAAAATATAGACATAGAAACAGACTCACCTACAGAGAACTATAGACATAGACAGAAACAGACACACTAACAGAGAACTATAGACATAGATAGAAACAGACACACGAACAGAGAACTATAGACATAGATAGAGACAGACACACGAACAGAGAACTATAGACATAGATAGAGACAGACAAACTAACAGAGAACTATAGGCATATATGGAAAAGAGACATAAACAGAAAAATATAGACATAGAAACAGACTCACCTACAGAGAACTATAGACATAGACAGAAACAGACACACTAACAGAGAACTATAGACATAGATAGAAACAGACACACGAACAGAGAACTATAGACATAGATAGAGACAGACACACTAACAGAGAACTATAGACATAGATAGAAACAGACACACGAACAGAGAACTATAGACATAGATAGAGACAGACACACTAACAGAGAACTATAGACATAGATAGAAACAGACATACGAACAGAGAACTATAGACATAGATAGAAACAGACACACGAACAGAGAACTATAGACATAGATAGAAACAGACACACGAACAGAGAACTATAGACATAGATAGAAACAGACAAACTAACAGAGAACTATAGACATAGATAGAAACAGACACACGAACAGAGAACTATAGACATAGATAGAAACAGACAAACTAACAGAGAACTATAGACATAGATAGAAACAGACACACGAACAGAGAACTATAGACATAGGTAGAAACAGACAAACTAACAGAGAACTATAGACATAGATAGAAACAGACACACGAACAGAGAACTATAGACATAGATAGAAACAGACACACGAACAGAGAACTATAGACATAGATAGAGACAGACACACTAACAGAGAACTATAGACATAGATAGAAACAGACACACGAACAGAGAACTATAGACATAGATAGAAACAGACACACGAACAGAGAACTATAGACATAGATAGAGACAGACAAACTAACAGAGAACTATAGACATAGATAGAAACAGAACACACGAACAGAGAACTATAGACATAGATAGAAACAGACACACGAACAGAGAACTATAGACATAGATAGAGACAGACACACTAACAGAGAACTATAGACATAGATAGAAACAGACACACGAACAGAGAACTATAGACATAGATAGAAACAGACACACGAACAGAGAACTATAGACATAGATAGAGACAGACACACTAACAGAGAACTATAGACATAGATAGAAACAGACACACGAACAGAGAACTATAGACATAGATAGAAACAGACACACGAACAGAGAACTATAGACATAGATAGAGACAGACACACTAACAGAGAACTATAGACATAGATAGAAACAGACACACGAACAGAGAACTATAGACATAGATAGAGACAGACACACTAACAGAGAACTATAGACATAGATAGAGACAGACACACTAACAGAGAACTATAGACATAGATAGAAACAGACACACGAACAGAGAACTATAGACATAGATAGAGACAGACAAACTAACAGAGAACTATAGACATAGATAGAAAAAACACACGAACAGAAAACTATAGACATACATAGAGACCGGCACACGAACATAGAGCTACAGATGTTGTTTGTCCATCAAGAATGATGATGACTGTTCATTTCATCCAGTTGGGTTGAAAAAAATGGACCCTGAGTTCTAAGATGGCTGATAACGCCTATTTTGGCTCGAAATGTTCTTTGACAATGTAGGCAAAGATTGCTTGACGTTCCAGGAGGAGGATCTCCTGCAGTGGTTTTTCTGTCCAGCCTTTTCTTCACAGCTCTTGCAGTCCTGGTTGCTTCACAAGTGACTGTACCCTTATGTAATGATGTACGCCACTAATTACGGTCTTTAGCAGCAGTCTCGCAGGTGTCAAGATGAATTCCAAATAGCTTTCAGTGAGATTTTCAGAGTGTCTTTAAAGGGTTTCTTATGGCCACCTTGGGAGCGTTTACCTCAACGCAGCTCGCCGTAAAACAATCGTTTAGGGAGCCTGTGATCCGGCATACGAGTTAAGTGACTAGCCCATACGAATATGATTTTTCATTAGTAGAGTGTGGATACTGGGCATGGACGCTCTTTCTAGAACTTCAGTAATCTGGGATCTTGTCTTGCCATTTAATCTTCAGTAGCTTCCTAAGGCAGACTGTGTGGAAGTGGTTTAATTTCCTAGCGTGTCGCTGATAAACAGTCCAGGTTTCACAAGCATATAGCAGTGAGGATAATACAACTGCTTTATAGACTTTCAGCTTTGTTTGCAGGCTTATTCCATTTCTGTCCCATACATTCTTGTACAGTCTGCCAAAGGCCACACTGGCCTTGGAGATTCTTGCATTCACTTCGTCATCAATTGTGGCAGCTTGTGACACAGTGCTGCCAAGATAGGTGAATTTGTCCGCAACACTTAGTCTATGATCATTCACTTTTGATATTCGGCACGGTGTGATTATTCCTTGGAGCTGGCTGGTACATAACTACAGTTTTCTCCAAGTTGATATTGAGCCCAAATTTGGCACAGACATTGAGAAAGCTGAAACATTGTGTTGCATGTCTGCTTCTGAGTTGGCATATAGAGCGCAAACAGCTACAGATAGAGCTACAGATAGTTATAGAGACACAAACACATGAACAGAGTTAGAAAAACTATAGACAGTGATTGAGCTGAGAGAAAGAAATGAAGGGGTGGTTATGGGAGGAAAAGAGAAAACTACATATTGGTATAATGAGAGGAAGCGACAGAATAAGAAATGTTGAAACGACCGGGTTACTTGTATTAAAATTCGGTCTGGACCGAAGACATAACGAGTGGGGATATATTCAGCAGTAGTCACCAGTGACGTATAGCAGTCAGTGGCGGGCCGCTAATCGCTGATGTGTGTGACCGGGTCCTGACATTTCGGTTTACAGGCAGCTTACTCACAGCGCCCTGACTATTTGCCGTTTGTGTGTGAAAATAGCGATTCGCCGTGGAAATAACGTGCGTGCATGCGTGCGCGTGTGTGTGAGTGTCTATGTGTGTGTATGTGTGTATGCGCGCGCGCTTGGAGATATCAATTTACATGTGTGAAATAACTGATGTATGTGCGAAAATTTTAAGTTGAAAATGTGGGACAGGGCATTTCCATGTGTGGAAATTAGTTGTATGCATAGAAATACCCGTTGTATAAAGACAAAAAATGTGTCTTTGTGAGCATGTGTGTGGACATGTGAGTGTGTTTCTCGCTGTGTATTTGTATGGTTATAAATAAAATTTTTTTTCAGGACATAGCTGTCAACATCAGCATCTTTCAGCTGTATGTTGATATCTTGGCAAGATTACGCTCAGTAGTTTGCCATTGCTTTCTGAGCGGCCGGCTCACATACCCCGTAAGTTACCAATGCGATTCGAACCACTGCTGATTCTAACCGTCATCACGTTACCGACGAGAGTATACGAGATTACGGAGAACAGTCATAACCTCTAAGCCACGAAGCCGGCTATAAATAATTATGTCGGAGAAATCAAAGCAAGTACGTGTGCTGTAGTTAGAGACGGGTGTGGTACCTGTAAGCCACTTCTCCCACAAGATCTGGCTTCATGACCTGTCAGTGTCTGTAGTAGGAATCTCTGAGCATTTCTCTGCATGTTATCAGGAACACGAAGAACGACTAACAGATTACAAACATGTCCACAGTATCAGCAATAAAATGTTGTGACAGGACCACCAATGCGGTAGTTCATGAAGACCACTGGTCAAATAACAGTTATTAGGATGTTAACAGACGACGCTGACGCTGAATAGGACCTAGAATTAGAATTAGGAATGCTGTGTGTTATTTCTCTAATATAGTTCCCCTGCCCGACAATTAGGAATGCTGTGTGTTATTTCTCAATATAGTTCCCCTGCCCGACAATACGCTTGGTCCATTTGCCAACTTCCTAGTTGATGGCTTGTAATTTTAAAAGAAAATGTTTAGTAAGACCTAAACCAATCTTGCACCGTCTCCATTACCCCGTTGTCATCTGCAAACCTCTGACACCACATATGTTCTTTCAAGATGCCAAACAAGTAACAGTCAGATGGTGCCAAGCCTGGACTGCATACTGAATGTTTCAAGACCTCACATTTCCGATAATGTAGCATAGTCACTCAATGCATCACCGTATGAAGGCGAATGATGTTGTTCGGCAACTATACCCCTTTTGAATGAAGTCCCCGATGTTTCGATCGAATCACGGTCATCGTTGTGTTCACTGTATTGAGCTGCTAGTCACTCTTTCACCCCTTTCCTGGACATTCACCAATAAAGAGCATTGAAATCACAAACGGTGGTTATCATGATTTTCCAACGCAGATTCCTGGGTCTTGTCTTAAATGGAGACAACGGTGTTTCGTTTCAAATCTTTCTACCTATTCATACATTCTTTCCTGTATTAAACAACTCTCTCCATAACGAACCATCATTCTTCTGTAGATTTTGCCAGATTTCGCACACTTTAACCACAGAAATCGAATAAAGCTTCTGTGTTCTTCCACGGCACAATTCGAATATAGCGCAGACATTTTGTAATGACCATAGAGAATACGTAGTCTGTTCGATCCTCACGACCCAGGCATGGGGTATTGCTTAAGAGCCAGTTGTATCCTAAAATAAGATTTTTCGTTGTCCATACTCTTCTATGCCGGTTTCCTGGCCTAGAGGTTAGCAACTTTTCTCCGTAATCTCGTATACTCTCGTAAGTAACGTGACGACGGTGAGAATCAGCAGTGGTTCGAATCGCGTCGGTAACTTACGGGATATGTGAGCCGGCCGTTCAGAAAGCAATGGCAAACTACTGAGCGTAATCTTGCCAAGAAATCAACAATGAGCTGAAAGATGCTGATGTTGACAGTGATGTCCTGTAAAGGATATGCAAAAATACTCTTCTATGCACTTTATAATTAAAGTCTTGTTACTCGTAAATGACTTTGCCTCGTATGCTGAGAAAACGTGAGTATAGTATGACAAGAAAGGTATTTGTCTGGAATAAACAAGCAAGAGAAATAGAGGATGACCCAAGAAAAACATGGAAGTATAGTCAGAAATGCATAATATGGAGATGACACAGACAGAGTGCATAGCATAGCAAAGGATACGACCGCTTGAAGTAAAAGGGTTGATACACTAGAGGAGAAGCTCTAGAAGTAGGTGCAGAGAAATGGTGGCTACACTAGAAGAGAAGCTGTAGAAGCAGCGAAAAACAAATAAGAGAACCCTTACAAGAGACATAAATAGACCTGTGGTGGCAGAATCATTAAACAGTGGAAGTAACATCATAGAGACATAAAGCATGCAGTAGACCTGGGATGGCTGAATCATTAAACAGTAGAAGTAACATCATAGAAGCAGTAGCAGATCAATGTTAGATGCCGTACAAGCGAACTTATAGAATCTGTAGAAGAGAAATGATAGGCGCAGTTGAAAAGAAATGGTAGACGTAGAAGAAAAGAAATGGTTGCAAATGTTGCTGTATGTAGCCGGGGCGCAGTGTTGGGGTGAGCGCCCAACATTGCTTAAATACCCCAATGGCTCGTGAATACATAACCTATGCAGCAAAAGTCCAACTCCTGGCCTTCACGTGGCGGAACTGTTTAAACTAACAGGAGAAGGGGCGACGGCGAGTTTCTGGCGCTGGAAAATAACCAGTATGCTCTAGATGTATATACACATACATGCATGTGCAGACACGTGTGTGCTTGTGTACACATCTAAACTCGAGTGAGACCACAGTCTGCTCTAGCAAAGAAAGGTGCTGAAGACGGAGGCAACCAGCCAAGAGGCGCACCACAGAAATCAGGATGCCACGCAATCACGCAAAATGGAATTTGTCGACTACTGCTAAATTTTATGGTGCTCGCCCTGCTTTGGACCCCCAGGCAGGTGCAGTGCCGGGCCCTATGTCTCGAAATGGTCCAACCACAACTACTGGAGGTCCTTCTCAGATGTCCTGTGGAGCCAGGGGACATGAGAATAGGACGACTGGCCATACTAAACGAAGACTTAAAATAATGCACTGGAATGCGGAGGGAGTCAGCAACAACAAAATAGAATTAGAAAACATCTTGGACCAAGAAAAAGTAAGCATATGTTGCTTGCAAGAAACTCACCTCAATGAAAATATAGCCTTCAAAATCAGAGGCTACCAGTGTTACCGATCTGACCGAAAGGACAGGCAAAAAGGTGGGATACTGACCCTTGTAAAAAATAACATCATGGCTTCCCAAATCGAAGTCTACATGGAAGGGGCTGAGTATCAGACACTTAAACTTAAGACAGGTAATACAGACCTACATCTGATCAATTACTACTGTCCAAGTGACCGCCCACAGGCACTGGACACACTACCATTAACAGAAAAAATGATTGTGTGTGGCGATTTCAACAGCCACTCGCAGAGTTGGGGCTATGATCACATGGACCAGAGAGGAGAGAGACTGGAAGACTGGCAGGATGAGAATAGATTCATCTTGGTTAACAAGCCGTCCGACCCACATACTTTCTATTCGAGATCATGGCACTTTACAACTACACCTGACCTGGCTTTTCATTCACCAGACCTGGAGTGGAACATTACACGAATTGTTGGGAAACAACTTGGTGGCAGCGACCATCGGCCAGTCTTTCTAACTGTAGAAAATGAGCTTGTAAGTGAAAGCAGCACCCTCTCGAGGTGGAACTACAAGAAAGCAGACTGGGAAATGTACAAGAATAGCATCAGCATACTGGTTAGAAACATGAACACTGAGAAAGACATAAATAAAGTAGTTGAAGGGTTTGGGAAACGCATACTACAGGCAGCGCAAGAAACAGTACCAAGAGGAGCCCGAAAACAATATAAACCCTACTGGAGTAGTGAACTGGAACAGTTGCATAATGATGTGGAAGTGTGTAGAAAGCAAGCAGAGGCCACACCCAGCCAAGAGCACCACAATAAATTCCAGCATGCAAAAGCCAAATTTCAAAGGGCCAAGCTGCAGGCTAGACGGAAAAGCTGGAAGGAGAAAACGGAGTCTCTGAACTTTGAAAGAGACACAAGGAAATTGTGGAAGCTAATAAAACAACTTAATGATGAGGGCACAGGGAGAAACTCAAAAATTGCACTACATAAAGATGGAAACATCTTAACAAGAAAGCAAGCAGCTGACCATTTTGCGGACTCATTCGCACAGGATAACAATATCAAAATTAGTCCTGAGAAACAACAAGAGATTCGAGAGAAACGACAACATACAGGACAGAAGGAAATAGTATATGAGATTCTGGAGGCACCCATCACAATCAGCGAACTGGAGCTCCATCCATCCATCATGTGCCATGCCGGTAAGCGTGGGCGGTCATGTTCTGCCATCTCACTCGATCACCAGAGTCGTGGATCAGCTCCGTGTTTCTGTCTCGACCATGCCACAAGGCCAAGCCATCCAGGTACTTGCTTCTAGGTCTTCCCCTTGGTCTGTTCCCCTCGATCTTACCAGTTGTCACCAAATTCTCCAATCCATTTCTTCTCATAACATGCCCAAAAAATGTTGACTGTCTACGTCTAATTTCTCTAATCAATTTACGATCTTCATTTGTTTCTTGAAGGACTTGTTCATTGGTCTTTCTGGCTGTCCATGGTATTCTTTGCATTTTCCTCAGAAACCACATCTCTACAGCCATCAGATGTTTTTCAGCCTGACTGCTCATTGTCCACGCTTCACATCCATATAAAAGTACAGGTTCAATGTAGCATCTCAACACTCTTTTTCTCGTTTCAATTGACATCTTTTTATTGGTCAGAATGTTTTTCATCTTGCTAAAGGCTACCTTCGCCATGGCGGTTCTTGTTCTAATCTCTTCAAGGCATCTCCCATCAGATGTTATTACTGTTCCGAGATAATTGTACCTGCTCACTTGTTGAAGAATATTCCCATTTACTTGTATATTACATTGTGGTATTTCGTCCTTCCTAGTGACGACCATAATCTGTGTCTTTTTACAATTTAATTCTAACCCTAGTTGTTCACTGTGTGTAACAATCGCATCTACTAAATTTTGCAGGTCCTGTTCATTGTCTGCAATCAAGACTGTATCATCTGCATATCTAATGTTATTGATGCATCGTCCTCCAATGTTGTTTCCTTCCATATCTTCAATATTTCTGAAAATACTGGAGCTAGCCATATCAAAACTGAAAATGAGAAAGTCACCAGGAGCTGATGGTATCTCCAATGAAATTATCAGGAACCTAGGAACAGAGGCCAAAGCAAAGCTGTTGCAGATCTTCAATAACAGCTGGACCTTAGGCAGTGTTCCACAAGCCTGGAGAGAAGCAATCATGATACCCCTCCTAATATCAGGGAAAGATGGTTCCATTGCCTCTAGCTACAGACCAATTAGCCTCACCAGCTGTCTCTGCAAAACACTGGAGCGCATCATCAATCACAGACTGCAGTGGTACATTGAAAGTAAAAACATCCTTGTGCCACAGCAGGCTGGCTTTAGGCAGTGCTACTCTACGGAAGATCAGACAACCTACCTCTCTCAAGAAATTGAGGATGCATTCCAAGAGAAGAAGCTGGTGCTTGCGGCATGGATAGATCTGAAGAAAGCCTTTGACAAAGTCTGGAAAGAAGGTCTGATGAAGAAACTGAGAACCTGCAAAGTCAATGGAAGAATGTACAAATGGGTGAAAGCATACTTGCACAACAGAAGAGCCCGAGTACAGATAGACGGACTCAAGAGCAAGAAAGTACTACTGCGTCACGGTGTTCCCCAGGGCGGAGTCTTGTCCCCCATACTTTTTCTAATCTTCATTAATGATCTTGTTGCTAATCTACCGCATGGAATTAAAGCGGCAATGTACGCCGATGACCTGGTTTTATGGAGCACAAATGAACATGCATTAGTGGCCACCAAATTGCTACAAAGAGCGGTAGATATCTTTTGCTGCATGGGCAAATAGATAGTGTGTCAGCATAAACACTGACAAGTGCAGCACCACCCTATTTATTCTCTCTCCAAAACAAAAGGCAGGGACCATCCAGATAAATGGAACACCCCTAAGAGAAGATAAAGAACCAACATACCTTGGAGTAACATTTGATGGCAGGCTGGCATGGAGAAAGCACATCAATAAAGCAGTAGCAAAAGCCAGAAGGAAAATAGCCATCCTGAGAAAGCTAGGTGGAACCACATGGGGAGCCAGTGGGAAAATACTTAGCAAAGTTTATCAACAGAGCATACGACCACACCTGGAATACGGGTCAACTGCGTGGTGTTCAGCATCAAAAACCGCACTACAAGAGCTGGACAAAGTGCAAAATCAAGCACTTAGAGTCACCACAGGAGGGATGAGATCAACCCCTATAGTGGAAATGGAGAAGATGGGGAGGACACAAGCACTGAGTAAACGCTAATACAAGCAGAAAAGTTCCTCAGCTTGCCAGGCCACCCTATGAAGAACAGATTTGAAAACCTAGCTATGGGGCGGTTGAAAAGAAGTAGTTTTATCCACCAGGCCAAACGCCTCTACAGAGAAACCACGGATCTGCCCACAGTTGGTATCCCCCTAACAATTATTCCAGAGCGAACTCCATGGAAAGATGAGCATAGACTATCATTACAAATCCAGACAAAAGTGAGAGGAATATTTGACAAGGAAGAACAGAACAGTGTGCAGCGCAGAACAGCCACTCTCAGCTTCCTTGATGAAGAATACCCACAGGACCTCTGGATCCGAGTCTACACAGATGGGTCAGCACAAAATGCTGTTCGAAATGGAGGAGCAGGAGTGTACATAGAATACCCAAATAATACTAGGGACACAGCTAGAGTACCGACAGGAAAGTACTGCCATAACTACGATGCTGAAATTGAGGCAATCAAGATAGCAACAGAGAAATTACTAAATACCAGCAATGGTACACAACTTGTGGGGCTATTGACAGATGCAAAATCAGTACTCGAGGCGCTCCTGTCTGGGAAATTGCCAGTACTAAGGACACTACTTTCTGAACTTAGCAGTCAGCATAAGGTCACCATACAGTGGATACCATCCCACTGTGGAGTACCCGGAAACGACAGAGCTGATCAATTGGCTAAGGAAGGAGCCAAAGAAGAACAGCCTGATGTGCCCGTTACATACCACCAAAAGAAAAGAATGATCAAATCAGTCAGAAAGCCATCAAAACCTGCTCAAGATGACTACCACGTTATGGACAGACCAGAACAAGTCATTATTCTGCGCCTCAGAACAGGGCACAATAGATTACGCAACCACATGTATACAAAATTCAAGATTGGTGAAACAGCCATGTGCACATGTGGATTGGCGTCGTAGACAGCAGAGCACATACTCCAAGACTGCCCAAAATACAACATATCTAGGCAAACCTTCTGGCCTAGAGAGACGACAGTGGAAGATAAACTCTATGGACCGCTGTGTGAACTGAAAAAGACAGTTCAATTCATACAAGAGACAGCATTGCAGTTATAGACATATTTCAAGCGAACGAAAGAAGAAGAAGAAGAAAAGAAATAATAGAAGCAGTAGACATTGAGCTGAGTCAAGAACCGACATCAAAGCACCCGGGACATGTCCATACCAGTTCCGTCCTAATATCCAACGGCCAGCGAAGAGTCCCAGTACTAACAGTACCAGTTGCAGTCTGATTATGTGTTCGTCTGTCCTTTCCTCTGAGTACTAAGTGTCGACCAGAGCCTCTGGTCACTGACTGCAGCACCATTCTCTCCAGGCCATGGTAATGTATCTGTTTCTCCACACTGTTCACATGATCTCAAATGAACATGACCATTCCTGCCTTAATGTACAACTATACCCCACCTGACCCAACCATTCTGTGCGCCTGTCTTTTTCACACCATACTAGTGCATACACACATTGGCACCTTGCCGTCTTGACAGACGATAGTTTGTGCTTTACAAAGGCATAATAACTTTTACCTATGGCGGTAGCGAATGTGGCTGATAAGGTCAATTCGCGCTGTAAACGTTCGTTCACAGTGGGTGCATGTGAACACGTGGTCATTTCCACCATCATGCACCATCTTACGTCTCACACGCTCGGTGTGTGACTTATCTGCAATAATTTTCTCCTTTGTCTTTATTCCATTTCTGATGTTTGCCATCAACGCAACACGTTCAGAGGCGACATGCTCCCAATGTGCATTAAGTCCATACTATCAATCAATCATGTGCCATGCCAACGTGTCAGATTTTTTTTTAAAAAAAACCTGAAAAAACTTGGGTCCCCCCCCCCCTTCAATTATTCCCCAATTTTTTCCCTTATTGCAGCTTTTGTTTCCAATACAGTATATGTTTTTTTATAAGTCTAATGTTTTCCCCATCAATTTGTAGATCTGCAAGCATATCCACCATGTTGACATGTCTAACTCTATCAAAAGCCTTTAGTGTAGTCAATAAAGCAAAGATGTATATCCTTGTTTACTTCTATAGCACGTTCAATAACTGTTCGCAGCATATACACAGCATTTACTGTACCCTTTCCTTCTACAAACCCACATTGTTCTTCCCCTATTTCAGGTTGTATCTTCTTCCTCACTCTTTGCATGATAACTTTTAGCAAAATTCCATACTATAAGTCTATACTATTAAGTCCACACCATACTAGTAAGTCCTGGGAAAATGATCCAACAGATGCTCCCAATTTTATATTCTTGAAGTGGAGCATGGCATTCTGCGAGAAGCATGCTTGTCTTCACCCATGTTTTGTCAGTCCGTTATAATCAAACTTTTGGTGTTTTGTTTTTTGTTTATTTTTTCCAAACCAGGGGGACCGCCGCATTGTTTTTTTGCATAACCCTTTCTTTTTTTTACATGTGGTTCATTGCTTTGTCTCTGAACTTAAAAAATGGTCAATAAAAATGAGGGAAACGGGGAAAAAAAATTCTTTTGGGGGCTTTAAAAAAAAACCCATAGAAGAAGAAAAAATTGAAATTGGATTAGAAATTAGAAGAATTGAAGAGAATGGTAGAGGAAATGGAAAAGAATTAAAAGGAAAGGGGGGGAAGGGGAAAAAATGGTAAAAATTGGAAGAAAGGGGGATAAAAAAATTAAAAAAAAAAAAGGGGGGGAAGAAAAAAAGAGAGAATTGGAAAAAATGGTAGTGAAAAAAAAGGGTAGAAAATTGGGAGAAAAATGGGGGGAGTAGAAGAGAAAGTAGAAGAATTAGGAGAGAAATGGCAGAAAGATTAGAAGAGAAATGGTAACAGCAGTAAAAGAGAAATTGTGGAAACAGTAGAAGAGAAATGGTAGAAGAATTAGAAAAGAAATGGTAGAAGAATTAGAAGAGAAATGGTAGAAAGAGTAGAAGAGAAATGGTAACAGCTGTATCCGCACTGGAAAATCAAACAATAAATTGTAAAAATATTAATGAATAAAAACACTGACAGAAATGACATTTGCATGACGAACAATCCGGGCAAGCAAAGTGTCATCGGGGTAATGAACTGCAACAATGTAACAAAAATTTATTGTTGCTTTTTATCACCTAGTTATGTTGATGGGTTTTTGTACTTATGAGACAGCGTCAGGGTATAACTTCTGTATGCTAAATAATGCAAAATATTGTGCTACTTTTTACACATGAAATTACATAGTTTTACTAATGCCTGATTTCGTAATAACTTACACAAATTTATTCAATATAATTATATGAGATACGTTAAGGAAAGTGTATTTATACATGTGAGCGCATAGTAGCAGATGTGGACAGGGCATTGTAATTTGTACGTGTTAATATTCATGCGAACGTAAAATATAAAATATTATAAAAATACGACTTGAACCGGCATTCTAAAATCAATAAACTGACATTGGAGTTGGGGTTCAAGATAGTGGAACACTTTTGTGGGAGGATGTCAAATGGCGTGGATCTACAATGATAATTGTGTTCATTAAATGACTGCCACATTGTAGACCGTATATAAACGCTGTTCTGGCAACATTTTGAATACTAGAAACAAACTCATCTAAACGAACATGTGTAGCATGGAAAACAAAGGGAAACCATCACATAATTTCCTAAAAATAAATGTAAGAACAGTCTCAACGCTAGATATAAAGCGGTTTAACATGTACATATTGCACATTGCGTGTTATAACATGTGCAATAAATGTACACCAGATATTTGAGAGCACAGTATGTCTGATGACCTTACACCTGCAGAGGCCCACCCGGACGCTACTGTGTTGTTTTCTCTGGTTGCATTTCCATTAGGCAAACAGTATCCATTGACCCGAGCCTACCGAGTTATTTCATGGCATTTATCTTTGTCAAAACCCCAAACATTCGCGCCGCAGACAGCTCGATTGCAAGATGCAACCAACGGAAAAGGTTAATTAAAATGTTATGACACCGTATTACCACAGTATGACATGACATGAGTTGTCTGTGTTTGATGTTCCGCAGTTTGTTTATTTCCGCCTGGATTGTCAATACATGAACGTATGTATGTTGTATGTATGTATGTATGTATGTATGTTGATTATGTATGAGATGTATGTATTATGTATGTATGTATGTTGTATGTATGTATTATGATGTATGTAGTATGTATTTGTATGTATTTTGTAGTATGATGTATGTATGTATGGGTATGTTGTATGTATGTAGTATTTTGTATGTATGTATGTATGTATGGATGTAGTTGTTATGTTGTTGTATGTATGTATTATGTTGTATGTATGTAAGTATTATGTATTAGTATGTATGTATGTATGATGTAGGGATGTATGTTGTATGTATTATGTATGTATGTATTTGTATGTATGTTTTGATGATGTTGTTTTTGTATGTTTTTTTGTATTATGTATGTATGTATGTAAGAGTTTTAGTAGTAGATGGGATGAATGGTTTTAGGAAAGGGTGATGGATGATGATGATGATGGTGATGGTTTTTGTATGTATGTATGGTATTATGTATGTATGTATTATTATGTATATATGTATGTATTATTATTATGGTATGTATGTTTTGGGGTTTATAATATGTTTAAAAGATGTATGTTTTTGTTTTTTTGTGTATGTATATTATTTTATTTTTTATTATTATTTTTATTATTATTTTTTTTTATTTTATTATTTTTATTATTATTATTATTTTTTTGTATTAAATATTATTTATGTATTATTTTAAATTTTGTAGTTTTGATTTTTGAGGAGTAATATGTAAGTTAGAGAGGAGAATTTGATTTTAAAATTTGGAGTAATTTTAAAAGATTATTATATGATTATTTTATTATTAGGGGGTTTTTATTTGAAATGTTGTTTTTTGGGTTTATTAAATTTTTGATGAAAGAAATATTAAAGTTTTTTGGGAGAAATTTTTAAAGATTATTTTTTGAAATGAATTATGAATGGGTTGGTAGTAGAGTTTCTGTAGGATTATGAGTATTTTTAGTATGTTTTTGGAATGGTTGAATTAAATGAGTATTGTTGTTGTTTATGAAAGTTTTTTAGTTTTAAATTTTGTTGGATTTGTTTAAATGTTTTTGAGTTTTTTTTAGAGGTTGAAATGAATTAATGGGGAAAATTAGAATTTTTTAAGAGTTTTTTGGAATTTTTAGAAATTTTTGTTTTTTGTAATGTTTATGAGTTTTGGAATGGATGATTATGTAAAAAATTAAAGGAGAGATGGAGTTGTTTATTTTGATGGTTTTGTAGTTGTTTATGTTTTTAAGTAGTTGTATTTAGTTTGATGTTGAAAATTTTTTTTAAAGTTGAAATTTTGTTTATTTGGGAAAAAAAATGTAGTAGTATTTTAGAAATGTAATTTGATTTGTTGGTTTTGGATTAATGTTTTGGATGTTTTTTTGTATGGTTTTTTTTTAGTTGAATGAATTTGTTTTATTTTTGGAGAGAAATGATTATTTTTTTTAATTTGTAAGAGAAGTTTTTGGGAAATTATGATTTTTTTTTGATGTTTTTTGAGATTTGAGTTTTAGAATGTTTTTATTGTAATTTGATTATTAATTTTTTTTGTAGGAAATTTTGTTTTGAAGTTTTTGGGTTTTGTATGTATTAATTTGGGATGATTTTTTATTTGTAAAATTTTTTTTTTGGGTTTTAGTTTTTGGGTTTTGGATTTTTTAGTTTTATGAGTTTTGAATTTGTTTTAGTTGTATGTTATTTGTAAATGTTGTTTTTTTATGTTTATGAGGATTTGATGAATGTATGGTTGATTTTAATTTAAAAAAATGAAAATGTTTTGAGTTTTTTGGAGTTTTGGTAAGGGATTTTTTTAGTAGAAGGTTTTTTATTATGGTAGAGTTTTGTATTTTATTGTAGTATTTTTAATTAAAAAAAAAAAAAAGTATTATTATTATTATTATTATTATTATTATTATTTTATTTTTATTATTTTATGATTATTATTATTATTATTATATTTTTATTAGTAAGATGTTTTAGTTTTGTAATTTTTAAATTTGTATTTGAAATTTGTATTATTTTTAATTTATCACACAGCAAAAGGGATTGACACCAGGTTCTTTAAAGTCGACCAACACTAGCCCTTCATGGTAAATAAAAATGCGCTCAGCATAACCTTACCTTCAGAAACCTGTAACTTGAATTTGTTGGCTTTTCGCGATCCAGCATGCTTCCATTGCATGCTCTCTCTTTTGCTACTCGGCTCAAAGTAGTTAGACCATGATTCTTCGCCTGCCACTATGCCGAAGAGAAATGCATCACCCTCAACTCTGTAACGCAGCAAGTGGTTCAAACACAATCCCATGCATTCCTCTTTTTTTGCACTTTTTCTTGCAGATATTGCAGCTTCTTACGAACTACCTTTTCAATTGTCCCAATTGATACATCAAATTCTTTCGCTAGCGAACATATGCTTCGACAGTGGTTCATCTGTACTGCTGCATCAATTTTGGCGATGATTTTTTATGTTGTAACAATATGCGCTTGACCTGGCCGTCGAAGATCTGTAGTGAACTGACGTCCTTTCCGAAACATTTGTTCCCAGTCTGTCACTGTTATCTTCGTAACAAATTTGTTATCGTATGCAGCCGGCATTCTTCGATGAATGTCCACTGGTCGACATCCTTTAAATAAAAGAAACTGAATCACTGCTCTTTGAGCTTCTTTGGACGTATTTTGGATCAACCCGGCCATTTTCTCAACGGTCAGACACAGAACCTATGCATCATGGGCGATAAGCACGTGCTCTTGTATTCATTGGTCAGTACCTATCACATCACACACACACACACACACACACACACACACACACAGATATATATATATATATAATATATATATATATATATATATATATATATATAATATATATATATATATATATATATATATATATATATATTCCAGGTAAGAATGCTCTAGCGTTCTGTAATACAATCTGTATTGCAACATCGTATTATAACTACCACAATGAATGTAATCATCACTGAACAACTTGTTGAGACATAACACAGAACCCTGGTTTCATTATGCAAGGTATCATCCAGCAAAAGCAGGTAATGATATACTCCCGCCACGGTCCCATGTTCTGAGCAACCTAATTGTATGCTGTAATGCTTTAACAAGCACGTATACTTACTATTATTTTGCGTCTCGTATTCCTGTTCTATATGTATGTATACTATTGTGTAGTGATAATGGAGCACGTCCGGTTTAAATCCGAATTTAATAGTGAACTTTCGGTCAATTCATCCGTCCACAGTATAAGCCCCACCTCAGAAATAGTTGTCCGTGATGTTCCTGGAGTATCACATGACGATGGGAGTAGAGACCATCTCACTTTAAGAGTTCAATCCTGTTCATCCCCACCTCCATGTTAACGTTTTGCCTGGAAATTATACGACCTACTCTGAGGCCCACTTGCGTTGGTTCTTCCTTTTAAGAATGGACATCAAAGGGTACCAGGAAATGTCTTGGGAAGTTAATGCTGCCGGCGTGTTGACATCACCCGTTCAGTGAAGACTGGTGTATAACAATATAGATCTAACACATTATTCCTGGTGTGCATTAAGACATCATCCGTCTAGTGAAGGCTGGTGTATAACAATATAGATCTAACACATTATTCCCGGTGTGCATTAAGACATCACCCGTCCAGTGAAGACTGGTGTATAACAATATAGATCCAATACAATATTCCCGGTGTGCATTAAGACATCATCCGTCTAGTGAAGACTGGTGTATAACAATATAGATCCAATACAATATTCCCGGTGTGCATTAAGACATCATCCGTCTAGTGAAGACTGGTGTATAACAATATAGATCCAATACAATATTCCCGATGTGCATTAAGACATCATCCGTCCAGTGAAGACTGGTGTATAACAATATAGGTCTAACACATTATTCCCGGTGTGCATTAAGACATCACCCGTCTTGTGAAGGCTGTTGTATAACAATATAGGTCTAACATCAATATGCCCGGATAGCATGGGTTATATTCTCCTCTGTGACTAACAAGCTATTGAAAACGACAAGAGATTGATGCTAGACTGCAAGAGAGCCACAACGTTTCTCCGCGATGATGGTAGGCAGTCAGCACCCATGGCTTGAAACACCTGTTCTGAGAGCTCACGAGCAGTCTCGAGACCAGTGTAATGCTTCTGTGGAGCTCATCACTAGCACCCACCACTCCTTCAATACCACGACCTCCACCACCACCTCCACCATCACTTCCATCAACACCACCACCTCCACCACCACCAACACCACCTCTAACACCACCAACACCACCACCAACACTACCACCAACAACACCACCACCAACAGCATCAACACCATCAACAACAACACCACCAACGACATCACCAACACCAACAACAACAACACCAAAAACAACACTGCCACCAACACCACCAACAACAACACAACCACCAACACCACCACCAACACGATCAACAACACAACAACCAACAACACCACCAACACCATCAACAACAAAACCACCAACAACACAACCAACACCATCAACAACAACACCAACAACACCACCAACACCACCAATAACAACACCACCAACGACACTACCAACACTACCAACACCACCACCAATAACACCACCAATAACACCACCACCTACAACACCATCAACAACACCAACACCACCAAAACCACCACCTACAACATCAACAACACCATCAACAATACCACCACCACCACCACCAACACCACCACCAACAACACTACCAACAACACCACCTACAACACCATCCTACAACACCATCAACAACACCACCACCAACACCACTACCACCAACATCACCATAAACACCACAACCAACACTACCTCCACCACCACTACACCTCCAATACCATAATCTCTACCAACAGCACCAATACCACCACCACCACCACTAATACCACCAACAACACCACCAACAACACCACCTACAACACCACCTACAACACCATCAACAACACCATCAACAACACCACCACCAACACCACTACCACCAACATCACCATAAACACCACAACCAACACTACCTCCACCACCACTACACCTCCAATACCATAATCTCTACCAACAGCACCAATACCATCACCTCCACCACTAATACCACCAACAACACCAGCACTTCCACCACTACCACCACCGTCATACCTCCAATACCATCACCTCCACCACTACCACCACCTCCACCACCGCCATACCCCCAATACCACAACCTCCACCACCACAATCTCCACCACACCCACGTCCAATTCTACCACCTCTACCAACAATACCACCACTACTAACACATACACAACCTCTACCACCTCCACCACGACCACCTGCACCTCCACTACTACCACCACAAACACCACCTCCACCACCAGCTTCACCACTATCACCACTTTCGCCACCGCTACCACAAGCACCACCACCACCACCACCAACAACATCAGCACTACCACCATAACTAACACCATCACCACCACTAACACCAGCACCACCACTAACACCACCACCACTACCACCACCACTACTACCACCACTACTACCTTCACTACCACCAACACCAGCATCGACATCACCAATAACAGCACTACTACCACCATCACCACTACCACTACCTCCACCACCACCACCAGCACCACCACAACCACCACCCCTCTACAACCATCTGCACTACAACCACCAATAACACATATATAGGATACTCGGAAATCGCAAATATATGCCGAACGACAGCTGTTCAAGCTATACGTTTCAAATTTATAACATCTACCCGTATCAATATTTAGGCCACGTATGGTACCTCTATTTTGTGCAATAATTTCTTGTCCTTGAAAGTAAGAAAAGGAGTTTTTGCATGTTACATAGAACCAGTTTTAACATACAGCAGAGAATCCTGCGCAAGTAATATATAGGTGGACAATAAAAACAAATCCCTGAAAGCCTTGGAGATGTGGTTTTATAGAAGAATGATGAAAATTAATTAGACAGCCAAAATGAGCAATCTGGACATTTTTAGGGAAGCTAAGTTGCAAAGACAAATTATCACAGACATCAGAAAGAAAGTTATCATTGTTTTGCCACTTTATGAGAAGACAAAAACTGGAACATGTTGTGACAACTGGATAGATTTGTGGAAAGAGATAGAGGTGGACATTGTGAGAGAATTCTTGACAGTCTTGAGTCATGGCACGGAAGTGAGTCAACACACAAATCGATCCATGCCATCTTAGACCTCATTTTGTTGAGAGGCATGATAGTCCACGACAGTCGAAAAGGCACTGGACGGTGATGGTACCTCTATAACCCATGATTATGTTCAATGTGATCGTAGAATATAGGAAATGAAAACGAAACAAAACAGTGCACTTACCTTCTGCTGTGAAGAAGAGGAAGTAACAAGTGATCAGAACACCCAATGTCCTCTGTATACTAGATATCCAAGCCATCGCTCTCAGGTGTTTGTAAGGATTACTACTGGAGGACCACTTACAGAAATGTAGCAGCATGTTCACTTCACGTCTGACGGCGGCGGTCTGCTACTCCTGTCCTAGCTATACCCTTGGCTACTACGTCACAGTTCACAATGCATCGGTTATATGTTACGAAGTTGTTACGTGCAGCAAGACACTGTCCATCTGAAATACAGAAGTTTGTTACACCATATAGGGAGACATATAAACACACAGACGAGCACAGCTGATTGTATGAACGCCGCAGTTGTTATTGTTACTCCACTCAGTCGCAATTTACATATCTTGAATAACCGCAGTAACATCACAATATGTTATGTCAACCACACATACGATGGAGAACTCGGGTGTACTTCTGTTGCCTTTAATAGTCATGTGTATTACCCGCACCAAATTCCAGCTACACGTATCAATAGCGTTGCTAAGCACAACTATACATGAAGTATTCCTTACTTACTGCAGTGTATCCCTCGTGTATCGTGAGGTCTACGGTGACATTTCGATAGCTTTTCTATTGACAATAAACGAACCTTCTAGTGCCATGAGGCCTACTCGGTCTATGTTGCTAGCTCTATATCTTATAGACCAATCGGTAAATGTCACACCGGCAACCTTTGCCTCCCTGGACATTTCCTGGCATCCATTTTAGGCTCAGTCGACATGGAATCCTCGGTCAATCTTTACTAATTCGCCTGGATGTGGATTTGAAAGCAATACCACAGTGCCGTCAGGCAGGTGAGCTATCCACTGCGCTACATCGGCTCCCATGTTGACACTAACACAGTATTGTTGGCAACAAAATTGCATGGATACCTCGGGATTTGAGGCAAGGCAAAGAGTCAGCAACAATAAGATATTATACATAAATATAAATTTCTAAGGAACAGATAGGCACGCACTGTAGACAATGGCAATAAGTAGAAGTCAAAGGAAGCTGCAAACAACAGAAACATCGACAACTTGTCTACGACAAGTTACATTCCAGTGACACCCTACAATGTCTACGACAAGGTACATCCCAGTGACAACTTTTACTGTCTACGACATGGTACATCCCAGTGACACCTTTTACTGTCTACGACAAGTTACATTCCAGTGACACCCTACAATGTCTACGACAAGGTACATCCCAGTCACAACTGCCACTGTCTACGAGACATGCCTACAAATAATGATAGCCCGTCTCTTGTATCCTTTTGAAAAGAATTTTTCTTTTAAATGCGTATCGTCGCAAGTAAATCCAAGAGCAGACAACATCCGTTAGTGCCAAATGTTATATAGCCTAGCACAGGACAATCCTATCGGTTGAAGGTCTTATCGATATCTGCAACCTAATCCTAGCTACCGCAGTAAACAAAGTTTGAGGTAACTATATTCTATCCAGACTGCGCGTTTTAGGACATTTATTGAAACAGCCAGGTCTCTCCTGACACATAGACAACTATAGCCAGTGGTGATTCTAAGCATAACAATACAGAACCATCCTGCTGGTAGATCTACAGACGTATCCTGCTGGTAGAACCACAGCTATGTGTGGGCACAATAGTTACCCAGACGGCAATCCCACTCGTTTGTTCTGGAGATTTGATCACATGAGTAAAATCTTCAAACTCAAGGGTTTCATTTGTTGAGCACCTCAAATGGCTTCCGATATGTTTACAGTGTGGGACATGTTCATGGTTGCAACCGTGAGGTAGGGGAAATTCTGGCCTTGTTGCTGAAGATTTGATCCACGTGAAGTGACTCACTAGTTGAGCTTGTGCTAGACCCACCACTGAAGAAAAACCTCAGGACCATTATAGTGTTAGGATACTGCACTAACTATTACATCATATGGCTCCTATAAAACCAGATTTAGGGATAGTTAACGTTGAAAGTTTGCACGCTTCTGAGACAGTGCGGGGAAGCTTCGTAATTAAAATGAGAATATTTGTCAACGGCTGGCATTCGACCTACATGGTTTACATGACCTATATGACGTTAAAGGGACATTGCACGTAGTTTACATGTCTAACTTACCTAAATGACATTACATGTAACATGTAGTTTACATGTCTAAATGACCTTAATGACATTACGTGTAGCATGTAGTTTACATGTCTAAAAGACGTTAAATAGACATTGCATGTAGTTTACATATCTAAATGACGTTAACGAGACACTGCATGTAGTTTACATGTCTAAATGACCTAAATGACATTACTTGTAACATGTAGTTTACATGTCTAAAAGACGTTAAACAGACATTGCATGTAGTTTACATGTCTAAAAGACGTTAAATAGACATTGCATGTAGTTTACATGTCTAAATGACCTAAATGACGTTAAAGAGACATTCATTCATTCAGTAGCACGTCCTTTGCAGAACCTCGTTCCCATAACAACCTTCCGGAAAACTTCTCGATCACAAGCATGGTGTCCGGCGTCCGATACATCCATCTGGAGATCATCCACCACATCCTGCACCCATCTTCTCTTTGGCCTTCCTCTTTCTCTCTTCCTGGGCATACACCCCTCCATTATTGTTCTCTCCAAACTTTCATGATGTTTCAAGTGACCACAATATTTCAATTTTCTTTGTTTTATCGTCTTTAATAGCCAACCTTCTTTAATATTCAGCTCTTGAAGTATGGATGCATTTGTTCTTTCCTTTATCCAAGATATTCTTAGAACTCGTCTATAACGTTTATATTCAAACGCATTAATGCGCTGTTCAGCTTGTTTAGTAAGTGTCCAGGTCTCACAGGCGTATGTTGCAATGGGAAAGATGCATCTTCTTAAAAATCTAATTTTTGTAGTTTTATCTGTCCATTCCTTAATTTAGTCAGTTGTTTTAGTCTTTGAAGAGCAACAGATAGTCGTCGTTTAATTTCTTTCATTGTGTCACCATTGTTGGTAACCAATAACCCAAGGTGTTCGAAATTTTCCACCATCTCCAATTTTTCCTCATTAACATATATTTCTTTCTCCATAGTAGTTTTATCTGTAAGCTTTATCTTTGTTTTTGCTACGTTAAGATATAATAAAGAAACATTACATGTAGTTTAAATACCTAACTGACCTAAATGACGCTGTAGAGACATTACACTGTAGCTTCTTCATCTTCTTCATCATTCCGAGCCATTGAGGTTCTTTGCTGCAGATACAAGCCGCCTCCATTCGTCTCTCTGGTTGACCTTCTCTTGCCAGTCGCTGATTCTAAGTGCTTGTAGGTCTGTATGTATATTATCTCTCCACCGTCTTCTTGGTCTACCTCGAGGTCTACGGTCATTTATTTCTTGAGTGTAAGCGAGTTTTGTTTCCCTATTATCTTTCATTCTTTCTATATGCCCCAGTCATTGCAGTCTATTAGCCTTCATGATACCAGTGATTAGCGGGGACTTAAACAGATCATGAATGTCTTTGTTGCTTCTTCTTTTCCACTCTCCACTTTGTGTATCCCTAATGGGTCCAAAGATGCGTCTTAAGACTTTGTTCTCAAAGGTTTGTAACAAGGCTTCGTCTCCTTTAGTTGTACTCCAGGTTTCAGAGCCATACAGCACAACTGGTCTGATCAGTGTTTTGTATATTGTGATCTTGGTGTTACGAGATAGCGCATTTGATTTTAGCAGATGTTGTAGTGCATAGTATATCTTATTTCCAGAGTTGATTCTAGCTTGTATTTCTTCCATTATTATGTTGGAGCAGTTGAAGTAGTTTACACTGTAGTTTAACTGGTCAAATAACCAAGCGATGACTGTGAATCTACATCCAGGGTCAGACTGCGATAACAGCAAGTTAAAAGAGGTGTGGCCAAACAAGAACAATATGCAGGAAGCCAAAGACCATTAATAAACCAACACAGAACTAGTGTCGTGAGCCGCTACACGCTGCGGGATTTACTGAGAAGGGGATCTGAGCACTTATGGGCTGAATGGTTCGATGTGCAATGAGGATGATCTGTCGACTAACTAACTAACTAACTAACTTAACTGATTAACTGACCATTGTGACACATTACAATGTAGTTTAAATGACGAAATACAAACGTTAAAGATATGTTAAACTGTAATGTTTGTTGGTAGATGCATTAGACGGATAAGCGGTGTTCAAAGTAAATACTTTGGTGTTTTGATAAAAAAAAAATGCGTTAACAAGTTATTAAACTAGTTTAGGATGTCAATAGACGTTAAAAAAAATGCATTCTACTGTTGTGTACGTGGCGCCAAAAGGCACAAATAGACATTGCACTGCAGTGTTCCTGTTCTCTTATGAATATAGTATGAATACTAGATAGGCATCACAGAATATTACTTTGTAGTAGACACTTGCACTCAGTGGCGAAGATTACACAAACGGTAAGTGAAAACAACTGGCAGGACACCGCCAATACCAGGTCAAAGAATCATCGCGCCCTGCTGGACAGACATGGACAACGGGAATAGAATCTCTAGCACATTGTTTCTCAACCGGTGGGGAATTCCACCCCTCCCCCTCCCGGGTGCGGGGCGGGGAAATTTAGGGTTTCAGGTGGGGGGGGGGGGGGGATTTTGGATTATTTCAAGATCGCGTTTATATAAGTACCGATTACTTGATATTGTTTTTCCCTCCATACTTTACGGTTCTGTTCTTCTCTCCCTTCTGAAATCCGTTTTATAACGTAAGTAAAGACCTGAAAATCACGTTTTATGTAGACGTCAAGACATGTTCTAGCATGTGTTATTAAATTTAGCTTCCATTTTTACGTATACTGTGTAGGGGCAGGGGAAATTTATAGGGAGGAAATACGAAAGGGGGGATGCCATTCTGAACATATGGTGAAAGGGTGCATGGACCAAAAAAGGTTGAGAACCACTGCTCTAGCACAATAACAAGTCAGGCAGTATGGATACGATCCACTGGAGATAACAGTAAAGAAGAAGGCGGTGTTTTACTGTCCTTGTGCCACACTGTTCCAATGGTAAGTGACAGGTCAAGTCAAGGCCACGTGTCCACGAACTCAAACATATTGAGACTTTGATGCTGACCCGTATTTGTACAGACCAATCAGCACTCCACGGGTCTTGTGGTGAATGTCACGTCTGCAGCCTTTGCTTCTCACAACATTTTCTGTACCATTTTAAGCTGGGTTGACCCGGCAGCCCTGGTCAATTAATAAAATCCCCGCCTCGATGGGGATTCGAACCTATGACCACCAGGTCAGCGGGCAAACGAGCTAGCACCTCTGTTTGCATGGCACTTGGCCCATATTTGATGGACCAGACGGCACCTAACAATGCTTTGGTATTCGAATAACGAAGACACAAAAATGTCTTATACCTGAATGGGTTTATAACAGGAACAGGATTTATAAATCGCCACCGCCAACAGCACAAACCAAATCCAGACAAAACTACTCAAGGTATTCATCCAGCAACATTTCGAGGGGATGACGTAATGCAAGATCTACAAGACCGGCTCATTACAGCAATCGGCCGAACATTCTGTGTGCTGCAACTCCAGTCATTAGGTACAGAACCAGACCGATTCCCACCACAGCAGTAGAAGAACCTGTTCCTCCGTACGCCAAAAACAACTGCATTTACCAATTCACATGTAGATGCCAGTCTACCCACATCGGCAAAACATAGCGGCAGTTGAACAACAGTTGCTGAACACATACCTCAATTGTTTGACAAGATACTACACACAAGCGATGGCAGCCTAGTGAGGCCGACACTCCGGAAGCTTCCCGCTTCATCAAACGCAAGGCATGTGTTTTAAAACGGCATGTGATTGATAGAGACAGTGCCTTTCGCGTGTTGTTTACCACACAAAATACTCGCTTGTTAAAGTTTGCAGAAGCCATAATGATTAAGCTACACAAGCCAGTTTTGTGCAAACAGAAAGACATGTTAGCCGGTTTAAAATTACCGTGGTAGACAATTTACATTACTGTGCGAACATGTGTATATTTCAGCTTGAAGGATTTATCTGGTTATTTTACTTTGTTGTGTGAATTCTGCAGTATGTACCTGACGAGATGCAGCGAAATATGCCAGGCAATAAATCATGTAATCTATTGTTTGTGTCTTCGTTAATCAAATTCACTACGGGAAAACATTGTTTTGAAGTTCTGGTATTCGTTTAACGAGGCGTAGCTGGAAAACGGGGCTGGTGGGGGGAAACATGAGATACACAGAAGCGCTGACTAATTAACTAACACGGGAACTGGAGGAGGAGGCAACAAGAGATGCCAGAAAGCTGAGATACTTGTAACGCTTACACACTGAAATCATTAGAGACAAGTAAAATAAAACTTGAATGGAGCTCCCAAAGAAATTAGACAAATAATTACACAATAGGCAACGAGTTCGTAAGAGCTATGTTGAGCTAACTCTGATGTACGGAAGCAGATCACGAGCACACAACCAAACGAAGAGCGTCATTAGTGTTACGGAGTTCGTGATCTGAGTAGAGGCTCTCTTGCATGACCTAAACGTAGCATAGAATGGAAGACCTCAAGTTTAATTTCAAGTTAAGATAGCCCCTCAAAGCAATCTATGAGTCATTCACGTGCATAAGTTTCTGTGTCCGTGTGTATCTCTAGCCCTGTCTCGTATTGCCGCGCGCACATGCAGAACCCTGGAGAAGTAGCAAGGCGGTGCAATTATTTCAAGTAGCCGGACTCGAATCTGGTGTGTCTGTACTGTAACTTGCGCCTATTTTCTGGTGTCTCGTGATTTCCTCATATACGCATATCTCCATCCGTGTCTCCTACAGCCGCCAATCAACACAAATACATTTGTTTCGGCTGCTTTTAACTTGGGCTGTTTGTGTCTTGAGACACGCGGTACCTGTGCAATTCATTACTCTACAAATGGGGTTTTCACGGAACAGAAGCACTAGCGTTAACGCTGCCTTCGGGATATAGTGACAATGGTAGCTTGACGTCTCAGACTACAGTGCATACGCTCGGTTTTCAGAATATTCGTTAAGTAGCATGTCCTTTGCAGAACTTCGCCTCCCATACCCATAACAACCTTCCGGACAACTTCTCGGTCATAAGCAAGATGTCCCGCTTCCGATATACCCATCTAGAAACAATCTGCCACATTCTGCACCTATCTTCTCTTTGACCTTCCGCTTCTTCTTCTCTTCCCGGGCATATACCCCTCCATTATTGTTCTCTCCAAACTTTCATGACGTTTCAAGTGACCAAAATATTTCAATTGTCTTTGTTTTATCGTCTTTAATAGGCCAATCTTCTTCAAGTATTCAGTTCTTGTTGTATGGATGCATTTGTTCTTTTCTGTATCCAAGATATTTTTAGAACCCGTCTATAACATTTATATTTTAAGGCATGTATGCGCTGTTCAGCTTGTTTAGTAAGTGTCTGGGTCTCACTGACGTATGTTGCAATTGGAAAGATGCATGCTCTTAAAAATCTAATTGTTGTTGTTCTATCTGTCCCACAATTTATTCAGTTTTCAGAATATATCTTACGGAAGTATATAGCGGTTATTAACGACGTAGAAGATAAACTTACTGGGACAGTCAACCATGTTGGAGCGGTTTATGCGTTTTACTGCATGCATATTTATGAATGGGTATGTTTCCTTATCTATTCAAGATAAGAACATACCAGTTCAATTCAGGTGATATATCTAGTGGTATGTTGATTTCCCTACCAAAGTTGCAGTCAATAAACCCCAGTACAGGTTGTAGCCATTGCCGAAAAACTTGATTGTGACACTAGACAACTCTCCGTTGATAGCTCTAAACAGAACAAAGGGTGCTTGTTCTAAAACTTCTGGTACGCTGATGCCGAGGTAGCGGTTCAAACCCACCATCGGTCAGTTGGGCTAAAATGTTGACTTCCCGTCCTGGACTTGGGGACGTAAATTACAAGTACTCCAGAAGTCAGGGTGGGTTCGCCTGATGGCGAGGGACACTGGTAATACGGAAATCTAATAGACACGCAAAAATCATGCCAGTGCACTAGAAGTAGTAGCAATTGTATGGACTACGCTTGAGTTCAAAGCGAGAGAACAAACAACAAACCAACTGTAGAGAAGGTGATCGCACTTTCAGTGCACGAGCCGGCGGCTACAGGTGATCACACTTTCAGTGCAGGAACCGGCAGCTAAAGGTGATCACACTTTCAGTGCAGGAGCCAGCAGCTAAAGGAGATCACACTTTCAGTGCAGGAGCCAGCGGCTAAAGGTGATCACACTTTCAGTGTAAGAGCCAGCGGCTAAAGGTGATCACACTTTCAGTGCAGGAGCCAGCGGCTAAAGGTGATCACACTTTCAGTGCAGGAGGCAGCGGCTAAAGGTGATCACACTTTCAGTGCAGGAGCCAACGGCTAAAGGTGATCACACTTTCAGTGCAGGAGCCAGCGGCTAAAGGTGATCACACTTTCAGTGCAGGAGCCAGCGGCTAAAGGTGATCACACTTTCAGTGCAGGAGCCAGCGGCTAAAGGTGATCACACTTTCAGTGCAGGAGCCAGCGGCTAAAGGTGATCACACTTTCAGTGCAGGAGCCAGCGGCTAAAGGTGATCACACTTTCAGTGCAGGAGCCAGCGGCTAAAGGTGATCACACTTTCAGTGCAGGAGCCTGCGGCTAAAGGTGATCACACTTTCAGTGCAGGAGCCAGCGGCTAAAGGTGATCACACTTTCAGTGCAGGAGCCAGCGGCTAAAGGTGATCACACTTTCAGTGCAGGAGCCAGCGGCTAAAGGTGATCACACTTTCAGTGCAGGAGCCAGCGGCTAAAGGTGATCACACTTTCAGTGCAGGAGCCAGCGGCTAAAGGTGTTGCTCTCTGGCGTCAGGGGTCACTGGTCCCAGGCTTCAGAAGGAAGGTTCCATTCTATTCTCGATGAAGTTAACGACGTCGACGGTCACTGGTCCCACACTCCAGAAGGAAGGTTCCATTCTGTTCTCGATGAAGTTAATGATGTCAAAGGTCACTGGTCCCAGGCTCCAGAAGGAAGGTTCCATTCTGTTCTCGATGAAGTTAATGATGTCAAAGGTCACTGGTCCCAGGCTCCAGAAGGAAGGTTCCATTCTGTTCTCGATGAAGTTAATGATGTCAAAGGTCACTGGTCCCAGGCTCCAGAAGGAAGGTTCCATTCTGTTCTCGATGAAGTTAATGATGTCAAAGGCCACTGGTCCCAGGCTCCAGAAGGAAGGTTCCATTCTGTTCTCGATGAAGTTAATGATGTCAAAGGTCACTGGTCCCAGGCTCCAGAAGGAAGGTTCCATTCTGTTCTCGATGAAGTTAACGAAAATCTACCTTGTGCGTCATAGGGCCGTGGTGGTGTAGTGGTTAGCACAAGTGCCTGCCTGCTGGTGGTCATGAGTTCTTATTTCCTTGGAGGCGGAGATTGTTTTAAATCTTGACCTGGGCAATAAAAATAACAGAAAATGCCGGTCTGCTACTGACCACATTACCTGAGAATGCCGACTGGTTGGTGAAAGATGTGGGGTTAGCCCCGTGTACTCAATACACCACAAAGCGTGGGAAATGGCCATTGACTTGACTTGACTTGACATAACACGCAGTGGTAATGTCATGGCAGATACTCTCGTGGGGTAAGAAATACTAGGCTTACACATATACTAGATCGTGAGATAAAGCACAAGGTTGACCGATTCCCTTCATCTCTATCTGACTTTCCGAGATATTGTTAAGGAACTTCTGAATATTATCTATTGTAAACGTCACGACGCCGTCCCAAAGGCGTACAAATCACACCACATTAAAATTGCATTCAAACCTCAGTATGAGCAAACCTTCAATCACACGAAAATAAATTAAAGTAACACTGTATAACATATGAAAATAGATGATTATGGCATTTTATATCACACACTGAATGCTCTAAGACAGTGGTTCTCACCCGGTGTGGAATTCCCCCACCACCACCACCCACCCCACCCCAGGGGTGATTTTAAGGGGGGGGGGGGGGAATAAAGATTATATCAATATCGTATTAATACAAGAACCGATTACTTGATATTCTTTTATTCTTTTTCTCTCCACACTTTACAGTTCTGTACATCTCGCCCTTCTGAAATGCGTTTTATAACGTAAGTAGACCAGAAATCACGTTTTATGTAGACGCCTAGACTTGTTCTAGTACGTGTTATTAAATTTAGCTTCCAATTTTACGTATACTGTGCAGGGGCATGGGGATTTATAGGGAGGAAATACGAAAGGGGGGGGGGTGACATTCTTAACATATGGTGAAGGGGTGCATAGGCAAAAAAGGTTGAGAACCACAGCTCTAAGAGAAGTAAGTTGTTTGCGAGAACCAAGTGATGACTGTAATCTACAACCATGGCCAGATTACGAGAACGGCAAGTTAACAGAGGTGTGGCCAAACAAGAACAATATGCAAATAGCCAAAGAAGATTAATAAACCAACACAAAACTGGTGTCGTTAGCTGCTACACCTTGCGGGATTTACTGAGGAGGGGATCTGAGCACTTATGGACTGAATGGTTCGATGTGCAATGAGGATTATTTGTCGACTAACTATGTATCACACAACAGTAACTAATTGTGACACTTTATATCATACGACAGTAACTAATTGTGACAATGTATATTACATGTCTCAAATTCAAGGCCCGCGGGTCACATCAGGCTCGGCGTACAACGATATCAGGCCCGAGAGGAGTATTTTTTAATGACTACGATATAAAGTGCAAATCAAATTCCCTAATGAACAGCCTTGCCGAATAATAGGCTGCCTGAGAGCGTTGTGGCTTCTAACAGAATAAGCGAAAATAAAAGTTGTGTAGTGAGTGGATGTTCATCGTTATAATGACCTAGCAATGATCAGTTGCTCGTTTTGGACTGGCGCATAAAAAAATGAAAGTAGTGGAGTGCCAGGATGTTACATCACATTTTCCCTCTACGGCTAACCTCATATCAATCGAGCGGCTGTCGGTAGATGCACAATCTTTTTTTTTAAAATCAAAGCTAGCCTTTAAAATGACTAAGAGAAAAGTTGATTCTGAAAACAGGGCCTTTAAAAGCTGCTAGGAGACTGAATATATGTTTACTGATCAGTTATCAGTTATCAGTTGGGGCATCTTCATTGCACTCCGGACAGGTCCATAGGTGCTCAGCGTCCGGTGGCTAATGTTTACTGATATTGGCAGTGAACCTGTGTGCCTAATTTGTGAAGATAATGTTTCTGTGATCAAAGAAAACTGGGTGTGACACTTTATATCATAAGAAAATAACTGGCCTTACACTTTACCATATATATATATATATATATATATATATATATATATATATATATATATATATATATAACTGGCTGTGACACTTTACATCCTATAAAGATAACTGGCTGTGACACTTTACATTGTATAAAGATAACTGGCTGTGACACTTTACATCATATAATGATAACTGACTTGTGACACTTTACATCAGACAAATATAATTGACTGTAACACTTTATACATATGAAGGTAACTGGCTGTGACACTTTATCATATGAAGATAACTAATTATGACACTTTACATCATATGGAGATAATTGGCTGTAGCACTTTATCATATGAAGATAACTGGCTATGACACTTTATCAAAGAAGATGACTGGCTGTGACACTTTACATCATATAAAGATAACTTACTGTGAAACTTTATAAAAGTTATTAATCGGCCTCTTATATAAGCCATACGTCGAGCTGGTTAAACTATTAGTTTGCTCATATGAGTTATACATCTAGCTGGTTAAATTATTAGTTTGTTTTTATAAGCCATATATCTAGCTGAGTAAACTGATAGTTTGGTTATACATGTCATGTGTCGGACTGGTTACAATGATAATTTACTTATATAATGTCATTTACTGAGGTAGTTAAGTTTCGTTACATATGTTTTATGTCGAATATATATATATATATATATATATATATATATATATATATATATATATATATATATATATATATATATATATATATATATATATATATATATATATATATATTATATATATATATATATATATACCATTACATTTGTTGAGCTGGTTGAACTTATAATTTGCTTGTTAATGCCATAAGTCGAGCTGATTAAATTGGATACAATAAATGGTAACTGAAGAAAAGAGTTGAAATCTTGAACTAAACTAAACATGTGAAAACTACAGACAATACTGGATACAGTAAAACAGTAAATAAAATTAGCTGGATATAGACTACAAAGGCCAAATGAGATCGAAAAACAGCATTATGAATGAAGAATAAGAAAAAAAGAACTCAACAAAGTGTACTAACAAGATGACGATGTACTGATAAGAATAAAATTCAGAGCGTTTGTATTATGATATTGTAATCTATGACTAAGAGTAGACAGAGGAAGCTAGTGGATACAATCCTACCCACAAAATGCTGAGCATAAAATGCTGTATAGTTTGGACATGCCACAAAGGCTATACATAACGCGTATTCGTTTCTATAAATTAGCGTGGTTACAATGCTGAAGTATTTTAATAATGCTAAATATTTTTGTCAAGACAAACTAGATGACCACATGTGAGCTTTAACTGATATTTTCTATTATACATTTAGATTTAGGTTACAATGCTGAAGTATTTTAATAATGCTAAATATTTTTGTCAAGACAAACTAGATGACCACATGTGAGCTTTAACTGATATTTTCTATTATACATTTAGCCCTCCGGTTTCGATTTAGTGGCTATTCTTTGGAGATCAAGTAACATTACTCTTGACCAGTAGTTCCTAAGCTTTTCAAGCAGAGGGCCATATCTACCTTTTTCGGTAGTTAAGCGGGCTACAACATTATACAATTATAAAAGTCGTGCAATATCTTTCTTAACTTTCGTCAACAAAATTCTAAAACTTTAATGGCAGCCAGTGGCATTACTACACTGCGGTCATGTTTTGTTCAAAATCAAAAGTCAATTTAACAATAAATTTTAAAACAGTTTTGAAAATCGCTATTAATGTAATTAATTTACAATTGTAACTGTTCTTCATAACCAGTTACTTAAGTTCAGATGTTAGTTTATCAAAGTCTGGGCACAAATCTGCCGTGCCCAAAGTCATAAACGCAGCTAGGTTACTGTCGGTGAGTCTGGAACGTAGCTTGTTTTTTGTATTTTGTTTTTTATAACGGTCATTGCGGAAAATGACTGCTCGCATCTGTACGTCGAATCAAAACGATAAATGTATATGAACGCAAGTGTTCAAATTATTCGACAGGCAATAGTCGCTATAATGAAATCATATGATCAGCTTAAGGTGAAGCAGGCAGCTCCAGACATTTACATTTCAGTGCAGAATTGCATATTAAATATAATATATTAAATAACGAGGCCTCGCGTGCCACTTTCTGACAGCTGGCAGGCCACAAGTGTCCCGTGGGCCGTGGTTTGGGAACCTCTGCTCTTGACCCAGCCTGATCGAAATGTTACCAGAAGATTTTCTAGGAGAAAAGACAAACTAATACTGATCAAAGACACCCAGTGACGTCTCGTGCAGAATATATGGGCCTAGCGCTATATGTTCTAAAGGTTACAATGGCATGGGGATGGGATCCCGTATACCTGTGTTTCCTTTTCATTGATACCTTCATTTGGAAGATGCTACGAGTTACTGCGCATGACTGTTACATCTGTTACCCTTTACGCTAGACTTTTAGGTTCAAATGATACAGGTTATACAATACTTTTACACCTGTGTTACTTTCTACACTTATTACCTTCAGGTGCAAGATGCTACTATTTATTGTGCGTGCAAATCTTCAATCATTTACGTTTCATGAGTTACTGTTGGTCATTATTCAGAACTGGAGTCTTATAAAACACGTGGTTTGTTCTGTGATGATTAGATATGTATTGATCTCTAACAACACGTGTAAATTAACTCATGCCACTTGAAGCGGCTAACATTGTAATCAAATATAGGTGAAGCTATTACAAATGTCATCAATTCACTTCGCGTTTGCATTGTGAGAAACACTAGATGAGTGACGTAAGTTTTAAGTTTAAATTAATGACAAGCCTCGAGATCCGACGTCAGCAACAGTCACATATCTAAACTAACTCTAAGTTCTATTGCAGTATATCAACATTTTTTTCTCTCTTTCTACAACACTTAAACCGTATGAGTCTCACAGTAGTTAAATACCTCATTTCTATTACAGCTCACGTAATACAATTCGCTGAAAGTACAGTAAATCACCATTTTCCTTCATCTAGATTCTACTATATTCGTTTTATATACGATATAAGTCCACAAGCAGGTGGCTTTCCAGTGGCATTAGTAACTGTTCTAATGGCAGAATGCTGGTCACAACTATACGGCAGACATTGCGCACTAATACTTCCTTGATCGCTGTGGGTAAAAAGGGCTCGCGCGCCGGCGGGCACGGCCAATATAAAACTGATCAGGTCGCTAGCGGAAAACGCAGTGGCACTGGCGACCAATCAGATGGAAAGATAAGGGCTCCAGCTAAGTTAATATGGGTTCAGACATGACAGATTTTCTTTCAGAGCAGGGTTGAGTATAGCAGTGTTTCCTGGAATAACAAGAGCTCACAGCCATATGGACATGGCCGTCAATTACAATAACATGTAAACACATACTCACATACACAGACACGCAGATATACATGTATGCCGTCTAGTGGCCGATCATGTTCACAACTTCGACTCTAGAACTTCTTCTTTTTCTTCTTCAGAATTCCGAGCCGTTGAGGTTCTTTGCTGCAGATACAATCCGTCTCCATTCGTCTCTCTGGTTGACCTTCTCTTGCCAGTCGTTGATTCCAAGTGCTTGTAGGTCTGTATATATATTATCTCTCCACCGTCTTCTTGGTCTACCTCGGGGCCTACGATCATTTATTTCCTGAGTGTAAGCGAGTTTTGTTTCCCTATTATCTTCCATTCTTTCTATATGCCCCAGCCATTGTAGTCTATTAGCCTTCATGATACCAGTGATTAGCGGGGACTTAAACAGATCATAAATGTCTTTGTTACTTCTTCTTTTCCACTCTCCACTTTGTGTATCCCTAATGGGTCCAAAGATGCGTCTTAAAACTTTGTTCTCAAAGGTTTGTAGCAAGGCTTCGTCTCCTTTCGTTGTACTCCAGGTTTCAGAGCCATACAGCACAACTGGTCTGATCAGTGTTTTGTATATTGTGATCTTGGTGTTACGAGATAGCGCCTTTGATTTTAGTAGATGTTGTAGTGCATAGTATATCTTATTTCCAGAATTGATTCTAGTTTGTATTTCTTCCCTTATGATGTTGGAGCAGTTGAAGATTGTACCCAGGTATTTGTATGTTTCCGTTCTTTTAATGGTCATATTATCTATTTGTATGTGGCCAGAGTTTTTAGCCATTCCTTCTCTTGAAATTACCATATATTCTGTCTTATCTTGGTTGATAACCAGCCCCATCTGTTGGGCTTTTTCCTTTAAGTGAGTCAATATTTCCAATGTCTTTTGTTCATTTTCCCCTATAATATCTATATCATCTGCATAACCAAGCAGCTTGGATGTTCCTCCAATATCACATTCCTCCTTTACCCTCCTTACAACTTTCTCTAGAGCCAGATTGAAGAGTAGCGGCGATAGTGCATCACCCTGTTTCAAGCCAGATGTTATTTGGAAAGGGTCTGATTTCCTGCCTTTATATGTTACTATATTATAAGTATCTTCCATGCATAGTCTGGTCATGTTGATTAACTTCCTTGGTATTCCAAATTCCCGCATAGCATTCCATAGACTATTCCTATGGACACTATCATAAGCCTTTTTAAAATCCACAAAAATGTTATGGAGATCTCTTTTATATTCCCAATTTTTCTCGGCTATTTGTCGTAAGATAAATATCTGATCTATTGTTGATCTGTTTTGTCTAAAACCCGCCTGGTAGTCACCTAATATGTATTCTGAATATGGTTTTAATCTATTTAGTAGTACTGCGGATAGTATCTTATAGCTTATGGACAGTAGTGATATTCCTCTATAATTTTCACACTGGAACTTGTCTCCTTTCTTAAAGATAGGTATCAATAATGACTCTTTCCAGTCATGGGGTAATTCTTCAGTCCTCCAGATTTTTATTATTAGTTCGTATAGCTTTAGATGTAATGCATGGCCACCCGCCTTTATAAATTCAGCAGCAATTCCATCAGCCCCAGTTGCCTTATTGTTTTTAAGTCGTGTGATTACATATAGGATTTCTTCAAATGCAGGTTCTTCAATTTGTGGTTCACACGTTAGAACCTCTTCCTGTGGGAAAGTGTTACTTGGAGCTTCACAATTTAGTAATTCAACAAAGTATTCTTTCCATGTGTTGCACATTTCCTCATTGGTATTTATCATATTCCCATTTTTGTCTTTTAAACCATATGTGTTGTGTTGGTGCCCTCGTTTCATTGACTTCAGTTCTTTAAAAAACTTTCTGGATTCGTTTTTCTGGTGATTAGTTTCCATATCTTTGATTATATTACTCATATATTCTCGCTTCTGCTGTCGAACTATTTTTGTAGCCTCTTTACATTCATTTCTATATTGCTCTTCCTTTTGGATGTTGTTGATGTCATTTAGCCATAGCTGTCTGGCATTCTTTTTCCTAATGACTGCTTCTTCACATTTTGGATTGAACCATCTGTTCTTTCTATGCGTGGTTAACACACCGAGACATTCTTCTGCGGTAGATTGAATTGTATTCTTGATGTTCAACCAAGTTTGGTCAACGCTTTCCTCCAACGGGTTTTGTAGGATTTCAAGTTTACATTTTATTTCATCTGCAAATTTCTCTTTGACTGTAATTTCTTGTAGTTTTTCTCTGTTATATGTTGGGTGTAACCTTTGTAGTTTAGCATAGAAAGCTCTCTTAAGTTTTATTATAAATTTTGCCCCAACGAGGAAGTGGTCGCTGTGGCACTCAGCTCCTCTATAGCTTCTAACTTGTTGTATGTTTGATGCATTTTTGTTGTTAATTAAAATGTGAACTATTTGATTATAGGTTCTCTTGTCACATGATTTCCAAGTTTGTTTATGTATATCCTTTCTTTGCAGTCTGGTACTGCTGATCTGCAGTCCTTTGGCTTCTGCTAGGTTGATGACTCTCCATCCATTATCATTATCTGTTCCCTTGTTGTGACTAGACACGTGTGTATGAGATATTTGCACAAGAAACGAGCATGGTCTTAGTATTGTGACTTGCGTTGTTATACCCGTTTCAACCCACGTAGGTTTCAATTGCTTTAGAGCAATGTTTGTTCTTCTTTTAATTTTTTCCATCACATTTTCATGATCCGTCGGCAAAAAAAACCGAGATATTGAAAATTGCTTACGTGCTGTAATTTATCTCCGTTAATATATATATATATATACACTGTAATATTTGTTGTCATTATTTTAAAGTTTCGTTGACATTATTTTTGTTTTTGTTACATTGTGTTGTTGTTGTTGTTTTTTAATATTTCTTTAACTTTGTTCATGCACTGATTTAAATATTTTCTTCCTGCCCATTTGTTTCTTGACAACAACACTATGTCGTCAGCATATCGCACTTCCTTTTATGTCTATTTCCTCGATTACAAACGGAGCACTGTCTCTGTACACCAGATCAAACTGCAAGTATCAATTCCAGTATGAGTTCCAGGCAACTTGCACGGGTAGAGACAGTGAGGAAATTGAGTAACCGAACATATACCGATGTGGGTGGGAGAGGGAATCAATCAGTTTTCAGAAATCTATGTGCAGCCGAACAGCCGAATCCACCTTGTGGATTTCTCAACATCTCATAAACTATGGAAATAGAGAAATATAAAGAAAAGGGGTTTCGTATAATATATTGACGAACAATAAACGATTGCTCAAAATTAATGAGGCGGTAATAAACTGCCCATTTCGGCCGGTTTTATGCAAACAGAAAGAGTTCGAGTTAGATTTGAAATTACCGTGCTCCACAACGAACAATACTTGTGTGTATAGTATGGAAGAACAGATACATCATCCTTGCCTAGAAAATAAAAGGTGCGCCAGGTGATATGTTTTCCGAGGACTGGCCAGACAGACACATAATCAGATTGCAACTAGTACCATTCGTGTTGGAGCTCTTTGCTGGTTGTTGAAGTTGAGGACGGAGCACGTATGGGAATGTCCCGAGTGCTGTGATGTCGGTTCTAGACACAACTCGGCTCAAGTTTTCTGGCGTGCACGCTACGAATGGGCAGCCGCACAAGTGTAGTGAACTAATGGGCAGCCGCACAAGTGTAGACAACTAATGGGCAGCCGCACAAGTGTAGGGAACTAATGGGTAGCCGCACAAGTGTAGCCAACTAATGGGCAGCCGCACAAGTGTAGTGAACTAATGGGTAGCCGCACAAGTGTAGGGAACTAATGGGCAGCCGCACAAATGAAGCCAACTAATGGGCAGCCGCACAAGTGTAGACAACTAATGGGCAGCCGCACAAGTGTAGACAACTAATGGGCAGCCGCACAAGTGTAGACAACTAATGGGCAGCCGCACAAGTGTAGACAACTAATGGGCAGCCGCACAAGTGTAGACAACTAATGGGCAGCCGCACAAGTGTAGACAACTAATGGGCAGCCGCACAAGTGTAGACAACTAATGGGCAGCCGCACAAGTGTAGACAACTAATGGGCAGCCGCACAAGTGTAGACAACTAATGGGCAGCCGCACAAGTGTAGACAACTAATGGGCAGCCGCACAAGTGTAGACAACTAATGGGCAGCCGCACAAGTGTAGACAACTAATGGGCAGCCGCACAAGTGTAGACAACTAATGGGCAGCCGCACAAGTGTAGACAACTAATGGGCAGCCGCACAAGTGTAGACAACTAATGGGCAGCCGCACAAGTGTAGACAACTAATGGGCAGCCGCACAAGTGTAGACAACTAATGGGCAGCCGCACAAGTGTAGACAACTAATGGGCAGCCGCACAAGTGTAGACAACTAATGGGCAGCCGCACAAGTGTAGACAACTAATGGGCAGCCGCACAAGTGTAGACAACTAATAGGCAGCCGCACAAGTGTAGCCAACTAATGAGCAACCGCACAAGTGTAGCGACTAGACGCTCGCTTGCTGGCTCGGTGCTCATGAGTTCCAATCCGCATCTGGACGAATGGTTAACATTGACCGGGACTACAAGGTCGACGCAGCCCATAACAATATCTGTGGAAGTCAAGGTCACAGGCCAGACACTCATGACGTCACTCACCAAGTGCCAGTGCGTCCTAAGCCCTAAGGTCTGTGCATGGGTCGTTTAAATACTGATTTGTTTCAATGTCACGGCATGAATATGTATACGCGCTGCACTATTTCACACTCACAACTCCGCAGACTATGAGTACATCAGTCAGTAGTACAGAACTCGTGTACACTCCGTAAGACGTATTGGACATAGGCACAAGGCTCACATTGTTCTAGGTCAATCGGCAATGAGTGTCTGACGTGGTCAGTACCAGGCCGGCCGCCTTGACTTCCCCAGACATTTCCTGGTACCCGTGTTAGGCTGAGTCGACAAGGGCATCCATATACATTTGTAAAATTCGAATTCACTTGATGCGGATTCTAACTCATGACCACCGGACCGGCAAATTGCGCCACTGTAGCTCTCGGACTATATGTACTACACTTGTGTTCTCCATGGTTCGCCCGTGTCACTACAACACGACACAGATGTACTCTAACGACACCAGCCATGTTAAGTGAGACACATTCATATCAAACATATTAAAGTGCCGAACTAAAGTATTACTTGTACGATAGAATGAACGTATATTCTTTCTAACCCAACATATCCAAAAGATATAAATTTATCCTTGTCTCTGTGTGTGTGCGTGTGTGTGTGTGTGTGTGTGTGTGTGTGTGTGTGTGTGTGTGTGTGTGAATGTGTGCGTGCGTGTGTGTGTGTGGGTTTTTTTTGTTTTTTTTTAAGCTTATAAGCTCTTACATTCCTATATATCCTAGGGTAGACCTGAAGCGACAGAATTAAAAAAGAAATAACTGGCGTGTTACGCAAGCTTTCGTGGAGTTCGATTGCTTTCCCGGACAATTGCTACTTGAAGTCTTTCTTTTCCTATGGAATTTTTATGTACACTAACACTTGTGTATGTCTCATCATTATGTAACAAGTCTTTTTTTTTCAGAACGTTGCCACCACCACAAGGCTCCTGAAAGACAACTGATCCTTCTTAAGTGACCCTGCCTTGTGGATGTGTTTGCCCATGGGTTCTGTAATGCCCTGTGCCCACCGTAGTGCTGATCGGTTTCTCGTCTTCCGGAATCCATGAGACCCAGATATATTTTGTCTATATTACTGTGACGTTTTTATGTTGTCTACATCACTGTGACGTTTGTTGTTGTCTACATCACTGTGACCGTTAATGTTGTTTACATCACTGTGACGTTTGTTGTTGTCTACATCACTGTGACGTTTGTTATTGTCTACATCACTGTGACCGTTAATGTTGTTTACATCACTGTGACGTTTGTTGTTGTCTACATCACTGTGACGTTTGTTGTTGTCTACATCACTGTGACCGTTAATGTTGTTTACATCACTGTGACGTTTGTTGTTGTCTACATCACTGTGACGTTTGTTATTGTCTACATCACTGTGACGTTTGTTGTTGTCTACATCACTGTGACGTTTGTTGTTGTCTACATCACTGTGACGTTTGTTGTTGTCTACATCACTGTGACCGTTAATGTTGTTTACATCACTGTGACGTTTGTTGTTGTCTACATCACTGTGACCGTTAATGTTGTTTACATCACTGTGACGTTTGTTGTTGTCTACATCACTGTGACAGTTAATGTTGTCTACATCACTGTGACGTTTGTTGTTGTCTACATCACTGTGACGGTTAATGTTGTCTACATCACTGTGACGTTTGTTGTTGTCTACATCACTGTGACGTTTGTTGTTGTCTACATCACTGTGACGTTTGTTGTTGTCTACATCACTGTGACGGTTAATGTTGTCTACATCACTGTGACGGTTAATGTTGTCTACATCACTGTGACGTTTGTTGTTGTCTACATCACTGTGACAGTTAATGTTGTTTACATCACTGTGACGTTTGTTGTTGTCTACATCACTGTGACCGTTAATGTTGTTTACATCACTGTGACCGTTAATGTTGTCTACATCACTGTGACGGTTAATGTTGTTTACATCACTGTGACGTTTGTTGTTGTCTACATCACTGTGACGTTTGTTGTTGTCTACATCACTGTGACGTTTGTTGTTGTCTACATCACTGTGACGTTTGTTGTTGTCTACATTACTGTGACAGTTAATGTTGTCTACATCACTGTGACGGTTAATGTTGTCTACATCACTGTGACGTTTGTTGTTGTCTACATTACTGTGACAGTTAATGTTGTCTACATCACTGTGACGGTTAATGTTGTCTACATCACTGTGACGTTTGTTGTTGTCTACATCACTGTGACCGTTAATGTTGTCTACATCACTGTGACGTTTGTTGTTGTCTACATCACTGTGACGTTTGTTGTTGTCTACATCACTGTGACGTTTGTTGTTGTCTACATCACTGTGACGTTTGTTGTTGTCTACATCACTGTGACGTTTGTTGTTGTCTACATCACTGTGACCGTTAATGTTGTTTACATCACTGTGACGTTTGTTGTTGTCTACATCACTGTGACGTTTGTTGTTGTCTACATTACTGTGACGTTTGTTGTTGTCTACATTACTGTGACCGTTAATGTTGTCTACATCACTGTGACGTTTGTTGTTGTCTACATCACTGTGACGTTTGTTGTTGTCTACATTACTGTGACCGTTAATGTTATCTACATCACTGTGACCGTTAATGTTGTCTACATCACTGTGACGTTTGTTGTTGTCTACATCACTGTGACCGTTAATGTTGTCTACATCACTGTGACGTTTGTTGTTGTCTACATCACTGTGACGTTTGTTGTTGTCTACATCACTGTGACGTTTGTTGTTGTCTACATCACTGTGAAGTCTGTTGTTGTCTACATCACTGTGACCATTAATGTTGTTTACATCACTGTGATCGTTAATGTTGTCTACATCACTGTGACGTTTGTTGTTGTCTACATCACTGTGACGTTTGTTATTGTCTACATCACTGTGACGTTTGTTGTTGTCTACATCACTGTGACCGTTAATGTTGTTTACATCACTGTGACGTTTGTTGTTGTCTACATCACTGTGACGTTTGTTGTTGTCTACATCACTGTGACGTTTGTTATTGTCTACATCACTGTGACGTTTGTTGTTGTCTACATCACTGTGACGTTTGTTGTTGTCTACATCACTGTGACGTTTGTTGTTGTCTACATCACTGTGACCGTTAATGTTGTTTACATCACTGTGACGTTTGTTGTTGTCTACATCACTGTGACGTTTGTTGTTGTCTACATCACTGTGACGTTTGTTGTTGTCTACATCACTGTGACGTTTGTTGTTGTCTACATCACTGTGACGTTTGTTATTGTCTACATCACTGTGACGTTTGTTGTTGTCTACATCACTGTGACCGTTAATGTTGTTTACATCACTGTGACGTTTGTTGTTGTCTACATCACTGTGACGTTTGTTGTTGTCTACATCACTGTGACGTTTGTTGTTGTCTACATTACTGTGACCGTTAATGTTGTCTACATCACTGTGACGTTTGTTGTTGTCTACATCACTGTGACGTTTGTTGTTGTCTACATTACTGTGACCGTTAATGTTGTCTACATCACTGTGACGTTTGTTGTTGTCTACATCACTGTGACGTTTGTTGTTGTCTACATTACTGTGACCGTTAATGTTATCTACATCACTGTGACCGTTAATGTTGTCTACATCACTGTGACGTTTGTTGTTGTCTACATCACTGTGACCGTTAATGTTGTCTACATCACTGTGACGTTTGTTGTTGTCTACATCACTGTGACGTTTGTTGTTGTCTACATCACTGTGACGTTTGTTGTTGTCTACATCACTGTGACGTTTGTTGTTGTCTACATCACTGTGACGTTTGTTGTTGTCTACATCACTGTGACCGTTAATGTTGTTTACATCACTGTGATCGTTAATGTTGTCTACATCACTGTGACGTTTGTTGTTTTCTACATCACTGTGACGTTTGTTATTGTCTACATCACTGTGACGTTTGTTGTTGTCTACATCACTGTAACCGTTAATGTTGTCTACATCACTGTGATCGTTAATGTTGTTTACATCACTGTGACGTTTGTTGTTGTCTACATCACTGTGACCGTTAATGTTGTCTACATCACTGTGATCGTTAATGTTGTCTACATCACTGTGACGTTTGTTGTTGTCTACATCACTGTGACGTTTGTTATTGTCTACATCACTGTGACGTTTGTTGTTGTCTACATCACTGTAACCGTTAATGTTGTCTACATCACTGTGACGTTTGTTGTTGTCTACATCACTGTGACGTTTGTTGTTGTCTACATCACTGTAACCGTTAATGTTGTCTACATCACTGTGACGTTTGTTGTTGTCTACATCACTGTGACGTTTGTTATTGTCTACATCACTGTGACGTTTGTTGTTGTCTACATCACTGTAACCGTTAATGTTGCCTACATCACTGTGACGTTTGATGTTGTCTACATCACTGTGACCGTTAATGTTGTCTATATCACTGTGACCGTTAATGTTGTCTACATCACTGTGACGTTTGTTGTTGTCTACATCACTGTGACCGTTAATGTTGTCTACATCACTGTGATCGTTAATGTTGTCTACATCACTGTGACGTTTGTTGTTGTCTACATCACTGTGACGTTTGTTATTGTCTACATCACTGTGACGTTTGTTGTTGTCTACATCACTGTGATCGTTAATGTTGTCTACATCACTGTGATCGTTAATGTTGTCTACATCACTGTGATCGTTAATGTTGTCTACATCACTGTGATCGTTAATGTTGTCTACATCACTGTGATCGTTAATGTTGTCTACATCACTGTGATCGTTAATGTTGTCTACATCACTGTGACAGTTAATGTTGTCTACATCACTGTGACCGTTAATGTTGTCTACATCACTGTGATCGTTAATGTTGTCTACATCACTGTGACCGTTAATGTTGTCTACATCACTGTGACGTTTGTTGTTGTCTACATCACTGTGACCGTTAATGTTGTCTACATCACTGTGACCGTTAATGTTGTCTACATCACTGTGACCGTTAATGTTGTCTACATCACTGTGACGTTTGTTGTTGTCTACATCACTGTGACCGTTAATGTTGTCTACATCACTGTGACGGTTAATGTTGTCTACATCACTGTGACGTTTGTTGTTGTCTACATCACTGTGACCGTTAATGTTGTCTATATCACTGTGACCGTTAATGTTGTCTACATCACTGTGACGTTTGTTGTTGTCTATATCACTGTGACCGTTAATGTTGTCTACATCACTGTGACCGTTAATGTTGTCTACATCACTGTGACGTTTGTTGTTGTCTATATCACTGTGACCGTTAATGTTGTCTACATCACTGTGACGTTTGTTGTTGTCTATATCACTGTGACCGTTAATGTTGTCTATATCACTGTGACCGTTAATGTTGTCTACATCACTGTGACGGTTAATGTTGTCTATATCACTGTGACCGTTAATGTTGTCTACATCATTGTGACCGTTAATGTTGTCTACATCACTGTGTCGTTTGATGCTATCTACATCTACATCTACAGATGACAAGTCGGTGACGTTTAATGTTGTTGTGCCATGGGTTTGCGATTGGATGAATTAATGTGTTAATTTTGTTGAACAAACTAAATGAATGTAACAAATCGACAGTGTGGGTTAATGTAAAATCTACATGGAACAGAGAAGTAAGAAATGATTTTCATGTATGACGTAACCAATTAACATATCTGAGATACTTGTTGCAGAATAAATCAATTTTTTACTACAAAACTAATGGCTCACTTGTCTTATTACATTTATTCACAATATTAGCATGTGTTTGCGTCGCATAGACTATGATCTCAAATAATTAATTTTGTATTTATGATCTTTACTGGCATCAATAAATTGTCTCCATTGTCTTTAATGTCATCAAAATATGTGAATGTATTAACTCCGTCTGCTGGTTGCTCTTACATCGGAATGAACTATGGAAATAGATTCTGTCAATTGGCTTTCTACCAAGCAAGTCTGTGAATGAGGCAGACCACGTGAGAGATTATTTTCATTATGATTGCATTTTATACTCCTCATAAAATTGTCACCAAGAAACTTGTGTGCTTTATAGTACAAGCGACCTGCGGGTGCATGGCATCGCCAGACCACTGTCGTGAATAGAAAGAGCTCATAATGTACCACGTGCTGGAATGCTATAACCAATTGCTTCTAGCTCCGTCTCCTAACTCCGAACTTCTGCTGAAATTCCCTCAGGTCTTTTCTAATTCTCAGACGTCGGTGGCAATTCATTGTTGTCTGCTATCGGGTGATAAAGACAGGTTTGATTTGCTCACAAATTCTGCCAGCCTCTAATATCATGCAGGAATGTCTGAACTGTATTTAATGTGGTTTATAGATATATGTGAATTTCCACATCGAAGTTCAGACGTCCGTTGAGGTACCAATAAATGAATGCTTTCTGCATACACTCGCGACTTATACTGGACTAATCATTCTTTGTCGTCTTTTTCATAGAGGAGAGACCAGAAGTGGGGGACGTTTTTTCCGGAATTTGTGATCAGTAACTGCTGCTGGGCCGGTCTCCCTGGACGTTGCTCGTACTCCCATATACTCACGTGTTAAACACAGCTGCGCGAGATTCGGCAGAGGATCGCGTCGCGCTGGTTACTTACAGAGTTATGTGAGCCGGTCGTTCAGAAAGCAATGGCAAACTACTGAACGTAAAACTTGCCAAGACATCAACACAAGCTGAAAAAACAGGTGTTGACTACAATGTCCTGTAAATGATATGAGAGAAAAAACAAACTGTTGCTGGAGTACGATAGGGGTGTGCTTTGTCAACAGATTTATTCTTTATTTCTCTCTCTCTCTCTCTCTCTCTCTCTCTCTCTCTCTCTCTCTCTCTCTCTCTCTCTCTCTCTCTCTTATCTATCTATCTATCTATCTTTCTATCTCCCCCCCCCCCTCCCACTCTCACTGTTGCAAAGTAATAATGAGAGAGATTAAAGAGAAGCCAGCCATACTAATTGGAGGTTACAATATAAACAATCTACGTTAAGCAGATGACAACGTATTGACGACGGAAAATGCAAAAGATCTGCAGCAATTGTTGGACAGTGTAGTAAACGAGAGTCCAAAGAAATGTTTCTCATTGAATATAAAGAAAACATAAAGTATGGTTATGTAAGCTAAAAGGTACCATCAGAATGTGAAATAATAATAGAACGGAAAATGCTGAACCAATTGGATAAATGTCAATACCTAGGGGCAATTATAACATCACGTGGAAGATGCACAACAGAGATTAAGAACAGAATAGGGCAACAATAGCTCCATTTCAGAAAATGAAAATGATCTGATGAAATAAGTCACTATCATTGAATTTGAGAAAGAGAGTGCTGAAATGCTATATAGATACTGCTTTTCTGTATGCAGTCAATATTGGAATGCAGATGAACAAATTAGGAAGATGTTGGAAACAACAGAGATGTAGTTTCTGAGACGAATGATGCAAATTCCTTAGACTGTCGGAGTAACTAACAACGATTACCTGACAGAGGCTAATGAAACTAGAACATTATATACAACAATAAGAAAGAGACAAACAGTTTTCTTTGGTCATTTAATGGGAAGAGAGGCATTAGAGAATACTGTGACGACTGGAAAAATCTAGGAGAAGAGAGGCAGAGACAGACCAAGAGAAATGATGCTGGATGGATTGAGACGGTGACGTGAAGGAATCTCATCAGCAGAATTGATCCAGAACACCAATGACCGAGATCTGTGGATAGTCATGAACACCTACGCCAGCTGGCAGGGCACATCGTGGTGATGCACTTGTGCAATAATTGTCCTTCCATTTTGTCGTAGTTATAATTCTAAATGTTTCCTTTATGGCTGTCAGTATGAATTTGACAATACTTGGACATTATTGATCATTAAACCTTAACGATTGTGAAAACTTTGTGGGAGCGAAAGGGGTGGAGATAACGAGAGGGAGTGGGGAGGGGGGAGAGAGGGGGGGGGTGGTGGAGAGGAGAGCACCAAGGCTGGAGGGCGAGATAGAGAGAGTGCATCTTGCACAAAATACAAGAATACACTCATGACTTACAAGAGATTAAGCTATACTTGCAAAAGAACAAACAGTATCACAAGTAAGACCATCACGTGAGACATAAACATGGTCACATGTAACATAAACCTGATAACATGCAAGGCCATCACATGAGACAAACATCATTACATGAGACAAACATCATTAGATGTGACAAACATCATTAGATGTGACAAACATCATTACATGTGACAAACATCATTAGATGTGACAAACATCATTAGATGTGACAAACATCATTACATGTGACAAACATCATTACATGTGACAAACATCATTACATGTGACAAACATCATTACATGTGACAAACATCATTACATGTGACAAACATCATTACATGTGACAAACATCATTACATGGGACAAACATCATTACATGGGACAAACATCATTACATGTGACAAACATCATTACATGTGACAAACATCATTACATGTGACAAACATCATTACATGGGACAAACATCATTACATGAGACAAACATCATTACATGGGACAAACATCATTACATGGGACAAACATCATTGCATGTGACAAACATCATTACATGTGACAAACATCATTACATGTGACAAACATCATTACATGTGACAAACATCATTACATGTGACAAATATCATTAGATGTGACAAACATCATTACATGTGACAAACATCATTAGATGTGACAAACATCATTACATGAGACAAACATCATTACATGTGACAAACATCATTACATGTGACAAACATCATTACATGTGACAAACATCATCACATGAGACAAACATCATTACATGTGACACACATCATTACATGTGACAAACATCATTACATGTAACAAACATCATTACATGTGACTAACATCATTACATGAGACAAACATCATTACATGTGACAAACATCATTACATGTGACAAACATCATTACATGTGACAAACATCATTACCTGTGACAAACATCAGTACACGAAACATAAACATCGTCACGTGTAACTTTAACATCACCACATGCACCATCACCACATATAACATCACCATATGTAACAACACTATATGTAACATCATCACATGTATCATCACCATATGTAACATCATCACAAGTGACATCATCACATGCAACATCACCACATATAACATCACCATATGTAACAACACCATATGTAACATCATCACATGTATTATCACCATATGTAACATCATCACAAGTGGCATCATTAAGTGTAACATCACCATATGTAACATCATCACAAGTGACATCATCAAGTGTAACATCACCATATGTAACATCATCACAAGTGACACCATCATATGCGACATCACCATATGTAACATCATTACATGTAACATCATCACATGTAACATTATCACACGTAACATCATCACATATAACACCACCATATGTAACATCACCATATGTAACATCATCACATGTAACATCACCATATGTAGCATCATCACAATTGGCACCATCATATATGACATCATCGTATGTAACTACACCAGATGTAACATCATCACATATAACATCATCACATGTAACATTATCACACGAAACATCATCACATGTAACACCAATCACATATAACATCATCACATGTAATATCATCACATGTAATATCACCATATGTAATATCATCCCACAAACATCATAACATGTAACATCACCACTTGTAACATCATCACATGTGACATTATCACATGAACCACCACCACATGTAACATCATCACATGTAACATCATCACATGTAAGATCATTACATGTAAAATCATCACATATAACATCACCACGTGTAACATCATTACATCTAACTTCATCACATGTAACATCACCATATGTAATATCACCCCACAAACATCATAACATGTAACATCAGCACATGTAATATCACCATATGTAATATCATCCACAAACATCATAACATGTAACATCACCACTTGTAACATCATCACATGTGACATTATCACATGAACCATCACCACATGTAACATCATCACATGTACCATCATTACATGTAAAATCATCACATGTAAAATCATCACATATAACATCACCACGTGTAACATCATCACATCTAACTTCATCACATGTAACATCACCATATGTAATATCACCCCACAAACATCATAACATGTAACATCACGACATGTGACATCATCAAATGTAACATCACCACATGTAAAATCATCAAATGTAACATCATCACATGTAACATCATCACATGTAACATCATCACACGTAACAATACCACATGTAACATCATCACATATAACAATACCACATGTAACATCATCATATGTAACAATACCACATATAACATCATCATATGTAACATCACCAGATGTAACATCACCACATGTAACATCATCACATATGACATCTTCACTTGTAACAGTAACATTATCACATATAACATCATCACATATAACATCACCACATGTAGCACAAGCATCACCACATGTCACATAATCACATGTAACATCACCACAAGTGACATCATCACATGTAACATCACCACATGAAACATCAGCACATGTAAATCACCCCATGTAACATTATCCCATGTAACATCATTTAATGTGATAAAAACATTATCACGTGTAACATTATCACATGTAACATCATTAAATGTAACACAAAACAAACATAATCACCTGTGACATTATCCCATGTAACAACGTCAAATGTAACACAAACATGATGACGTGTGACATTATCCCATGTAACATCATTAAATGTGACACAAATATTATCACGTGTGACATTATCCCATTTAACATCATTAAGTGTGACATAAACATCATCACGTGTGACAGTATCACATGTAACATCATTAAATGTGACACAAACATCATCACGTGTGACATTATCACATGTAACAGCGTCAAATGTAACACAAACATCATCACGTGTGACATTATCCCATGTAACATCATTAAATGTGACACAAACATCATCACATGTGACATTATGCCATGTAACATCATTAAATGTGACACAAACATCATCACATGTGACATTATCCCATGTAACATCATTAAATGTGACACAAACATCATCACGTGTGACATTATCCCATGTAAGTAACATCATTAAATGTGACACAAACATCATCACGTGTGACATTATCACATGTAACATCATTAAATGTGACACAAACATCATCACGTATGACATTATCCCATGTAACAGCATCAAGTGTAAGTTTTGCTAAGTTTAACTTCCTTTGGCTCCCACAAATTGCCAGGTTCTATGAAAGTTGCTCTTGCTTTCTGAATTATTATTATTTCAATATCCCTATCTCTTCCCCCCATTTTAGTCTACACTCTTTCCCAAATATGTGTAAGATTCCGTCTCTTTACCTGAGATATAACCAAGGAAGATCGCATTGTTATTTGCTTGTTGTACTTTCAGTATCTTTGTCTTTTATCTATGCATTTTTAAATGTTTCAATTGTTATGACCTTTCACCAAGTACAAATAGTTTATCCTGCATTTAATTACGCGAATGAGTACATACTGTATTGTCATGGTATTATCGTTGTCTGTGTATAGTGTGAGTACTGTACATGTTCAATGTCTGTGTATAGTGTGAGTACTGAACATGTATAATGGCTGTGTGAGTGTGTGTACTGTACTTGTTCAGTATTTGTGTATAGTTTATGCTGTGTACAATGTTATTGTCAGTGTATAGTTTATGTCCTGTACGTATATATTGTGTTTGTATAGTGTATGTACTGTACATGTTCTATGACAATATATAGTGTGTGTACTGTACATGTTCTATGACAATATATAGTGTGTGTACTGTACATGTTCTATGACAATATATAGTGTGTGTACTGTAAGCACTATTTCATCTGTGTATAGCGTATGTACTGTACATGTTCTATGACAATATATAGTGTGTGTACTGTACATGTTCTATGACAATATATAGTGTGTGTACTGTACATGTTCTATGACAATCTATAGTGTGTGTATGTATGTACTATTTTATCTGTGTATAGCGTATGTAATAAACATGTTCAAAGAATGTGTATAGATTATGTATTGTACATGTTTAATATCAGTTCATGGGCAACGTATTGTACAGGTTCAATGTCTGTTTCATATACTGTACATAATCATTGTCTGCGTGTAGTGTATGTGTTGTACATGACCAATGTCTGTTTATAGATTATGTGAAGTACGTGTACATCCAGTGGCGTCGTGCATTATTTAGCACCAAACCTCATGTGATGTAGTACTCCACCAGAAGGTGATAGAGTGCAGTGTTTAGCATCAAACCCCATGTGATGTAGTACTCCACCAGAAGGTGATAGAGTGCAGTGTTTAGCTCCAAACCCTCATGTGGTGAAGTACTCCACCAGAAGGTGATAGAGTGCAGTGTTTAGCACCAAACCCCCATGTGATGTAGTACTCCACCAGAAGGTGATAGAGTGCAGTGTTTAGCACCAAACCCTCATGTGATGTAGTACTCCACCAGAAGGTGATAGAGTGCAGTGTTTAGCACCAAACCCCATGTGATGTAGTACTCCACCAGAAGGTGATAGAGTGCAGTGTTTAGCACCAAACCCCATGTGATGTAGTACTCCACCAGAAGGTGATAGAGTGCAGTGTTTAGCACCAAACCCCCATGTGACGTAGTACTCCACCAGAAGGTGATAGAGTGCAGTGTTTAGCACCAAACCCCCATGTGATGTAGTACTCTACCAGAAGGTGATAGAGTGCAGTGTTTAGCACCAAACCCTCATGTGATGTAGTACTCCACCAGAAGGTGATAGAGTGCAGTGTTTAGCACCAAACCCCCATGTTATGTAGTACTCCACCAGAAGGTGATAGAGTGCAGTGTTTAGCATCAAACCCCATGTGATGTAGTACTCCACCAGAAGATGATAGAGTGCAGTATTTAGCATCAAACCCCATACGATGTTGTACTCCACCAGAAGGTGATAGAGTGCAGTGTTTAGCATCAAACCCCATGTGATTTAGTACTCCACCAGAAGGTGACAGAGTGCAGTGTTTAGCATCAAACCCCATGTGATGTAGTACTCCACCAGAAGGTGATAGAGTGCAGTGTTTAGCATCAAACCCCATGTGATGTAGTACTCCACCAGAAGGTGATAGAGTGCAGTGTTTAGCATCAAACCCCATGTGATGTAGTACTCCACCAGAAGGTGATAGAGTGCAGTGTTTAGCACCAAACCCCATGTGATGTAGTACTCCACCAGAAGGTGATAGAGTGCAGTGTGCAAGGGAAGCCTGTCAGGGCAATGGTCCGGGTTCCATCCACAGCATTGGCATCATGTTTATTACAACCAGCACGTTCTGGAATAGACAGATCCTCATATAGTGGGTTTAGAACCAATGTCTCAACAATCTGGACATTGTCTATGAAGGTAAGTCAGCTAGAAAGGGGATTCTCCACCCGTCCCAATAAATCTGGACATTGTCTATGAAGGTAAGTCAGCTAGAAAGGGGATTCTCCACTCGTCACAATAAATCTGGACATTGTCTATGAAGGTAAGTCAGCTAAAAATGGGATTCTCCACCCGTCCCAATAAATCTGGACATTGTCTATGAAGGTAAGTCAGCTAGAAAGGGGATTCTCCACTCGTCACAATAAATCTGGACATTGTCTATGAAGGTAAGTCAGCTAAAAAGGGGATCCTCCACCCGTCCCAATAAATCGGGACCTAGAATATATGAAGGCCTAAATTGTTACATCCCAGCGGCACTGTCTATAACCTTTATCTTTGCCTTTAAAGTGTGTAGGACTGTGAAATAGATGCTGTAGAAATAATAAGACCGTTCGAAAAGTGCGATATTGTGCAAAGACGTGGAGAGGGATTAAGCCTGGCCAGAACCTGTTTCGTAAACTTTTTAGAAGCACTTTAATTTAACAGTTCCCTTGTAATGATAAATGTAGAACTTCAACTTATCTCTTCAGCTACCTGCCTAAATACCAGCAAGTTCTATGACATCTTTAAGCCATGTTGTAGGGCTCCATTTTTCTTATATATCATGACCGCCCTAAAAGGTCCAGTCACGTCTTAAAGGGGCCCATTACAACGTAAGTCCACTCCTGAAGAGGTCAGCAATCGCTCCTGGCCATAAGCTTCAAAAATCCCACGAATGCACTCTTCGGCCAGGGCCTCACGATTTCGTATTGATCTCCCATTTTGAACACGATCGCTCTATTCGAGCGACTACTCATTTGTGTCCTCCTATCATACATTTTACAATAAGCTTGAAATTTTTTTCCCCCCAGCTCCTCCGTCATGCACAATCCTGAAATATCGCACACCCTTACCATCTTCTAGTCTCATCTCAGTGCCCGCCGTATGAAACGTTTTTAATCTTCGGTGGCAGAATCTGTCTTTGGGCTTTGGGTCACATCCGGGATCACTGCTATCAATTCTGCTGTCTGCTGTCTTACGAACATTGTGATTTCAAACGACATTTGCGGGTTATTTTTTCTAGTGTATTTGTCACTGTGCTGACTTAATGGAGCTTAGGTAAAGGTGGTGATGAAATGTTATGATGATGATGAAAATGATGATGATGATGATGATGATGATGATGATGATGATGATGATGATGATGATGATGATGATGATGATGATGATGATGATCAACATAATCATCATGAGGTTGACGACGACGAAGACAAGGATAACATGAATTAAAGTCTATATGTTGCAGCTATAAGATGTGGACCTGTCTCATTTTAAGAGAATTATTCGTCGTCTTTGTTTTCCTCCTCTTCCTCATCATGCCTCTTCTCTTTCTTCTTCTTCTTCTTCTTCTTCTTCTTCTTCTTCTTCTTCTTCTTCTTCTTCTTCTTCTTCTTCTTCTCTTTCTTCCTCTTCTTCTTCTTCTTCTTCTTCTTCTTCTTCTTCTTCTTCTTCTTCTTCTTCTTCTTCTTCTTCTTCTTCTTCTTCTTCTTCTTCTTCTTCTTCTTCTTCTTCTTCTTCTTCTTCTTCTTCTTCTCCTCCTCCTTCTTCTTCTTCTTCTTCTTCTTCTTCTTCTTCTTCTTCTTCTTCTTCTTCTTCTTCTTCTTCTTCTTCTTCTTCGTCTTCTCCTTCTTCTTCTTCTTCTTCGTCGTCTTCGTCTTCTTCTTCTTCTTCTTCTTCTTCTTCTTCTTCTTCTTCTTCTTCTTCTTCTTCTTCTTCTTCTTCTTCTTCTTCTGCTTCTTCTTCTTCTTCTTCTTCTTCTTCTTCTTCTTCTTCTTCTTCTTCTTCTTCTTCTTCTTCTTCTTCTTCTTCTTCTTCTTCTTCTTCTTCTTCTTCTCCTCCTCCTTCTTCTTCTTCTTCTTCTTCTTCGTCTTCTTCTTCTTCTTCTTCTTCTTCTTCTTCGTCTTCTTCTTCTTCTTCTTCTGCTTCTTCTTCTTCTTCTTCTTCTTCTTCTTCTTCTTCTTCTTCTTCTTCTTCTTCTTCTTCTTCTTCTTCTTCTTCTTCTTCTTCTTCTTCTTCTCCTCCTCCTTCTTCTTCTTCTTCTTCTTCTTCTTCTCTTCTTCTTCTTCTTCTTCTTCTTCTTCTTCTTCTTCTTCTTCTTCTCTTCTTCTGCTTCTTCTTCTTCTTCTTCTTCTTCTTCTTCTTCTTCTTCTTCTTCTTCTTCTTCTTCTTCTTCTTCTTCTTCTTCTTCTTCGTCTTCTTCTTCTTCTTCTTCGTCTTCTTCGTCTTCTTCTTCTTCTTCTTCTTCTTCTTCTTCTTCTTCTTCTTCTTCTTCTTCTTCTTCTTCTTCTTCTTCTTCTTCTTCTTCTTCTTCGTCTTCTTCTTCTTCTTCTTCTTCTTCTTCTTCTTCTTCTTCTTCTTCTTCTTCTTCTTCTTCTTCTTCTTCTTCTTCTTCTTCTTCTTCTTCTTCTTCTTCTTCTCCTCCTCCTTCTTCTTCTTCTTCTTCTTCTTCTTCTTCTTCTTCTTCTTCTTCTTCTTCTTCTTCTTCTTCTTCTTCTTCTTCTTCGTCTTCTCCTTCTTCTTCTTCTTCTTCGTCGTCTTCGTCTTCTTCTTCTTCTTCTTCTTCTTCTTCTTCTTCTTCTTCTTCTTCTTCTTCTTCTTCTTCTTCTTCTTCTTCTTCTGCTTCTTCTTCTTCTTCTTCTTCTTCTTCTTCTTCTTCTTCTTCTTCTTCTTCTTCTTCTTCTTCTTCTTCTTCTTCTTCTTCTTCTTCTTCTTCTTCTCCTCCTCCTTCTTCTTCTTCTTCTTCTTCTTCGTCTTCTTCTTCTTCTTCTTCTTCTTCTTCTCTTCTTCTTCTTCTTCTTCTTCTTCTTCTGCTTCTTCTTCTTCTTCTTCTTCTTCTTCTTCTTCTTCTTCTTCTTCTTCTTCTTCTTCTTCTTCTTCTTCTTCTTCTTCTTCTTCTCCTCCTCCTTCTTCTTCTTCTTCTTCTTCTTCTTCTTCTTCTTCTTCTTCTTCTTCTTCTTCTTCTTCTTCTTCTTCTTCTTCTTCTGCTTCTTCTTCTTCTTCTTCTTCTTCTTCTTCTTCTTCTTCTTCTTCTTCTTCTTCTTCTTCTTCTTCTTCTTCTTCGTCTTCTTCTTCTTCTTCTTCGTCTTCTTCGTCTTCTTCTTCTTCTTCTTCTTCTTCTTCTTCTTCTTCTTCTTCTTCTTCTTCTTCTTCTTCGTCTTCTGCCTGCTGTATCTGTTCTACTTGTCAGCATCATCATTGTGGGGGGCAGAACTCTTATTTGGGCTGTGTACATGGTGATGGAGATTACCTCTGCTCTTCTGCTTATGCGCCATGTACTTGGTCAGCTTCTCGGGCTGTATATAAATGTCTTTACAGTTTTGGAGACAGTCTGTTGCACGACCAAATAACATGGCTCAATAAAATCTATTACTGAGATTGAGTGCACTTGCATCCTGATCTTATCTTTTCTTCTCATCATAAATGTTCTTCGCCAGACACGTCATCTCTAATATTAGTTATTCTTGGTGCCATTGTCCAGTTCTGGATCATACAAAACTGTTAGCCAGTCCGAGACTTCTCCATGTGTATCTACAGTATACTATCACAGACAACCGGAAATCAATTTGGGAATCAGTTGAGGCCACTGAAACAGTTACATAAATAAACACACGTAGTATTGTTGGGCGCTCACAGAAGGAGAAGAAAGAAGTAGAGACTAGAGGATGCACTAGGCAACATAAAATTTCAAAGTTATAGTTACCGACCGGGATTCGAACCTGTCACCTACAAATGGCAATAGCGCCCACCTGCAAGAACAAGTGAACTTCGACGCATTTCTAGTTGGTCATGCGTCGAAGTACACTTGTTCCTGCAGCGAGGCTCTGTCGCCATTGGAGATGACAGGTTCGAATCCCGGTCGGTAACTATAGCTTTCAAATTTTATGTTGTTTAGTGCATCCTCTAGTCTCTACTTCTTTCTTCTCCTTCTGTGAGCGCCCAACAATACTACGTGTGTTTATTTATGTAACTATCACAGACAACTGGCAAGGTCAAATGGAAGCTCCGCCTCTGGAAAGGCTACGATAGCAAGCGTATGCAGTGTACCCACACCACGGGTGATTTGTTTATACGTTAACTTCACTGTGCATGCGGATTCTCTGAAACACGTCTCCGGTTGAATATGTATTTGCTAACACACGGCTCCCATTGAAAGTGCATTCTGACACATACCACCCCGTGAATGTATATTCCCCCGAAACACGCCTCCCGTTGAATGAGTATTCTTTGAAACACGGTCCCATTGAATGTGTATTACCCCGAAACACTGCTCACATTGAATGTGTATTCTATGAAACACGGCTCACATTGAATGTGTATTCTTTGAAACACGGCTCACATTGAATGTGTATTATTTGAAATACGGCTCACATTGAATGTCTATTCTTTGAAATACGGCTCACGTTAAACTGCATACTCTCTGGCGCACAATTATTTTCACCTTGGCCGTGAAAGCCCGTGACAACAGCGCAGTTTATTACACCACCCTAGGAAGAAAGTATCAAAACTCAGTGCCTGTACTTCTGTCTCGACCACCAGGGGGTTTTGTAGTATGCATACCTTGTCCAGTCTAATGTAGATACGATGATAAGTTAATAAGTAAGTCACAAATGGCTGTAGAAAAATAACTATGATAACAACTTGAAACCAGTTTATTTTTGTACATACATTGTTCTTTTATTTCTCAACATAATTTCCACCAACATTGATGCACTTCAATGAATCAATCAATCAGGTGCCGTCTCCGCAATGAAGGTTGGCTGCAATGGATCTCCAACACTGTCTGTCTCTTTCCTTGACTGTACATTCTGTCAGGCTGATGTTCGTCCATTTTTTGATGTTATCCTCCCACTTGTATCGTTGTCTACCTCTTGCTCGCTTGCCCCCAACCTTGCCTTCCAACTATTAGCCACCGGACGCTGATGCATATGCTGGGGGAGGATCTGAGCACCTATGGACATGTCCGGAGTGCAATTAAGATACCCCAACTGATAACTGATAACTGATAACTTGCCTTCCAGTATGGTTTTTATAAGAGTATCATGTCTTTTAAAGTGGCCAAAATATTTCACTTGTCTCCTTTTTATTTCTTTCATCAACTCTCTCTTCATTCCCAGTTTTTCTTGGACCTCTTTCATTTGATTGTTTTTGTTTCCATGAAATACGACCTATTCGTCTGTATATCCATATCTCCAGGACTTCTATGCGACTTTCTAGTTTCTTGTTCAATGTCCAGGCTTCCGAGCCATACAGTAGCGTTGTATATTCGTAGCTTTTGCCAATTCTCATTTTTAATGCGTTATAAATCTCTCTAGATGTTAATACTGATTTCATGCCGTTAAAACCATTTTTGGCCTTTCCTATTCTCTTTTTGATTTCCATTCTATTGACCCCGTTGTCTCAGAATAAATAAAATGTCCAAGATAAGAGAAACTTGTTACTTGTTCTAGTATCTCCCCGTTTACTGTGATGTTCATTGATGACCTTTCCTTGTCACTGCTAATTATCATAGTTTTTGTTTTTTGGATGTTAATATCTAAGCCACATTCTGCACTGTGCCTGTTTACTTCTTCCACTAGGTCTTGCAACTCTTGCTCACTTGTTCCCAGTACAAGTTACTAATAAGTCTGATGTTCTTTCCGTCTACTCCTATATCTTGAAGGCACATAATTAGTCATTCATGTTGTACTCTGTCAAAAGCTTTCTTGTAGTCTATAAAACAAACATATATACTTTTTTGAACTTCTATATATTTTTCAATTAACATCCTCAAACAGATAATTGCTTCTCTGGTGCCGCTGTTTTTGCGGAACCCAAATTGTTCTTCAGCTCCTTCCTCATCTATTTTATGTTGAATTCTTTCTTGTATGACCTTGAGTAGTATCTTAGTTATGTGGCTCATTAAGCTAATAGTTCTGTAATCCTCACACTCAACAGCTCTTGGCTTCTTCGGTAGTGTGATTCTTCTTCTTCTTTCGTTCACTTGAAATATGTCTATAACTGCAATGTTGTCTCTTGTATGAATTTAACTGTCTTTTTTTAGTTCACTCAGTGGTCCATAGAGTTTGTCTTCCATTGTTGTCTCTCTAGGCCAGAAGGTTCGCCTGGATATGGATATGTATGGTAGTGTGATAAAAATTGATGTTTTCAAGTCCTAGGGTATGTACCCAGTATTATATATATCATTGCATAATTCTGTGATAGTTTCAATGCCAAAGTTGGATAAGGATTTTATCATCTCTGTTGTTATCTTGTCAGGACCTGCAGCCTTCCTTCTTTCATCTTTTTAATAGCCTTTTCTACTTCAGCCGTTAATATTTTTGGTCCTTCTTGAGTATTATACAATGTTGGTCTATTGACCCCGTTGTCCCAGAATAAATCTTCTGTGTACTCTGTCCATCTTTTTATTATGTCAGTGTTATTAATTATAATTTCTCCAGTTTTTCCCTCTGATACAACCGTTTCCTGTTATATTATTTTTCTTCTTTGTAAATATGTTTATATGTTCATGTAGTTCTTTCGAGTTGTGTTTTATTTCCAGATCCTCTATTTCTTTGCAATGTTTCTGCAGCCACTCTTCTTTGGCAACTCTGCACATGTGACGTATTTCTCTATCTATTACTATATTGATATTGATGCACTTATCCCATCGATTTATCAGTCCTCCCAAACCGGCTGCATAAAACTGCGTGCCATGTTTTCTAAACCACGTTTTCACTTCATATTCAACTTCTGCGTCATTCGAGAAATGTCTCGCGCCAAGGTGAGTTGTCAGTGTTTATGCTGACAAATGTTTGTCCCGAAAAGCGGTGCATAGCTGGGTAGAAAAAGTTACCAGGGCGAGTCAAGAAGTAAGTCACACAGTTCCGTGGGATGGCCGGTAAATGAAAACAAAGCACGCAGTTCTATGCAGCCGGTTTGGGAGGACTGATAAAACGATTAGATAAGTGCATCAATGTTGATAGAAATTATGTTGAGAAATGAAGGGATAATGTATGTATAAAATAAACTGGTTTCCAGTATTAAAAATAAACTGGTTTCAAGAAAGTATTAAAAATCAGTGCCTATACTTCTTTCTCGACCATAAGCGAGTTTTTTTGTGTGCATACGTTGTCCAGTCTAATGCAGATACGAGGGTAAGTTAATACGTAAGTCACAAATGTCTGTAGAAAAAGAAATTCAAGTGTTGTTAGGGTGCAGAATGCAGGTTTTGATGATTTATCTGTACACATAATCCCAAAGGGCCCTGACAACGTTAGAATCAGATGGAGGAGAATGAGGAAGGAAGGAAGAAGGAGAAGAAGAAGAAGAAGAAGAAGAAGAAGAAGAAGAAGAAGAAGAAGAAGAAGAAGAAGAAGAAGAAGAAGAAGAAGAAGAAGAAGAAGAAGAAGAAGAAGAAGAAGAAGAAGAAGAAGAAGAAGAAGAAGAAGAAGAAGAAGAAGAAGTGTTTTTCAGCCCAGAGTTATCGCAGTTGGCCGTCTGGTGGAAGATTGCCAGCGTGTCCATTGTTCTTTGAGAGATGTTCTCTAGCTGCTTCCAGGACCTGCTTGTGTGTCCCCTGCGAGAAGGCGTGTTTAAAATAAATATTTGTGCAAGAAAGACAATTGAAAAGCAGAATAAACTATATGAAATAATTATAAGAATCTCATTCATCACGGTGTTTCTACGAAGATGAAGTAATTAACTAGTCCCATCGTACATGAACTTCTCAACTCGATTTCGAACAAATATAGTTATATATTAGTTGGGTATAAATATGATGTTGTAATATAATGTCTCTATACAATTGTAGTTATAAATTAGTTGGCTGTAGAGATGATGTTGTAAAATAACGACTCCATACAACATGTCCAGAAAATGTTACAATGTCAGTCGGGATCCGCGATGGCGTAGTGGTTAGTGTCCATACTGTACCAGTGGTGTTAGGTTCGATCCTCATCAAGACGGTTTCAAATGTTTTCATTGACCCTGGGGACCAGTCGATCCAGTCTAGAACGGTTGCCAGGAAATGTCTTGGGAAGCCAAGGCGGAAAGTGTGTACCAACCACGTCATCCACTGAGTGCTGCTCGGTCTAAAGTGTGTACCAACCACGTCATCCACTGAGTGCTGCTCGGTCTAAAGTGTGTACCAACCACGTCATCCACTGAGTGCTGCTCGGTCTAAAGTGTGTACCAACCACGTCATCCACTGAGTGCTGCTCGGTCTATAGTGTGTACCAACCACGTCATCCATTGAGTGCTGCTCGGTCTAAAGTGTGTACCAACCACGTCATCCACTGAGTGCTGCTCGGTCTAAAGAGTGTACCAACCACGTCATCCACTGAGTGCTGCTCGGTCTAAAGAGTGTACCAACCACGTCATCCACTGAGTGCTGCTCGGTCTATAGTGTGTACCAACCACGTCATTCACTGAGTGCTGCTCGGTCTATAGTGTGTACCAACCACGTCATCCACTGAGTGCTGCTCGGTCTATAGTGTGTACCAACCACGTCATCCACTGAGTGCTGCTCGGTCTATAGTGTGTACCAACCACGTCATCCACTGAGTGCTGCTCGGTCTATAGTGTGTACCAACCACGTCATCCACTGAGTGCTGCTCGGTCTATAGTGTGTACCAACCACGTCATCCACTGAGTGCTGCTCGGTCTATAGTGTGTACCAACCACGTCATCCACTGAGTGCTGCTCGGTCTAAAGTGTGTACCAACCACGTCATCCACTGAGTGCTGCTCGGTCTATAGTGTGTACCAACCACGTCATCCACTGAGTGCTGCTCGGTCTAAAGTGTGTACCAACCACGTCATCCACTGAGTGCTGCTCGGTCTAAAGTGTGTACCAACCACGTCATCCACTGAGTGCTGCTCGGTCTATAGTGTGTACCAACCACGTCATCCACTGAGTGCTGCTCGGTCTAAAGTGTGTACCAACCACGTCATCCACTGAGTGCTGCTCGGTCTATAGTGTGTACCAACCACGTCATCCACTGAGTGCTGCTCGGTCTAAAGTGTGTACCAACCACGTCATCCACTGAGTGCTGCTCGGTCTAAAGTGTGTACCAACCACGTCATCCACTGAGTGCTGCTCGGTCTATACAAATGTGGGTCTAGGTCCAATGAGAATGACGTGTGTTTAAGGGACCTGCACATTTACTTTGCAAATCGGCTTGGAAATAGACAAAATAAATCGTGGATAATAGTGCATCACTTCATTGCGTACACGAAGTGCTGAAGACATTGAGCAGTGAAAGACCTGGTCAGCGAGCGTACCAATCGTTTCAACCAGCAGACCCACAGACGCTAGCATGGGAAAGAAGGAGTGTTGCAAATCGATTCCGTTATTCGTTATAACTCAAGACTCTTCCTATATAACTCCAGCCCGAGCCTACTCTCTTCCTATATAACGCAAAGCAGACGTTGGTAATTTGGGGGTAGGGGAGGGAACTTTACCTGAGAGAAAGTTGAATACCCCTGATTGCACCTTGTTGACTTTACTCTGCTCCAGCCCACACAGATCGATAGTTGGAGTTATCATACGTGCCATTATATTATGGTTGGGAAACATGCTTGGCAGAAAATTAACGACGGTGTAAATATCCCTAATGCATCGAAATCAAGGAATCAAAATACGACACTCAGCTTTCAAAGGCTTAGATCGATTGGCCCAGACGTTTTAATCTACACAAAGGGAGGGAACCACGTCGGTTAATTTTCTGTGAGAAGATGAGCAACTGTTTTCGTAGCAAAGAAACTGTCTTCTGATGACTGTAGAGGATTTCGATTTAAGTGCCGTCTTCGTTGTGTCTTCAAGTAGATCACTATCGTGTCTACGTCTGTACCGGTCTGACTTGGAGTCAAGCCCCATGATTCCAATCAAACCAATTATAAATGAGGCTACGATATACTACCTTACTATTGATCCTTAATGGCCCACAGACGGTTTTCAGCCACCGAGCGACCACTTGGTCCAGCCATTTTGTTGATTTTAGCAGTTTCCGCCAGACGGTGTAACTTTAACATTTCCGGGTTGAAAAACGAGGTTTCAACACCGGTTATCAAAGACAGCAAGTCTCCTGGCTATCTCTAACTGAAGAGCAGGAAACTCAGTTAGAAGATACAACAGCTATCTGTCCAAAAGTACGACAGCCATTGCCTTTTAAACTGGAATCCATTAACCGGGTTATATGTAAACTACTACGAGTTCTAGGGTTAGGTCTTAGTAAGATCTTAGTCAGATATGACTGAGCTACCGTATGACAGTAGACGGTACTACCTGCTTTCTATTAGCGCCGAATGTTGGGCGGCGCTTACCAAACCCGACACCCCACATTGTGCCAACGGCTTCGGGCGAAAGCGCGCAACTGGGAGGGTACAAACCTTTTCCTGGTTCGAGGAAATACAACCTAAAGATAAAATATGGCAGGGCAGACCAGGCCCTAAGCCTTGGTTGGCGGCTGGTCTAGGATCGAAGCTCCGATAGTCGGACAGTTAGAGCATTGCTTTGCTGATCCAGCGGCTTCTGCAGCTTATCTTGTTCCAGATGTAGGGGTGTTACCTTTCCTCTGGAGTGAACTAGGCAGGCCGAAAGAGGGATCATGCTGCATTGGCAACACATGGTCTCTATATTTTAGTACAGGCTTTGAGCTATTGAGAGGCAATGACCATGTTTTCACATGCATCCACTGTGGACGAACATTTACAGCACGAATGGGCCTTATCAGCCACATTCGCCACCGCCATGGGTTGTAGTTATTAAGCCTTTTTGAAGCACAATATACCAAACTATCGTCTGTCAAGACGGAAAGGTGCCAATGACTACGAGTTAACGAACAATTTTTTTTCCTCATATCCTTTACAGGACATCGCTGTCAACATCATCATCTTTCAGCTGATTGTTGATTTCTTGGCAAGATTACGCTCAGTAGTTTGCCATTGCTTTCTGAGCGACCGGCTCACAAACCCCTTAAGTTACCGACATGGAGAGAACCGCTACCAATTCTCGCGCACGTCCCGTTACTCACGAGAGTATACGGGATTTCGGAGAAAGTCGTGTAACACCTAGACCAGGGTGACCGGCAACGAATAACTGCAACTGTTAAATTTTCAAAGAACACAGCTGGGTATCTAGAAGATTCTGTGTGGAAATATGGCGTATTACCAGCCGTGCCTGTCAGTACATTTGTTCAAAGGGTTGGACTGGCTTGATGGTACGACGTCCGCCCCTTCTAAAGTAAGCACGGCACGAATCGCACGTTAGTAACGTGTGTGTGTGTGTGTGTGTGTGTGTGTGTGTGTGTGTGTGTGTGTGTGTGTGTGTGTGTGCGTGCCACCTCTTGCAGCTCGCTCTATGCCCTCCCTATTTTATCAATCTCTGTCTCTTAATTCTCTGCTCCATGTGTTTTAGATCCTTTTATTTTTGTCTGCCCTGTTGGTTAAAATGGAAGGGTTTGCTAGTTATACTACACTGGTCTACACACATTTTGGTGCCTTAAATTAATAGCTGTTCTTGGGTAATTTTGCGTTGCTGATTCCAAAAACTTAATCAGATTTTTTTTTTCCTTTTTTTTTCCTATCAGCTCTAGTTTTTGAGATAACCGAGAATGGCCTTCTTAGTATGGCAATTGTTGTGTACAAGCCCAGAATTAGGTGAAAGCAGTAGCATTTTTACTGTAATCTGCAGTCATATTATATGTAAATACTGTGCATTTATTGCCTTCATATAAAACACCAAACATGTATTTAAACTTTATCACTATCATTTTTGGTTATCTATAGCCAACACACAAAGAGCTTCTGTTCAAAGACGTCTTGGGATGTGATCGCTAGGCTGAAGGGTTCAACAGTAATCTGCCATCATGTGGGCATCCCAAAGTCCCCGGTATCTCTCTTCCATTGTTTTTATATCTTAGTGACATCTTTCACCTTCATCCTCAATAAAGTCGCCAAGATTCTCGAGAAAGAAATGGTAAATGGTAAATGGTTATGGAGGTAATGCAGTTTTATGCTCATGCTGCTTCCAAGCTTACAAAAACTCGACAACATATTTTCAACTAATTCAGAATAATTGTCTGCTTTAAAGTTACCCAGAAAGTTTGGCACAACTAAAACAAATAATGGCCAGGCTGTGGACTTTGTGTGCCCCACCCCCCTTCCCCCCACTCAAATCAATAAAATGTGGATCGTTTATTAACTTTCTAATCTGAGTTCCATCAATAATTACAGATTTAAGTTTGCCTATGCTCAGTTCCTGAAAATACCGTTATAATATGAATTAAATACACAAATGTCTGTATCTTAAAAAAAAAAAAAAACACTAGAAGTACTACAGACAAATAAATGTGATATTTGGATTTGGCAGAGCCCATTTATGTAAAATCGGGTGTCAAATGTTTGGCCACCACAGATATGTTGTTGGGTTGTGTTATCAGGTGTTCTCAATCCGTGTCCCACCCAGCGTCAACATCTCGAACCCCCCACCAACACCCACCCACCCCCTCCCCCCTGGATTCGCTGGAATCGGTATAGTTGTCCTTCTTAGCTCGGCGTGTGTGATTCAGTCATGGAATGGGTTGAGTTGTCCCTCCTGGCTCGGCGTGTGTGATTCAGTCATGGAATCGGTATAGTTCTCCTTCTTGGCTCGGCGTGTATGATTCAGTCATGGAATCGGTATAGTTCTCCCTCTTGGCTCGGCGTGCGTGATTCAATTAAGGAATCGATATAGTTGTCCCTCTTGGCTCCACGTATGTGTGTGTGTGTGTGAGAGAGAGAGAGAGAGAGAGAGAGAGAGAGAGAGAGAGAGAGAGTGTATGTGCGCGTATGTGTGTGAGTAAGTTGGTGAGTGAGTGAGTAAGTGAGTGAGTGAGTGAGTGAGTGAGTGCGTGAGTGAGTGAGTGCGTGCGTGAGTGAGTGAGTGAGTAAATGGGTGAGCGAGTGAATACATATATCTCATTTATATATATATATATATATATATATATATATATATATATATATATATATATATATATATATATATATATATATATATATATATATATATATATATATATATACAGAGGATTGCCGATATACGACCTATGCAACTTACGGCCATTCGACTTTACAACCACAATCACTAGCCATATTAGATTTCAGATTTATTTCTGCCTCAATTATCAGTCGAACACCTTAAGTTCACCACTAAAGGATTATCAGAAGATTTATCTTTACTGAATAAACTTCTTATACATTTCGAAGCAATGGATCCAAACATCGAACGTTTTGCAAGGATTGAACCGATGGCGCACGATGTGTTTCGTCGTATCGTGAAATTTATGATGAAAAAAAAGAAACATACAATTCAGACAAAGCTCACTATGTTTATGAAAAAACCAACTCCGGTACCCCCAACTGCTACCTTAGGTGACGACATTAATGATCTGCAGCCAAGCACCAGCGGCCAATAAAATGTTTCGTACATGTTTATATATTTTTATGTTAATAACAATTTGATGTGTTTTGCGATTGGGAAAATGTTTCGTATAGTATTTTCCACACCTGTATTTTGTATGTTTTGCAAATATTAAACCAGTTGTACATGTACAGTTAATGCAGTGTTTTTCTTAAACCTGACGATGTAAAAATAAGAAACAAAATGGTGTAGAGATGATACAAATGGCACAAAATGAACATCGAAAATTATGATTTATAACAATAATAAAAGAAATTTATGATATAATTTAACTTAAATATTTTTATAACATCACTTCATATTGCTGTACACATAGCGTACTCAACTTACGACCAAATCGTGTTACGACCGTTTTATCTGAACCGATCGTAGAGGTAAGTCGAGCACTAGCTGTATATATATATGTGACAGCCTGATACGACACAGGATAGTGATGTTACCAATACCAGCATCCCCTGCAGTGCCCCGGGGTATGATGGGAAGTCGCTCTGGAACGCGCTGATAAATAGAGGTGCGTGTCAGTTTCCCGCTCTCTTCAACTAGAACAACCGTGGCCGAAGGAGCGATTAGGTAGATCCTTGTAGATATGTAGATACCATCAAATAGGGAGGCTTTAACCAGCCCTCCCCAGTCACTGGACTCTAGGTAGTGACCCCTGGCCATGGTTGTTGTTTGTAGAGCAAACTTGAGCCCCAGCTCTGGTTAATGTCGTTAGGCCACTCACATCCCCATTCGTATACCTGTTTATACCTGTTTATGCCACTATATCTCTGCTGTTAGAGTTATAGTTCTGTTATTTGTTATGTTATGGCTCTTCGCTGTATCTGGTCCCAGTCGACTTATGTGATGCGGGTGTCTTGTGTGGGTATTGAGGGTGCCCTTCGACTCAACTGAACATGATTGAGGTCTCACTGTCATTTAGAGACCGCCCCTGTAGTCAGTGCTAGGCAGCAGTTATCTCTAACTGTGGGATTTCAGATTCCCATTTCTGTATGTACCGACTGTCCATGAGTCCTGAGATGATAACAATAGAGAGTCCATACCTGCTGTTATGTTGTTGTTTACACTGAGGCTCAGTTGTTGCCATGTCCTTGTTGGTTTGTGAAGATGGGTACCTAATCATGTGCATAGCGATGTTAGGCAGCAGTGAGTGATATCTACTGTGGGGACATAGGTTCTCATTTATGTATATGTCAGTTGTGTGACATGTCAGGATGCCTGTTTGTCACTGAATCATGCAGTTCTGTCAATAAAAGTCTAATTTTGTTGTTCTTAATTTGTTTTGTTTAGTCTGTAGTTTGTTGTGTAAACTCATTGATCCTGTTACAGTCCAGCAGTGTAATCTTCTGTCTGGGGTATACAACAGTATATCCCCCGCCCAAAGAACTCTTGGAAACTTCTGTCTAATTCTATCCCTTTTATTGTTAACTGAGGAGAATATATACAGTGCTCTTTCTCTACTTCTTCTTATTGTCCTTTTCTTCTCTGGCCCACTAAAAGTCAGTGTTGCGCTTCTTTATCTTTGAGCACCTAAGTATAGGAAATTACATCTTCCTGTCCTTGATATTCTTCCTCCTGTGACACACACACACACACACACACACACACACACACACACACACACACATATATATATATATATATATATATATATATATATATATATGTGTGTGTGTGTGTGTGTGTGTGTGTGTGTGTGTGTGATAGCACGAAGATGAGAGATGAGAGAGAGGAGGAGGAGAGATGAAGGAAAGAGAGGGGGGAGAAAGAAAAGGATAAAGAATAAAGAATTGATATATAAAGATTGTCCGTCTTCCGGTCGTAGAGATAACCACTGATGTGTGATTACCCTTAGTTTCATCTACCGACCTCACAAGTATACAGGTATGCAGGTCACGAATACAACACTACCCTAACCGACAATAGTACAGGCACTCAAAGAATAGGCTAACACTGAATAAAGTTTATTTGCTTCTCAAAAGACATTACAAAGTAGACAAAGTATCGTGCGAAAACAATTCAAATTATTATGGAAAAATGCTGTCAAATAACTAACAACTTGAGAATACCATTGACCGAATATAAACTCTAAGAAAATGTAATTAAGCCAATAACTAGTCACATATCAATCAGGGGAATATAACAAGAGAGTACGCAAATCTGACAAGAAAGTATATAAATCTAATATGAATGCACACACCCAACTACCACCGTGAAATACCGCCCACTAGTTTTACCAAGGCAATCGATCAAGCGACAACGTTAGAGTCCTGTCCAGTGGATACTTGCTCATCTGCCTACGGGTGCTTTGGTCTGATCACCACGCCCGTGAGGGATTTCGTCACTTTCCAATAAAGTCATGCTCCTTCCAGTTTTGTTCGACTCGGCTCTCTGGATGATCCCATCAAACGTGTGTCCTCTTAGCCCTCCTTGTCTCGTACGACTTTTGCTAATGAAAGGAATTGATAGTGGTTCCTTGGCAGCAATCAGTAGTTTCTTATGGGCGGTTCTTTTTCCAACACTTAAGTCCGTGGTTCCCTTGGTCCTCGGGTATATCTGCCCGACCAGAGTTTCCACAGCCTTCTTGGTCCCAACAGCCTTTAAGTATGTGCACTTGGCCGTCTCAAACCTGCTTATCTCCTTAACTGCTTCCTGCACTGCGTATATATCCAACTCGATTTGGCGCCTTTCTGGAATCACGTGACCATGCTCTCTTTCATCCTCCGAAGGTCCTCCAATCCGTACCTCGCGTACCTTGATTAATTTGCATACTCTGCATCATATTAACCCAAATCGATATTATTTTTTCCGGTTCATGGCCGGGTCCATCTTTTCCCGCCGCCATAAATTTGGAGTATGGCGTTCTCTTCTGACAGCCAAGGTCACTTCCAATGCCGCCTTGTACCCATAAATTCTGCTGCCTCCAAAGTTCACCATTGTCCCTCTGACAGCTTGAACCCAAAGTGTACATTACATCTGGCACTCCTCTCCCTGAGAAACTGCTAGTCAACAATAGCAGGTGACGTTGCCGCTATTCAGCAATGCACTCCCGCTCAAACTGGTCCTCAAACTTGGCCAATGGTTCTTTGTCTTGGATCATTCTTGGAAAACTATCTCTTGTTATGAGGAATGGGGTATGGTTGTGGCAGATCGTCTGTTGATCTTTTATTTTCGATCTGCTTGAGGTCTTGAGTTGAATAACAGTGGATAATGAGGGTGGGGACGAACGTCTGGGTATGACTGGGAATACTCATCTGGTTCTTATGCTGTCTATTGCAGAATTCCCCCTCCCCCCCCCCCACCCTTTTCTACACCTTGATTATAACAACTCAATTAAACGATCAACAAGTGTACTATTAACACGAGCCGAAGGCGGGACTTGGCAGTATCCTGAGGACATTCCTACGACATTGCTGTGCTGAAGACTGTGTCGTGTGGAAGTTAAACGTCGACCTTCGTTTGTATACTTGTATATCGTCAGTTGAAGGAAGTGAAGACTTACACGGTGACTCTGTTTTTTCCATTACTGGAAAGTTCTAACACCTACAAACATTCACTTACAACATTCAACTTGGTCCACCTCCTCATGAAGACATCCACATTCACACACCATCATTTCTACATTGGACTGATTCTGTTCAAGTACCGTTTCCATTATGATTTTCACAGTTATTCTCACTCTTGCCTAGTCAGTCTTTATTAAAATTGTATTGTTATAATTTCGACATCAATCAATCAATCAATCAATCACTCAATCAAGTGCCGTATCCGCAATGAAGGTTGGCTGCAATGGATCTCCAACAATGTCTGTCTCTTCCCTTGACTGTACATTCTGTCAGGCTGATGATCGTCCATCTCTTGATGTTATCCTCCCACTTGTATCGTTGTCTACCTCTTGCTCGCTTGCCCTCAACCTTGCCTTCCAGTATGGTTTTTATAAGAGTATCATGTCTTTTAACGTGAGCGAAATATTTCACTTGCCTCCGCTTTATCTCTCTCTCTCTCTCTCTCTCTCTCTCTCTCTCTCTCTCTCTCTCTCTCTCTCTCTCTCTCTCTCTCTCTCTCTCTCTCTCTCTCTCTCTCTTCATTCCCAGTTTTTATAGAACCTCTGCATTTGATTGTTTTTTGTTTCCATGAAATACGACATATTCGTCTGTATATCCACATCTCTGGGGCTTCTATACGACTTCCGCACCATACAGTAGCGTTGAATATACGTAGCATTTGATAATTCTCATTTTTAATGCGTTATTAAACTCTCTAGATGTTAATACTGATTTCATGCCGTTGAAAGAATGTTTGGCCATTCCTAATCTCTTTTTTATTTCTATTTCACTTCTGCCATCATCGTTTATTATATGTCCAAGATAGGAGAAACTTGTTACTTGTTCTAGTATCTCCCCTTTTACTGTAATGTTCATTGATGATCTTTCCTTTTCACTGCTAATTAGCATAGTTGTTTTTATAATGTTAATATCTAAGCCACATTTTGCGCTGTGCCTGTTTACTTGTTCCACTAGGTCTTGTAACTCATGCCCGCTTTCTGTTAGTACAGTGGTTCTCAACCTTTTTTGGCCCGTGCCCCCCTTCACCATATTTTCAGAACGTCATCCCCCCTTTCATATTTCCACCCTAACCCCCCCCCCCCCCCCCTTTACACAGTATACGTACTAATTTGATAGCACACACTAAAACAAGTCTATACGTCTACATAAAACGTGATTTGCGGGTTTACTTACGTTATAAAGTGCATTTCAGACGGGCGAGACGTACAGAACCATAAAGTATGAAGGGAAAAACAATATTAAGTAATCAGTTCTTGTATTAATGTAATCTTGAAATAATCTTTATTCCCCCCCCCCCTCCCTGGAAACCCTAAAATCCTTCCCTGGGGGAGGGGAGGGTAATTCCCCACCGGTTGAGAACCACTGTGCAAGTAAGACGGTATCGTCAGCATACCTAAGATTGTTTATGATTCCTCTATTGATGTTAAGTCCAGGCATTTCAATTTGTTTAAAAATTCTTTGTGTGTATAGGTTGAAGAGACTTGGGAACAGTACACATCCCTGCCGTACTCCTCTTTTTATCTTTATAGGCGGCAAATAGTTATTTCCGCATCTAATAGACGCCACTTGTTCCCAGTACAAGTTACTAATAAGTCTGATGTCCTTTACGTCTACTCCTATATCTTGAAGGCGTGTAATTAGTCGTTCGACATACTTTATTTGTTAATTCACTGAGCTAGTGGGAATTTGTGTCTCAGTTGGTCTATCGTAAGTCTGACTCAGATCTTGATGTAATTGTTTGTCTTAACTGTCTTTCGATTCCACACTTCCCTTATTCCCTTGTATGTTGACATTGTGTAATCGTTTGTCTGAGAGTGTGACGGACAGATTTGGACCATTATCTTGTAAGCTATTTCTAGAAAGTAGTCACCTATCCGGGATTAGATCATAGAATCTCTTGGTATCCTGTGACAGTGCGTATCACTGCAGTGATTCATCTAGGATATCCTAATTATCTGAGTAACTACCGCATACAATTTAAGCTCGTTATCTCCTGATATCTTATTCTTCGTTCATCCGGATGTTTTTTTTTCGGATGTGATTGCGTTGTGCCTGTTTACAGCAGAGCTGCGTTCTTGCGCCGTTAGGCCGACACATCCGACTTCTGCGGGCATTTGTTGACCGGGTTAACCTTCCCGGGGGTTTCTTAGGACGTTTGACTCTCACTGTTGTGGTGTTATCCCCCATCCCAGCTGGTCCATATAGAACAGCCAAAGATCCTGGTCAGCCCTCAAGGGAAGGCAGGGGCAGACCATGGGCATTCCCCGCCATCCAAGGAGGCTTCCATACTTGCAGAGCCGATACATAGCGCTCTGGTACTGGGCTCACCCAAGGAATCGTCACGTCCTGCACATGGCTGCTTAGCCTCACTTCCGTATATTGGGCCTTCCGTTCACCATAGGCTGTTCTTCCGGAAACCAGAAGTATGCAGTCTGCAGATGACATCCACACAGTGAGCTTTCGATTCGGACTTTCCATGTAATGGATTTGCTATCCAAGCAATATTCCATTTCGTGCCACTAGGACACTTTTCCACCTTTTATGAAGCCCACACAGTGGGCTTTTGATTCGGACTTTCCACGTAATGGATTTGCTATCCAAGCAATATTCCATTTCATGCCACTAGGACACTTTTCCACCTTTTATGAAGCCCACACAATGGGCTTTTGATTCGGACTTTCCACGTAATGGATTTGCTATCCAAGCAATATTCCATTTCGTGCCACTAGGACACTTTTCCACCTTTTATGAAGCCCACACAGCGAGCTTTCGATTTGGACTTTCCACATAATGGATTTGCTATCCAAGCAATATTCCATTTCATGCCTCTGGGTCTTCATGCACCTTTAAATGTCAACCTGTATATAGTTAAAGTAAGCTGCGGTCAACTTGAGCTTGTTGATATCTCCATAGAGCTTGTCCTCAAATGAAGCAGGTGTGGGCCAAAATATCTTTCTCTGTTCTGCATACGTTGGGCAATCCTGCAGCAAATGTTTTGCTGTCATTTTTCCAGTTCTACAATTACATTCATCGGTATCTCCTATCTTTAGTTTATTGAACAAGTGGTATTTCAGCCTGTTATGTCCTGTGCGGAGTCTGAAGATTGCTACTTGTTCTCTTCGGTCGAGTTTGTAATATGCATCATCCTTCTGATGGCCTGGATGCTCTGATTCCCATTTGGTTCTATAAGTGCTTTTTATCAACCTCTTTGCCTCATTATAGGTTACGTCTATGTCAGGCTGTGGTAGTCGTCCGCCCTCTTTTGCCAGTCTGTCAGCCTCTTCGTTTCCAGGTATATTGCAATGTGATGGGATCCACTGTATTACAACTTTTTTGGATTTCTGGCATAGACCATGGAGTGCTGCTCTTAGGTCAGTTAGTTCTGTGCTGTTATTGCTCTTCAGTATTGAGACAGCTGACTTTGCATCTGTGAAGATAGCTATTTGCTTCTCTTTATTTTCCTCCATCAGGAGCATTTCTGCTGCAGTTTTCAGAGCCTCTACCTCCGCTTTGAAGTTACTTGAAAATTTTCCAGTTGCCATTGAATGTGTTTTTTTCACTCCATTTTTTAAATTTAGGAGAACTTCCTCCTCCTCCATTCTCTATTGAATTTTTGGCTGATCCATCTGTATATGCATGGGTCCAATTCCTGCTTGGGTAATGTTCTTTTATGTAGTTTAGGGTTATTTCTCTTCTTTCGGTTTCATGCTGAGTGTTCTTTTTCTCAATACCAGGAATGTTTTCTATCATCTCAGGCAGTTGCTGCTGTCGCCAAGCTGGGAACTTGTGTGCATTGTGTATGGGCTTGACTGTTGATATGTTAAGTATAGGATCTGCCCTAATCCTTCGTTTTGCAGTTTCTACAAAGTTGCTACGCTTCAGTCTTCCCTTTCCAAAACTATTAAATCTGTTGTACATAGGGTGGTCTGTCAATCTTCTAAATTTTTCTGCTTGTTGTTGGGCTCTGCTATCTCTTCTATCCTGCATTGGTTGTAAACAAGTGATCTTTTCTAGTTCATTAATAGGCGTTGTCTTCAGGCTTCCAGTTATGATTCGCATTCCTTGGTTTTGGACTCTACTTATTTTGTTAAAGTTTGACTTAGCTGCTGTTGCCCAAGCTGCAATGCCATATTCCAGTACTGGCCTCACCCGTCCAGTATATAACTTCTTGAGAACTTTCTCATCTGCTCCCCACGTTGTACCAGCAAGCTTTTTCATGATTGCCATTCTCTGCCTTGCTCTTGTTCGATTTTTCTCAACCTGTGTCTTCCATGTCAGGCGACGATCAAAGGTGACTCCTAGATAGTTTGGATTTTCTTCATGGCGCAATATTTTTCCATTCAATACCAGCTTAGGTTGCTGAGGTTTATTTGAGAGGGAGAACACTGTGCATGTTGTTTTCTCCTCACTTATCTTCACTAGCCATGATTTTGACCAGTCCTCTAGCGCTAATAAGGCTTGCTGTATTCTGCTGTTAGCTGTAGCTAATATATTCTTCAGATGTCCATATGGCTAGGTCATCTGCAAAGGAGGATGTGTGTACTCTGGCTGGAAAATTTTCTGTGATGTCATTTATATATGCTAGGAATAATGTTGGTGAAGAGAACTCCTCCTTGGGGGACACCTTGCTCCAGCAGCATCATTTTGCTTGTTTGTCCTTGTACTTTTGTCCTGGCAGTTCTGTTCTCAAGGTAGTGGCTGATCCATTTATACATTTTTCCACAAACATGCATGTTTTGCAGTTTTACTTTCAGTCCTTCCTTCCATACTTTATCAAATGCTTTTTCTAAATCTATCCAGACTGCTAGTGTGTGCTTTTTCTCTTGGAAGGCATCCTCTATTTCCTGAGCTATATAGGTTATTTGATCTTCAGTGGATCTGTACTTTCTGAATCCTGCTTGGTGTGGTGTTAAGAGTTTGTTTTCTTCCAGATGCCATGTTAGCCTGCCATTGATAATGCGTTCCATTAATTTTCCTACACAGCTAAGTAGACTGATAGGTCGATAGCCATTTGGTTCTTCCAGGTCTTTTCCTTTCTTTGGGACTGGTATTAGTATAGCTTCCTTCCATGTCCTGTGGGACTATTCCTCTCTTCCAGCTGTTATTTAGGACTGCTAGTAGTTTCTTCTTTGCCTTGGTGCCTAGTCCTATTAGCATTTCATTTGTGATTCCATCCTTTCCTGGTGATTTCTTCTTTTTTAGGGTATTCATTGCCTGTTCCATTTCTTCCATTGTTAGATTTGCCATCATATATTCTGCTGCTGTCTCTGTATTTCTATGATGTATCTGTTTGTCTTTGATTGCTTTCTTCTGTTCAGTTGTAATATCAATGTGGTTTGCATTGGCATAGTGTTCCATTAGTGCATTTGCAGCCTTTTTTCCTGTAAGCAAGGCATTTCCTTGTTTAATTGTTATTTGTTTGTTTCTAGGTCCTTCATTGTTCATGGCTTTCACTAGTTTCCATAGTTTGTTTCCATCCCTGTCAAAATTCAGGTTTTCTGTTTTTTCCCTCCAACAATCTCTTGTTGTTTGATTTACTGTTCTTTTATATTTTGCTGAGATGGCTTTGAGAGAGATATTCGCTTCAATTGTTTGTTCTCTCTCTGCTGTCTTCCTGGCATCTTCTACTTTGTCCTCCAAACTTTTTAGTTCTTCAGTCCAGTATGGTTTGTAATTTTTCCTCGCTCCTCTAGGAATGGACTCAGTGGCTGCCTGTATTATCGCTCTGTTTAGACTTTCCACCATTTGCTTTATGTTGCCATATCGTGTATTTATGTTTTCACAATATTTGTCTGTTAGTATGGCAAATCTGTCCCAATCTGCTCGTTTGTAATTCCAGCGGGGCAAGGGCTTTTGCTCCTGTGGAACATACTCCATATTCATTACAAGCTTGATTGGTCTGTGGTCACTACCTGCTAATTGGTCCAGCACATGGCGATCGATTTTGTGGAGGATGTCTCCTGTGCAGAAAGCTAAGTCTGGAGTAGAAGTGGTAAGCCATCTTCTGGAGTAGAAGCTCGGTGTGTCATCCGCTTTGTTGAGTAGATGGAGATTTGAGTCTATTTCCCAGTCCTCCAATTCATCTCCTCTTTTGTCAGTATCTGGGTATCCCCATCTTTCTGAACGGCTATTAAAGTCTCCGACAATAATGCAGTTTGTGTCAGTTATTTTCATGTTTGAGAGTGTAAGGTCCTTATCTGCTGGGCTATACAGATTGTAGATTCTTATTTTCACGTCCTTTATCATTATATCAACACCTATAATTTCTGTTTGGTTGTCAGAGATCACAGATACTTCGCTGCAAGGTATTGTATTTCGTGTAAGTATTAGAACTCCTCCTTTATGTCCTTCGCGGTCGAAACGTGTGGCCTGATATCCTCTGACTGAAAATTTGCGATTGGCATTGAGGTGTGTCTCTTGAATGCATGCCACATCTATTCTATCTTTATGAAGACGCTGTGTCAGGGATTCTTTCTTGTTATAAACTCCTTCGGCATTCCACTGTAGTATGTTGAGTGTCCTTGGTATTTGGTCAATAGCTCTTAACCTACTCCTCTGTGCCTTGACTCCACAGCACAGGGGAAGGTGACCACCAGTAGTCATGGGTGGACCCCCTCGAGGCAGGGGGCCCGGCACTATCACCGCCTGATGGGACTTCACGGGATTAGCACCATAACGATTAATTTTCATCTGTGGCATCATGAAATGATAAAGTTACGTTGCACTTCTTTGTCAAGCCTGTGGCTCAGTACATCCGATTTCGACAAGCATTTGTTCGGGATGCTTTCCCTAGCCTTTGACTGTCCCCAGTCTACCTACAAGGCAGCAGGTTTGTGCGTCACTTCGTCTGGTCCCTCTCCCTTGACCTGTCCGACATGGGTGACCCTACCAGTAGCTGTGCTACCGTCGGCATAGCTCTTGGGGTCATTGGAATGCGGAAGCCCCTCTACCTCGTCAAGGTGGACGCACGGCAGAGGGGTCTCCTGATATAATCTACATGGCTTAATCACATGTTCATTTAGCTATTAACACATTATTTCCACAGAAAAATCGTGCACAATACTCTCCTTTTGCTAGGCACTACGTTTTTCGGTTACTGAACTTTACTGGAGATGTTTTTGCGGTAACTTCCGTTTTCTTGTTTTTTGTGTCTAGGATTTAATGACGTTTAGAGTACTCATGATGTTAAATTCCCCGATTATTTCAAGATCGGTTAAAATAGACACGGATTACTTGATATAGTTGTTCCCACCCCGTTTTGCATTGTGCATTTCTGGCAAGTCGGGAACCCTTGTTATACTGGAGAATCAGGCTGTCTATTCTAAGCGGTAATTCATCTCATCTTATCTCATGTCATCATGTTCTTCTTGTACCTTGCGGTGTTGAGGTGAAGTATAAACAGCGGGAGAGTGCTCGTTTATGGGCTTCATGAGGTCTGCAAGGTGTGGACTGCGCCTGGCCCTGCAGCCAGCAGGGTTAGGATCAGCTAGCCTCTCTCAGGAGGGGTGAAAAGTGAAAATTAGTAGCCTGCCGATGACCCGCAGACTACACAAGTCAACCCCACCTCCACGTAGCGCAGACTGGGAAAACATGACCTCGAGGTTATGGGCTAACGGGGATATGGCTCGCCATAGGGGATGGACTCCCTATGGTCAGATTTTTGTCCTAAACCTGTGACTGGCCTAGCAAGCTGGCAGGGGATCTTCATACTACTCGTACAAAAACTAAGCGGTAAGTAAACCCGTAAATACCGTTTTATGAGACTTACTACAATGTTATACTATACATGATTAAATTTAGCATCCATTTTTATGTCTATTTTGTAATTTTCGACCATTTAAGTTGGCAATCAATGTCATACTGAAATTATGAAGATCGCATGCTGTAATGTAGTATTTACTAGTATTTAAATGGCGGGAGATTGCAGTTTTTCTTGTTATACTGCAGCTATGAACATGTAATATTGTTATGGAATATTCTGAACGACTACATTGATAATAAATGCATGTTTACGATCAACACACATTGTATGTATGTTTAATTTCATCACTCTACATGGACCAGATCATTGTTAATTTTTCATCTTTCCAACGGAATATATGTTGTCAAAATGCATCTATCTACGCTGGCTGACAAGACTCGCGTGCAGTTCACGCGCGGTCTGACGTCACACAGTTGACGTGAAGATGTATATATCTGTGTGCGTTTGTGTATATATAAACCGGCAGAGTTATTTTTCCTTGAGTTAGACATGCCGCTGTATTAATCTCCTTGGCGACAGTGTAAACCGATAGTTGTGTGAGTGTGTAGGTAGGGTCACAAAAAGTAAAAGGTCAAAATCGTTTTTCTTCTATATGTCCCTTTTAAACGGTAAACTTACACACAAACATTAATATCTCGGCTTAAAATTGACCTACAGACTTGAATAAGGTACCGTTGGTTTTGTTTTTTCAAGAGCTATCCAACTATGTAGATTATATAATTAAAAATCAATTTAGAAAACGTTACTAAAGTGGCTACCTTTTGCGTACACAATATAAATGGCAGATGTATATACACGATTTCCATCACTCAGTATTACTTAGGAGTTTTCATTCTCCTCGGCAATCAATTACAAAACATTTAATCTTATGCCAGCATAGTTGGCATAACATCATGCGATATGGTATGACTTGAGTTGTTAGTACATTTAATAATTTATGACATTATATATTTTATATCTTATACCCCGTATTTCTGCTAGCTTGAAATATTTTTATCAGAAACAACTACAAAACAACTGATGACATTGACTAGTTTATTTCATCATCAGAAGCACATTTGCTAATTGTTTTATCTCCACACCTCATGTCATCATGCTTGATTGCTCATTCCTCTATGTACTGGTGGGATTCATATTAAAACTTAAATTTTTCTATTTGTTTATTTTTATTATAAGAAGACGGTGGAGAGATAATACATGTACAGACCTACGAGCACTTGGAATCAACGACTGGCAAGAGAAGGTCAACCAAATTGACGAATGGAGACGGATTGTATCTGCAGCAAAGAACCTCAATGGCTCGGAACGCTGAATTATTATTATTATTATTATTATTATTATTATTATTATTATTATTATTATTATTATTATTATTATTATTATTATTTTGTGGGGGTGTGGGGTTGTGAATATATTCTGAAAAATTAAAAAAAAAACACAAGTATCATTTTTTATGTAAGCACCATTGCGTTCAATGCATGTCCTCAAGCGCCAATAAAGTGCTTGGATTCCTGTAGAAAACTCGACTCTGGGGGTCTATTCGTGTGCCTGACTCGGTCGTGAATAGTCTGTCACAGAATTCACGCCGTTTTGAAATTTTCTACTCCACTCATACACTTGCTGGACTGACAGGCATGCATAACCATACTGGACCTTCATTCGCCGATTAATTGTGACTAAATTTCATCTATATTTTAACAACGGTTGAAGAGATAATAATTGTGGTGCATAACTTTCTGACTTACCCTCGTATAGTGCATGTATATTCGTATATTAACCGACCAGAACTCAAATAACAAGCACAATGTTGCTAGGAAGGAAGATCATTAAACATGATTTCATTTCTTAAGTAGCGGCTTCTCTGAACAAGATAGCTGCAGTGGCTGTATGCTCTTTCGCACTAAAATGTGTGTCGCTTTAAATGGCTTGTCGCTTACTAACTAAACGGGTTAAAATTATTTTCACAGAGGGTGTTGAATACTAATTTGAGAGGGAAACCGCAAGCTATGGTATGCCATGTCTGAAGCAGATCTTTGAAATAATTTACACACATCAAATCTCCAATTCCAGAATGTAGAATATATTCAAACAATGGGTGGGATTGGGGCGGGGGATGGGGGTGTTTTAACAACTGCAAAAGTACACAAAACGCTATCAGATAATCCTATGTTAGGTCAAGTGAATTGTGAAACACTATACTTGCTGAAAATAAATCAAGTGTGTTGAAACTACTGCCAAGCTGTGGAAATGTTAATAATATAATAGAAAAGTACGAAGCATAGGGCAGCACAAGATGTTTCATATTCGGAGCCTCTCAGATAAGTACCACATATTTGTTTGTTTGTTTGTTTGTTAATTGTGTTTATTGTCTTAATGTAGTCACCGGAGTGTCATCTCCATAGTTTATATGTTGCTATAGTTTCTTGTTTGCTGATAAAGGCTGCGAAACAACGTCCTCTGTTTTATGTAATTGTATTTGATATTGCTGCCCCACACTTCATATTACGACTCTTATACTTCCAGGAATAATCTATTCACAAGGAATCAGGGAAACGAATAATGCGATAGATGGAAAAGATCCAAAAATTGGCAAGAAATAGGCTGACGGAAACTGAAACTGTGATGAAAGAGACAGACATATGTGGGAAACACTCCACACAGAATGCAGCAGCGATTGGTGACCCGATGACCTAGCGGGTTGCAAGAGAATGAAATGCAAGGCCAAAGAGAACAAACGCTTGGTGATAAGAAACACGCCCCAAGAATTGTACTACATTAGCATTGTTGATTTGTAAAGCTTCGGCCGCTTGCACCTAATGATTGATTCAGCTAGGATCGGTTGTGACAGACGTGTGTCGGTAATTAGAATCCACACATATTTAATAAGCTACTGCAAGCACAGAAGCACTGGAGTCACTAAAGTCATTTTCCTACACGCACTAACTTAGCCATTTCGCGAACGAGGTCACCCTACAGCATTCGCCAAATTAGTACTGCCAGCTTGGCCACTTTTTTTTTTTTTTTTTGGGGGGAGGGGGGAGGGGGGAATTTTCTGAGAAAACTTAGCAAACAAGGTTAGTGAAAACAAATTACAGGGCCGAATGACGTTCACGTGGGCGGGAAAGACAATTGTGAAATCCAGGAGCTGATCTTTCTGCTCTTGCTCCAGAAGTCTGTCGTATTTTCACTGGATAAGAAAGATCTTGACTGCGTGCACTGTAAAGTGAAACAAACAGGTTATATTCATATCCTGTGGCTTAAAGACTGCACAACCACGTGTAGATAGATATCTTACTATGACCCAGACCAGGTGAGCAGAAATCAGTGTGAAAATACACAAGGAAAATATAATGACGAGTGAAAAGAGAATATATTCATATCGGACATATCGGTTATAACATCCTTTCTCAAAACCCATATAACACAATCATTACAAATATTTACAAACAGTGCGTATCCTTTGCGGAACGACCGCAGGATAATTTGTAGGCAATTTTACGTATAGTAGTTTGTCATTGCCGATTCCGTGGCTAAGGGTTACGGGCGCGATTCGTGAGCCCGCTTACCTGCGTTGGAAACACAGCTGCGACCGATTTCGCAGAAGACCGCGTCACGCTGGGTTTTAACGTGTTTGGTATGAGAGCCAGTTGTTCAGAAAGTAATGGCAAACTACTGAACGTAAACTTGCTAAGACATCAACAACAGCAGTAAAATGCTGGTGTTGACAGCGATGCCTTGTAAATAGGATTTTTATTTCATATCATATGTACAGGACATCATCATAAACGGTACCATGTGTGCCAGACATCGCCTGTCTGTTCAACTGCGGGTGCAGCTTCCAGAATTTACCCAGTGTCACATCCCCGCCGACTTCATTTATACACTGTTCCCACTTCATATTTTTTTTGCCTCTGCTGCCTGGAGTTTAAACTCATGCACTTTTTAACTTTTTTTATGCCTTTCCACCTCCTCCAATTATGTGGCGAGTGAATTTGTTGCTCCCTCTTTTCCTTCCATGATGTCTCCACCTCTGGTGTCCACCATGGTGGTTGGGTGAAGAGTCTTCTTGTTGGTTTAGAATGTCTCTGTGATCGAAGGCGCCCCAATATCGAAGAGTGGTTACAATCATAACTGAATGCTTTGCGGGCTGTTATAGCCCTGACTTTACTGGACTTAGGTATCAGTACAGAGCAGATTAGGTGGTCGCGTCCATGGTTCCCGAGGACACTCCATTTTATGTCTGATGCCGCCTCTTGAAATACTAGTGCCAGGTCAATGGTTGTGTCAGGGTCCCCGGGTCTCATTGCTAGCCTAGTTGGTGTCCCATCATTTAGACCAGGTCTGGCTGTTGAACTAGGGGACGGAGCACGTATGGGAATGTCCTGAGTGCAGTGATGTCGGTTCTTAACTCAACTCATCTCAACTTAGACGAGGGGTCACCAAACCTTTTTCACAGCTGGCCGGATAACTGACAAAATGACGAGCGCGGGCCGCATATTCATTCTGTAAAATACTTGTGCCGGCTCCGTGGCGTAGGTCTTACGGACACGGTTCGTAATCGCGTATACCTGCGTTCGAAACATAGTTGCGCACGATTTGACAACAGACCGCGTTGTGCTGGGTTTTCACGCTATGGTATGGGTGCCAGTCGTTCAGAAAACAATGGCAAACTACTGAACGTCAACCTGCCAAGACACCAACGGCAAAAATGCTGGTGTTGACTGCAAACGTCCTGTAAAGCATATGCAACTAACTTTAACAATACTTGCAAACCTATCACTGCCAAACAAAGAAATCCTTGTTACATAACTATAAAATAGATGAGTGGCAAAAAGAAATAAATATTACTGGAGCACCAGACCTGTGTTGACAGCCGGACGCATCTTGGGAAGGGAAAGATGCGCGCGCGTGTGTGTGTGTGTGTGTGTGTGTGTGTGTGTGTGTGTGTGTGTGTGTGTGTGTGTGTGTGTGTGTGTTGCTATGGAAACCATGGTAATGTCAGAGCGTAGGTGGCGCTACCACAAGCCGGGAAAGGACTTGGGATGGCGCGAAATAAGCAAACATTACAATAAACAAGGAAATCTAGATACAATAATTTACAATTGAAGATAGTAAATTTAAGACACATAGCAGCCAGGAGGTCTCCGCATGTGTGAGGAGCTATTATTCTAAACATAACATTTACATTTAAAGTGTATCACAACGTTTCGCCTTCCCTACGTTATATCAAGAAAGTTCGAGTACCGTCGGCGGGCCGGATGAAATTACGTCGCGGGCCGGATTCAGCCCGCGGACCGTAGTTTGGTGACCCCTGATTTAGACAGACCACATACGACGCAAGCAAGGCCTCAGCAAGAGCAGTACACTGCCTGTTCTCTCCCGACCTGTCCCACTCTTTGGCACGTGCATTGAAGTAGTAGTATATCCGAAGTCAAAATGATACAACCACCCTCACAGCCCGCGTGTTGGTCGCTTCTCGCCCCTAGGGGTTCAAACCGGATCCCCGCGATAGGTGCGAGCCTCTGTAGTATCATTCTGACTCCGGATATACTACTCATAGCCAGTATCAGATCTTGGCAGTAGTATATCATTCAGATACATTATTCAGGAATTAAAGATGTATAAGATATAAGGGTACGCACCATGAACACGTGTTGGTGGCTGCCAGGGTGCTATTGGGGGTATTTACAAGCCAACACTGACAGTTCTATATGTATGTGCTCAAGAAACCAGTCAACAACGGCTGCGTCACAGGTGTGGAGTGAACAACAAGTTTTTATTGAACAAGCAGAGTCAGCACCGGTTATGTCGGCACAGTCGTGCCGTATTCACGTCCCCATCAGCACCTGACCTATTGAACAACTCCATAGCCTCTCGTCAATACCACTGCCACTATAGTTTCTAGTCACAATTGTTTAATACTGCCCTACTTACGATTTGACGGCTTCACTCGACCGGAGGTCAGCACAGGCCCGTCAACTCGCCCAACCAACACAGTTGGACTCGCTCGTGTTGATGTGGAATTATGGTCATTGTAAATCGTTGGTTTCTGCGTAAACGATCTTGACAAACTCTTTATAATTCTTGACAAGTTCTTAATAAACTTTCATGGTAGATACTTTCTTTGTCTCATTTACTTTCAACGCTGGCTTCTGTGTTTCTTGCGAAGTCGACGTCAAGATGGTTCTCAGTAGACTAATGTGTGTCTGCCATCTTCAGCGCTCGCCCGATCCATCACGTGACCCGAACTCGCTATCTGATTGGCTCTTAATTTTAGGCCCCTATTCCTTCTAGTTCTTTCTTCCCATTCCCTGTGAATATACCTCACTAATAGTACTAATACTAACTAGTTTCTGAACTGTTGTCTGTTACTTTTCTCGCTGGGCAGACTCATGGCATATCCCCCTCACCAATTTTAAAAATGTTGCAAAAAATGTTCTATGTCCTACCTGCTTGTGAATAACTGACACGAGTCACTGTAGTCGCACATTAATTACAGTCCGTTAGTCTGTGTTCACCTAGTCGCACATCACCGTCGCTTGATCCCACATCTCCGTCTATTTAGTCACGTCACAGAGCTTCTGTACCATTATTACTTTTCCTTCACTCTCGTGATAAGTAGATATTCTGTTATACATCACACAAAATTATATAAATATAAATGTCGGACACGATATACCCGTCTATCTCCAAGCAGACGTCGTGTGGCCTCAACCTCCTTTGTATTCGGACGGTTGAGATCCAACCTAATATGAGCTCCGATGCCCTCCCTGGACATCCCCATATGGTTCCTCATTCATGCTTTCTGCATGAGCAACTTACACCCTTCTCCAAGCCATTACACTCTGGGAGAAGGAACGTGTGTATTTAAGAAATTTCGCTTTCACTCTTTTATGTTTAAGCTCGTGATTTGCTCATGCATTTAGTTTGACCAATCTATGCTTCGACTATGGTTTTCTTTGTTGCTTGTGACTGTATGACTCTTGTGATTCTCTTATGTCATGATTTATGGGGTAGCAGGCTTCCGTTGTGATTTCCTCTTTGGATACTCTTCATTTATTTATCTTTTTAAGCAGTTTTATTTCTATTCTCTACATTTCGTTCTATGGCAGTTTGTTGCGTCCTTTCTAATCGTTTTACAGTGTAATCTTATTGTTACCATCTTTTGCAAAAGTAATTTCTATTAAAATACTGATTTTCTTTCTGTCTTTCTCATACATAGACTTATATCTATGCATCTATATCCTTTCGTTCGTCTTTATTCGTACTATCTTCTCTCTTTAATTCTCATGAATTTCTTCCGTTCTCATTTGTTCCTTCTTCCATTTTCATTCCTTCCTTTCATTTTTTCATTTGTACTTATGCTCTTCCTTCCATCTTCACGTACTCTTGTGGTTTTCCTCTCATTCGTGTACCTTTCCTCTTTATTGTTTGTTCTTTCATTCTACTACCTTTCGTACCTCTTCATTATATCTTAATTTCTATGCTTTTTTCCACTCGTATTCTCATTCACTCTTTCATTCTCTTCGTACACATTCTCTCGCTTAACTATCTGCAGTCATACTCTTATGATTGATTGATTGATTGATTGATTTAGGAATCGACATCACATCATTTGGGGCATTCCCATAAGTGCTCCGTCCCCATCCTCAGCAGCTAGCGAAGAGTTCCAACACTAATAGTACCAGTAGCAATCTGATTATAAGTCCGTCTCGCCTTTCCTCTGATCGTTGAGCGTCGGCCAGATCTCTTCGTTACTCCTCGTTGTCTCATTCTTGCCAGACCATGGTAATCCATTTGCTCCTCCGAGGTGTGCACGTGCTCCCACAAGGCCGCAACCACGTCTGCAAAGTCATACTCTTATTGCACATGTTACTAAGTTTGCATAAGTTATTTCTTTCATCTGTACCCGTATATATCTTAATCCTACGACATTGTTATAACAAATTGAATGGGCATACAAAATTGCAATCACATGTGATATCGCATTCAAAATTCAAAGTTTCAACTTCATATTAAAATGTGCATATCATCAATAAACCAATATATATCAATGTACATCAATGATTTCAATCATGTTGGTGTGTTACACCTCTCACTTACTCTTTCTCTCTGTCGTACTCATTTCACTTACTGATGTCTTGTACATTAGTCAATTTCTTCTTCTGTTTCTGTTAGCCCTTTTTGTATCATCTCTCTGGTGACTTGTGGTTCTTGATCCACTGTGTGTCATTCTCTTTAGTTGGTCTCACTTCCTCTTCTATGAGACTATTGAGCTACCTTCCCCATCATTTCATTCTATCTGGTCTGAGGGATATGCATAATCATGTTCTCTCTACGTCCTATTATTACAATAGGAAACTCTCCCACTATGATAATGTAAATGACGTTTATAAGTATTTGACAATGCCATGATGTTCATGTTTACACGTATATAACAATAACATGATGTTTACATCTTTATATCTGTTTTATGAGTTACTTTTATTCAACGGTGATGAATAATGTTAATTATCAACTTTCTTAGCTGCATCCTGACCAGGGTGTCTGACCTCTTCCATTGATGCTTCCCATCTCCTGGTAGCGCTAGTATCTCTTCTACAATTGAGGCTATCATTCTTCACGAGAGTCAGGTAGTCTCGGCCCATCTAGTCAACTGGTAATGGTAAGTTACTTGAGTTACGTTTGGCATTCTTTCTCTCCGCTCAGTCCCTCCACACTATATCTGTTTGAAATCAGTAACAGCTTTGGATGTACATATAACCATATATCCATAATTACACAACATATTACAACAAACAAAATGTTAAGCTGTTTCTTTATAACCTGATATTGTCCTGGTCAGTACTCCAGAGTGGTAACAATTTGTCTAGGCACCTTGTATGGGATATGGCTAATCAAATGATGGTATGAAGTGATGTACTGTCGGGATGTAGTCTTTATTGTAAAACCATTATTTTCTTATATGGTTTCATTGATTTTGCTCTGCCTGATGACAAGAACAAGTGTGACCTTTCATAGCTAATGTAATAATTACATGGTGACATCCCATACATGGTAAGCATCAACAGTTCTACTTGTTCTCTTTTACCAACTATAGCTCCTCTGTCAGGTTTGTAGTCATTATTAACGTATTCACATATGATATATTTTTGACTTCACATGTAAATTGAACCAACTTTCCCAATTTTCAGGCAATAATTCTGGTGAGACTGTATATCCGCTATGTCATAGTGAATCATTTGAATGTATATGTATATCGAACCAACCATCAATTATATATATCACAAGAAAAGAATATGTCATGTCGAGAAATATGATGTTATGTTGAGAGTGGTACTGACTGGTTACGTTTGTTTCCTGCTGTGTTGTGTCACTACACCTAATTAACTAAGTTATGTCTCCTTAATATGCAGTATTGCGCAGAGGTTTGCGTCTTTTTGTGTGAAATATGTTGCTATTGGCTTGAATCTATCAATCTCTTGTGTTTTTTCTTTCTTTTCCTCATCCGACAATCCTATACTTTTCCAGTACCGATTCCAGTCCTTATTTTCACATCTCGTGTTCGTTTGTTAGTTTGGTTCTCAGGAACTTTTTGTTGTTGCCATTCTAATAATAAAGCGTTTGTGTTGGTATAGCGTACCTGTGGTACCTTTGGGGGACTTTCATTTTCCCAATTCGGTTTTGTGAAATCTACAATGTCTGGCTGCTTTATCTTCACTTTCTTCTTTTATTGCTGCTCTTGCATGTTTTTATTCTTATATGTGTAATCTTCATCATTAAAATTATCATCAGACCTTGAACTACATTTCTTTGCTAAATATCCCGGTTGTGTCTGATCATAATCTGGGCTGTTATCGACACCTGTGTGAGTTATATTCTCTAAATATTGTGCAAAAAATTGATTGATCATTGGTGTGATTTCACTAAATGATGGACTAAATCACCTTGAAGTTTTGAACACCAAAGATTACTTTATCCTTCTCTTCCTTAGCCAAGTCTGCTTTACAAGGTAATGAATCCCATGTAACCTCTTTCTGTGTCACCCGTCTCGATAAGTGCTGATTGTCATCGATATCTGTCTTTTTATCACTGGGAGATGATACATGTTCAGTCCCTGCACCATCGTCAACTGTTTGTCTTTGATTTCTTATGTATTGTTCATAGGTCTGGTACATGTCTGTCCCTATGTCTGATCGATCCACAGTCTTCTATTTTAATCTTTTTGTCTTCCGTTGGGAAGATCAATGATGCATAGTTACCTTCCTCTATTTCCATGTTTTCTTCTTCCCACTTCAGTATGTTCTGGAGAGTGCACTCTTTGACATCCGGTATATTCCCCCAAATTAATTATGTTGTAGGTTGTGGTAGCACTGCTGCTGTTATGCCATGTACTACTGTATGACTATAATAATAATTCTACCATGTACTAATGTATGACTATAATAATAATTCTACCAAGTACTACTGCATGACTATAATAATAATTATACCATGTACTACTGCATGACTATAATAATAATTCTACCATGTACTACTGATAGAACTACAAAAATCGGATTTTTAAAAGCATACATCTTTCACATTGCAACATACGCCTGTGAGACCTGGACACTTACTAAACAAGCTGAACAGCGCATAAATGCTTTTGAATATAAATGTTACAGACGGGTTCTAAGAATAGCTTGGATAAAGAAAAGAACAAATGCATCCATACTTCAAGAGCTGAATATTGAAGAAGGTTGGCTATTAAAGACGATAAAACAAAGAAAATTGATATATTTTGGTCACTTAACACGTCACAAAAGTTTGGAGAGAACAATAATGGAGGGTATATGCCTTAGAATAAAGGAAGAGGAAGGCCAAAGAGAAGTTGGGTGCAGGATGTGGTGGATGATCTGCCGATGGGTGTATCGGACGCGGGACATCTTGCTTCTGATCGAGAAGTATTTCGGAAGGTTGTTATGGAAGCGAGGTTCTGCAAAGGACAAGCTACTGAATGAATGAATGACTTCTGTACTTAAGCTCTTTTTTGTACCTACTATCTGATGTTATAAATGAACCCAAGCATATACAATTATCCACTTGGTTAAGACTTGTCCCTTCTATTTTGATCTTTCTGTTAGTGTTCGAGCAAACTAATGAGCATAATCTTGCCAAGAAATCAACAATCAGCTGAAAGATGCTGATGTTGACAGCGATGTCCTGTAAAGGATATGCGAACATAAAATACATTAGTGTTCGTAATGTATATCTTCGCCTATTGTGACCCTTTACCTTCCACACATCTATACTGCTCTTCATCAATTTTCAACATTTATTGTCTTTCTTATTCTATTCCTTATAATTTTGAGTAGAATCGTAATTTTATAGGCATGTTTATAAGCTTGGACGAGATATTTTTAAATTTGGTTGAAATATGTCTTTACTTTGGCAATATTTTTTTTCCTATTTAGTTAACAAATGTTCCTACTTTTAATAAGTTTGGACGACATATATATATATATATATATATATATATATATATATATATATATATATATATATATATATATATATATATATATATATATATATATATATATATATATATATATATAAGTTTGGTTGAAATTATTTTTTTGTTTACTTGGACAACATTGTATCCCATTTGATTAAGAATTGTTCCTATATTTTATAAGTTTGGACGACATATTTATAAGATTGGTTGAAATATGTTTTTACTTGGCCAATATTTTTTCACATTTGGTTAACAAAGTTTCCTACTTTTCATAAGTTTTGACGAAATATTTATAAGTTTGGTCAACATTTTAGTTGATTTGGCTAACATTTTGCCTACATTTTATAAGTTTGATTGAGATATTTCTTAACTTGGTCAACATTTATTCCTACTTTTTTTTATAAGTTTTGTTGAGATATTTCTGTATTTGGCCAAAATTTTCCTATTTAACTAACAAATTTTCCTACCTTTTATAAGTTTGGATGATATGTTTATAAGTTTGGTTGAACTATGTCTGTGTGTGGCCAATAATTTTCTTCATTTGGCTAACACATTTTCTACATTTTATAAGTTTGGGTGAGATACTTATATGTTTAGTTGAAATATTCCTTTAAGCTGCCAATATTTTTTTTTTATTTGGCTAACACATATTCTTAGTTTTGTCGACTTACTTTCCTACTTTTCATAAGTTTGGTTGAAATATTTCTTATTTTTGCGAACAATTCTGTTACTTTGATTAGTATATTTTCTTACTTTGTATTAGTTTGGTTGAGATATTTATAGGTTTGGTTGAAATATTTCTTTACTAGGGCGGTATTTTTTCCCATTTGGTTAAGACATGTTACAACTTTTTGTAAGTTTGGACGAGATATTTATAAGTCTGGTCAACATTTTAAGTTTGGTCAACATTTAGTTGATATCCTTAGTCGGATAGTGTGACGACTTGGTTACACTCGCGTATGCTGCTTTCGAGATCGCCTATGTTGTACTGAGACCAGGTTGTTCTTTGGTGTTACTCGGTGGATCACCCTAACGGATAACAGCGGCATTCCGGTGGCCAGAGGAGACTACTGCACCACACGTTGTGTTCATTACGGATTCAAAGAATATGCTTAGCAAGGTGGAGAAAGGAATGTTTCGTGTGGAATGGCTCTCGTCGCTTCAGAGGTCTCAGATTGTGAGAATTGTATGGATATTTTACCCTGGCCATGCGGGTGTACGGGGGAATGAACAGGCTGATAGGCTAGCAGGGAATGCACCTCTTAGTGGTATCTTGTCTATGGACAAGGGGGGGGGGGGGTCTTTCGCTTGTGGGACCAGGTGGAGAAGGCGGGGGAACAGATTGAGAACCCATATGTGGAAAGAATGAGATTGCGGGGGATCGTCAGGGGTTCTGGAAGAATCTCAAAACTGAGAAGGAAGACCAGGAGAACTTTTAATCAGATAGCGGTGGGAACGATTAGTAGTATGACTCTTCGCTGGCTGTTGAACGAGGGGACTGAACACGTATGGGAATGTCCTGAGTGCAGTGATGTCGGTTCTTACCTTAACTCAACTCAACTCACCCTAACGGATATAGAAAAGAGAGAGAGCGAGAGAAGTAAGATCATTTTAAGCTTCCGATGCTCTATTGACGTGTTAGCAGCATTACTCCCATACACAGTGGCCATCACGTGTTAGGTCCCCTGTTTCGGCAACCGAGATACGACTATTATGTTTTGTAGTATAAGTAACAAAACGGCCAGTGGCCCATGTCCTCATGCCTTCTTTGGGTTCGGGAACAGGGGGAAACCCCTTTCGGGAACCCTCAGTTCACCTATCTGCTCAAACTCCCTTAGAAGATAGTTCTCTGGGTTACTTTACACCCAGGTCCATTAAAAAGAACTATTAAAAGTCAAACTTTTCTTCGGGAACACCCGATAGGGTGCCTTGCACAGGACACGCATGTGTGCACTTTTCGGAGAAAACAATATAAACGTCTCAACTAAGGAAGGTCACGGCCGTGAAACTGTTACTTATAGTCCGACCGCCGGCTTATCAACACAATAGTTTGATCTCTGCATGATGTCTCGGAAAATTGAATATTTCGACATATTTTGTGCAGTATTCTTGTGTAACTTTTAATGGGATAGTAAGGTAAGAGTAGGTTTTTTTTATTCATACCAGGCCTTTGCCTACGGATTGCTGGTGTCTCGACTGGTGAGACGAAATGGCGAAAAGCCAGTCGTTCCATGTCGGGAGTGGGTTGACATCTGGCCAACGTGGCTAGGGTGTATTATTATTTGCCTAGCATTGGAACGAGTCCGAGCAATAGATTTCATGCGATGGTTTTGCTTGTTCTTGGCAGCAGATGGGCTGTTATTATCTTTCGACCTAAGTCCTAAACTCTGTAAAGTGTCAGCTTTAAGTGGAATATAAGCACGGCATTTCTACTATCCACCGGAATGAAGGGAAGGCTCCGTGGGGACGAAGCCCGCCTATCTCTGTTCTATTTACTTAAGGCGGACGAAGGTCCGCACTGTGCTATATCTTTCAGCGTTTAGAAAATATAGTAGCAAGGTGGACCAAATAGGAATTGGTCGTTAAGATGATTCAAGTGAAAGAAATAGACCATTTCATCTCACTGAGAAGAACAATAAATCATCGAAACAAACTCGTTTATGCGAGGCACAGCTTGTGCATTGCGGCGACGGCTCAGACGAGAGCAGCGGCCGAAAAGTGTAGTGTCTTCTTTCCTATTCTTAATAGGTTCCCTACCGAACCAACAATCTAATTCTCTTTAAGCTGGAAAGGGGGTTAATTAAATTAACCACGTAGTGGCCAAAACCTAGGAAGTAAGGGCGTGCACCACCGACCTATATCAGCCAAAATAGGCTATTAAGTAGGGCACCGAAGATGGGTTCCGAAGACACTGCGTATGAACAATCTACACGTTCTCCTACAAATCTTAAAGGGGAAGGGAACACACATAAATACACACACACCCACAAGAGCTTTGGCTTGAGAAAGGAAGAGTTTGTAAGTGATGGGGAAGCCAGGAGACGAATGTACCCAGTACCAATAAAGGCATGGCATGAGAGAAGAGAGTGAATCTTTTATGAGGAGAGTATTTAAAGTTTATAGGAGCAAACGACACGACCTTTACAAGCTGGAGGCCTAGTCTGAGAAAGACGTCGCCAATCCGAGGACCTCCTAACAATGTCGGGCCAATTCACTCAGATCTCCTCTATAGTTCTACTTCACACACACACACACACACACACACACACACACACACACACACACACACACACACACACACACACACATTATGCCAACTGATATACTGAGGCTATTAGGAGTCTCAATGTTTGCTGTACCTGAAGTTTAAGCAAGAAGCTTTCACCAATGTTTGTCCTCTCCAGGATCCTTCTCCTGGAAGTGAAGGGGCCCAAAGTATCTGCAAGTCCACTAAGTAGTCACATAACTATAGACTCAAGTGAACCATGGAATTTCAAGTTATTAGCAGTACCAGGCAAAACGTATCCTCCAAGGTACAGAGGAACGAACTAGTCGGGAACGTGTGGTAATCCTCAGTGCCAGCTCAACGCAAGTCATCTCCTTGACATTGGGTCGAGTGACCCTATAATCCTGGCTGGACATACACCGATTTCTCAGTCATCACCATCATTGACAGTGAAGGCGAAAGGCACCTACCCATTCCCTATTCACACACTTGTGCCAATTATTATCCGAAGCGTTTCAGGTGAATCCAAGCGGCTTCAAAACACAATAGACTGAATACTCAGAGAGGTCCACTAAAACCCGGAAGGCATGTTCTACAGCGGTCGGTTGTTATCACCACTTACTTGGGAGGAAGAAACTGATGGCACACTCGGTGAGGTTGATGTGGACTGATGGGACAGTGTCTGACTCCATGGTCTGTGATGGATAAAATCATGAGGCTCTGTGCATGGACTGAGAAAATCATCACCTTTGTTTTTCTGTAAATAACTACCTGATTTAACTGCATAAATCTCCACCTGTGTTGTCTCATATTAAGTTATTAAACTGAGGAAGTTCTATGTTACTATGACTATCGTAATTTTATCTGTTGTCAGCCAGAAAGACACCTCAGGGTGTAGGTCATGGGGTCAAAAGAGTCACAGTGAGTCTGGGGAACGGAGGAGGGTTGGCAGACATAGACCTAACCCAACTAGGGTTAAAGAATAATACTGGAGTATTGTTACAGGGCTATTTGGGACCCTCCACGTAAATTGTTGCAGTACCCCTCTTAACCACGTGTCCCGGATGTACCCCCTTACACATGTGACCGGATGCAACGCCATCTTTGACCAGTTTTAGCCAGTAACCACATGACCCGGATTTATCCTTATGTATGTGAACGGTTTGCCATCTCGCTCGATCACCAGAATCATGGATCAGTTGTGTTCTTGTATGGTCAAGACAAGAACACAACTGATCAACAATTCTGGTGATCGAGTGAGATGACAAAACACTGACTGCCCACGCTTACCGGCATGGCACATGGTGATGATGATGATGTGACCGGTTGTATGTAGCTCCCCCACATGGTCCTGTTGTAGCCATTAGCCACGTGTCCCGGATGTATTCCTTAGACATGTAACCATTTGACTGGCTGCACACCGTGACAAAGACCGAGGACGAGAGTTGTATCTCTAACACACAGCCAATGGTATGATGACGGTGTTTACAGCACATCCACTACAGACAGTAATAACCACCACTATAATATATAATAGGTTGCTTGTCATTAGATATGTAACGGAAAAACCCAAAGCCTTCTGATGATCTGATTCGTAAATATGCATTGAAGCTGTTGATGGTAGATCGCCTAATCAGTACCGCCATCTTTACTTTTCACTTTACACAACACAAATACTATTTTTAGTATTACCTTTAATAATTAAAATTTACATTTTTACACATATGAAACCGGAAGCGGTCAAGTACCCTCAACGCAAAATATGAAAATTCATGAATCATTTTCTTAACTGATTGCCTGTCAAACAAACATTGGGTCCTGACCAAACAGAAATCAATGGCAGAAAATGGGAAGTAGGGGTGTGTCACAATAATGTTGTGAAAATTGTTAAAATTGAAGCACATATAATGTATCATATATCAAATCAAAGGGGGTTGTACAAGGAACATGTTAGTATTACTACTATTGCTTTAGGCTAGGAATGTAACTAAAATAATAATAATATAATTTGTAAAATCATTTGAAATTAAATAGGTAAACATTATTTTCAAAAAATGTACTTACCAAGGTGTTATGTATACTCCTCTGATGCTAATCCTGTTTAATTTACTGAATAATGATAAACACACCACTTTTATTGAACAATATAATAAGAATTGCTCCTTAAAACCACCTTAAAAGACGTTTTGCTGCATATTTTGAAGTATGTCTTTTTCATACAAAATTTAGATAATCAGTAAAACACTTGGCAGATTTGTTATCAATAGATTTACAATTAATATATACATTTCTGTTTATTATTATTTACAATACTGTTAAGTCTATTTGTGATAGACTGCAAAGCAAACTTTGGGGCACAAATGTGGTCTATTAGTGCAGCCGGATCAAACAAAAGATGATCTGTGTCGTTTAGCTGGAGTGCTGTACACAACGCAGATTCTGCCAACACCAACACATTCTATCAAATGCTTGGCTCCAGTCACTCTTTCAACATAATTTCCTGCAACAGATTTTTTGTAATATTTTGGCAGGCAGTGTATGGCACTTTCAGGAATCATCTGAGCTGCTTCGAGATGTGCACTTTTCAGTAAATTTTGCTTGAAATTCTTCAATGACAGTTTTTTCCCTCCATTCTCTGTTTGGTGTATGGTGTGCAAGATGTGTGCATTGATCTGTGCAATTTCAACGATTCAGTCCAGTACTAGATCTTCTTCCACCACTTAATGGTTTTCTTATCATGCATGTAGTAATATCTAACCATTTGGTCCATTCTGTCGCAGCTATTCATCGCCATGTTATATTCGTGGATCATCTTCGGCTTGCTGACCAGTTGCCTCATTCCGGTCTCAACAGTTCCAACTAGAGTTTTTGTGGAAGCAACAATGCATGGCTTTTTAACTTTTTTATCTCTCCATGCCACACACAATATTATATCTCCTTCAAGAAACCACTTCATCTCTTGATGCTGAAGTCGAAAACACTTCAACTCTGGAGGAAAATCCACTCGGTTGACATTCAGTGTGTCTGTATAATTGAAATTGTTGGAATGCAGATAATCAATCAGAGCTTTCGAAGTGTAGAATATGTCAGCAAAGATGTAATGACCAGGTCCGAGAACATGAGCAGTTGTGGGGTCTAAATCCGGATTATATGCGGTGTTTCTTCCATAGTAAAATTTTTAATTCACCACATAGCTAGTCGCAGAATCACACAGGGCAAATGTTTTGATGTGGTACATATGAGGCTTTGTTGCATTGTATTGTTTATGCTGAAATCTGCCCTGCCACCGAATAACCATTTCATAAATGGACACATTTTCCAATGGGTAATATGCTGCCTCGAATTTCTTCAGAATCATGTCAACAATAGGTTTAATATTAGTTGCACCCGCTGCGTCTGGTTCAGATACGTGAAGCATTGTGTGATAAATAGATTCAAATCGGTTCCTGGAAAACATAGTGGTATAACCAAGGAGTATATAAATGTGCAGTTGTACTCCAATAGTCCTTCATCCATGGTCTTCGATGAAGTCTCACACAAATACTGACAGATGTAAACTTCAGCCATTCATGCTTCGTGAATGGGGTCAAGGATAGCAGACAAGAATGTTTTCTTTAGGAGTGTTCTGCGAAAACATCTTTTTTGCATATTCACTTATGTTTTGAAGTTGATGAAGTACAGGGTTGACGTGACACATTCGAGGACGAAACTAAATCTCAGGTTTTTGTTTCCCCTTCTGACACATCATGCCATGTCGATGATGTTGAAGATGATGGGAGAGGTGCTTCAGGCTTTTCAGAAGCTTGTAAAATTAAAGAGTATTTACCTCCAGATGTATTCTTCTTTTCTACTGTTTGCTTTCCTTAGAACTTAGTAGTAATTCTGGCATCCTGATATTCATTGTTAGACACCTCAGTTGATGGCAACCTTCGACTGTCGTAGGTTTCCCTATCACCACGTGCTAAAACTTTAGACTCACTATCAGAACTACTACTATCAGAATCTTTGTTCAAATTAAAATCACTATCGTCTAACACCGTTTAAAACAACAATCTTGTCTGACCTGATGTCTACGAGGCAGCAAACTAGAAGGCATTGTCATTTGTAAAAAAAAAAATTCAAACAAACTTCGAAACACTCGTTTCTACCAGAACAAATGGATCCTAGTGCTTTGTATCACACTGCCGGAAGCGAAATATTTCGTTGCAAATTTTAATTACCTAGAGCACTCAACATTGCGGAAAAATAAGAGAATTGGAACAAATAACTCACTATCTGTACCCAACCGACCTATCGGTTCAGTGTGCCAAAACCATTCTATTGAACCGACCTATCGGTTCATGGCAAAGAATTATTTAAGGTTTGCTAAGCGGACATAAGACATAATTTCAGGTTCATGGGCACTACTAAGTTTATACTGCATCTGTACCTTCCATACTACTACATACTAATTACTATGACACACACTCTTTCCCCGCCCGCTAATTAACTGCGACCAGACCATATAGTTATTCTTCTCTACTAGTAGACACACACAGTCATTAGCAGGATTCATACTGACATCACAGCAGCGTTACCCGCGGATGAAATACAGAGAAAAACAACCATTCATATATACAGATATACACAGACACCGATACATCCAGACATAGAGATACACAGAGAGATAGACAGAGAGATAGACAGTTAGCCAGATAGATAAAAAGTTAGCCGGATACATAGACAGAAGGATAGAATCATGCCGACAGTCACGCACACATATACACACACTTTCGATAGTCAGACAAGTACTGGTATCACACTAATGTCACACAAGAGAGAAAACTCAGAAATGGAGAGAATGAGATAGATTGAGAGAAAGAGAGAACCATACATAAAACACGAGTCATAATTCACTGCCATGCCGACCACTGGGTCATACGCTCAACCACGCTGACCACTGAGTCGTACGCTCAGCCACGGTGACTACTGTGTCATACCCTTTGCCTCGCCGACTAACGGTAGCACTTATCTAGTCTTCCACCACTCACCCACCTCTTATCAACGAATGTAAACATGTATTTAACCACTCCTCCACTCGAACACCCCATCCCTTAACATGGAACGGACGTATTTATCTAGCAACTCCACAATTACCCACCCCTTAACAATGATCGGAAGTATTTATCTAGCCTTTCCTCCACTCACCCACCCTTTAACAAAGAATGGAAGCCTTTATCTAGCATCTGCTCCTTCGTCTCCTAACAAGGAACGGACGCATTTATATAGCCACGCCACCACTCGCCTGTCCCATAACTAATTTAAAGTACGTATCTAGCCTTCCTTCCACTCACCCAACTTTTAACAACAAATGGAGCTTTTATCTACAGCTTCTCCTTCGTCCACTCCACTCACCCACCCTTTAACAAAGAATGGAAGCCTTTATCTAGCATCTGCTCCTTCGTCTCCTAACAAGGAACGGACGCATTTATATAGCCACGCCACCACTCGCCTGTCCCATAACTAATTTAAAGTACGTATCTAGCCTTCCTTCCACTTACCCAACTTTTAACAACAAATGGAGCTTTTATCTACAGCTTCTCCTTCGTCTCTTAACAAGCAACTGACGCATTTATCTAGACACTTCGAAACTCGCCCGTCCCTTAACAATGATCTGAAGCACTTATCTAGCCTTCCCTCCACTCCCGCACCCCTTAAAATCGACTGACATTAAGCCATACCCACTATAACCAATAATACAGATGATCTTTACTTTTTAAACGTTTTCATTTACTGTTCTGAAATCCGTATTATGATAGTGTTCAGCTAGTCTTTCCTCCACTCACCCACTCTTCAACAACGATGACACTAAGCCATACCCACCACAACCAATAATACCGACCATCTTTACATCGTTAAGGTTTCCATTTAACGATCTGAAACCCTTATGATGATAGTGTTTATCTAGCCCTCCCTACTCACCCACACCTTAACAACGATGGCACTAAGTTATACCGACTACAACCAGTAATATTGACCATATTTACTTTTTAAGGTTTTTAATTAACAATCTGAAATCCGTATGATAATAATGTTTAAAACACTAGGCCCTCTACAGATCATATAACTGGCGTATTTACCTTTTTACTTACTGCGGTTTTCATATGACACCCATTGAGGTTCGAGAGTTCGAACTCACTCACCACACTCCATGCGTCTGTACCCCGCACCCCACCCCTGCTTCCTCACCCCCTCGTTGGCCTACCCCGCTCCCTTACACACACACACACACATACATACATACACACACACACACACACACACACACACACACACACACACACACACGCACCGCCGGTTGGATTTTAAGATTATTAAAGTGATGTAATATTTTTTTTTTAAACAGTCGACTGGTTATTCATGAGTTATATCTCTTGAAAATTGACGTCACATAGAACTATATATGGAAATATTTTGGATCCATTTTCGCCGGATCGGTGTGACGTCACAAAGAGCTACATAAGGGGAAAAAATCAGGATCCGGAAATGGGGGGGGGGGGCAAACCTCGCTGATATACTACTGATAAGGCAGTCAGTATACGGTGATAGAACAGATAAGGCTGTCAGAATAAGGTTATAGAACAGATAAGGTTGTCAGTTTAAGAATACAAAAGGCTAGGGCATTAGGAAATTTGTTAAAGTCAACAGAAAGTAAATTTAATACCAAACTTGCAATATTCAACATAAATATAAATTTGAGAACCCTGTCAGGCCACAAATCAGTTAATAAATAAATACACAAGTATATCTTTCAATTGTTAGATTGTCTAGTCTCCAATTCTGACCTCTACTTCTATGAGCGCCACACAATAGGTGTGTATTTATTTATTGATTGGAATATTCTATTCTAATGTTAATTCGGTACTGCTGTATTAAACAAAAGCACGGAGAACAACGAAATCGATTACAAATATACTACAGACATTCACTAATGTGTGCATGCTCAAAATAGAATGAATAAAATGGTGTGACAGAATCATGAATGTGCAGCCCAGTGAACCAAGAGGTCAAGAAAGGACGCTGGTCATACACCGAGAAAACTTGACAATAGTATAGCTTTGTGTGGGATCCGTGGGTGGGTTGAGGGCCTGTGATCCAGTGTGGGAGTACAGGGTACGAGAAGAAGAAGCATGTGTTTGTGTGTGTGTGTGTGTGTGACACAGAGAGCAAGAAAGACGGGGTAGTGGTGTTATGAGAGGGAGTGGAGAGGCGCGGCGTGCTCTACCGAGACTGAGGACGTATATTCAATTAATAAATCTGCAAGGAAAGTAGTGACAACAAAGCGAATAATAACATAAAAGGAAAAGATAAACGGACAGAGAAAGTGAAACCGGTCCGCTGATAACAAGCTAATTCCATAAGCTGGCTAAGATAAAAGCAATCAGCAAATGAGTTTAAATATCGGCGGCAACCGACCCGTTTCTTTACCAAGAAGATTTGCTGCGCACACTGAGGCATCGCGCGGCCCAGAGATTCTCAGCCTGGCCAGCTCCTTGTACCCTGTGCCTCATTTATCACCTGTAATCCATCGCTCTACGTGAGACTTTCTTTCATAAGGGTATTATATTCTAAACCTATTCCGTACCAAGCAACTTGTAGTACGTTGATTTTTAGTTCATACATAATCAATTTCCCATTTAAGCTCTGTGAGTATACTCTAGTTTACACATTTTGTATCCTTAAAGCGCACAGATTTGGTTCAGGGCATGAGCACATACATAATATCATGATAGGCTTTGGGGCTGAAATGCTACAGATCTTCTTCTCCTTCTTCTTTCGTTCGCTTGAAATATGTTAATAACTGCAATGTTGTCTCTTGTATGAATCTAACAGTCTTTTTAGTTCACTCAGCGGTTCATAGAGTTTATCTTCCACTGTTGCCTCTCTAGGCCAGAAGGTTTGCCTGGATATGTTGTAGTTTGGGCAGTCTTGGAGTATTGCTCTGCTGTCTGCGACGCCAAACCACATGTGTGCATGGCTGAGTCACCAATCTTGAATTGTGTATACATGTGGTTGCGCAATCTGTTGTGTCCTGCTCTAAGGCGCAGAATAATGACTTGTTCTGGTCTGTCCATAACGTGGTAGTCGTCTTGAGTAGGTTTTGGTGGCCTTCTGACTGATTTGATCATTCTTTTCTTTTGGTGGTATGTAATGGGCACATCAGGCTGTTCCTCTTTTGCTCCTTCCTTAGCCAATTGATCTCTTTCGTTTCCGGGTACTCCACAGTGGGATGGTATCCACTGCATGGTGACCTTATGCTGACTGCTAAGTTCAGAAAGTAGTGTCCTTAGTAATGGCAATTTCCCAGACAGGAGCGCCTCGAGCACCTGATTTTGCATCTGTCAACAACACCACAGGTTGTGTACCATGGTTGGTATTTAGTAATTTCTCTGTTGCTATCTTGATTGCCTCAATTTCAGCATCATAGTTATGGCAGTACTTTCCTGTTGGAACTCTGGCCGTGTCCCTAGTATTATTTGGGTATTCTATGTACACTCCCGCTCCTCCATTTCGGACAGCATTTTGTGCTGACCCATCTGTGTAGACTCGGATCCAGCGGTCCTGTGGGTATTCGTCATCAAGGAAGCTGAGAGTGGCTGTTCTGCGCTGTACACTGTTCTGTTCTTCCTTGTCAAATATTCCTCGCACTTTAGTCTGGATTTGTAGTGATAGTCTATGTGCATCTTTCCATGGAGTTCGCTCTGGAATAGTTGTCAGGGGGATACCAACTGTGGGCAGATCGGTGGTTTCTCTGCAGAGTCGTTTCGCCTGGTGGATAAAACTACTTCTTTTCAACCGCCCCATAGCTAAGTTTTCAAATCGGTTCTTCATAGGGTGGCCTGGCAAGCTGAGGAACTTTTCTGCTTGTATTAGTGTTTTCGTATCTCTGCGCTCTCTCAGTGCTTGGATCCTCCCCATTTTCTCCATTGCTACTATAGGGGTTGATCTCATCCCTCCTGTGGTGACTCTAAGAGCTTGATTCTGCACCCTGTCCAGCTCTTGTAGTGTGGTTTTTGATGCTGAACACCACGCAGTATTCCAGGTGTGGTCGTATGCTCTGTTGATAAACTTTGCTAAGTATTTTCCCACTGGCTCCCCATGTGGTTCCACTTAGCTTTCTCAGGATGGCTATTTTCCTTCTGGCTTTTGCTACTGCGATTTTTGATGTGTTTTCTCCATGTCATCCTGGCATCAATTGTTACTCCAAGGTTTGTTGGTTCTTTATCTTCTCTAAGGGGTGTTCCATTTATTTGGATGCTCCCTGCCTTTTGTTTCGGAGAGAGGGTAAATAGAGTGGTGCTGCATTTGTCAATGTTTATGCTGACACACCATCTATCCGCCCATGTAACAAGAGTATCTACAGCTCTTTGTAGCGATATGGTGGCCTCTGATGCATGTTCATTTGTGCTCCACAAAACCAGGTCATCAGCGTACATTGCCGCTTTAATTCCATGCGGTAGATTAGCAACAAGATCATTGATGAAGATTAGAAAAAGTGTGGGCGACAAGACTCCGCCCTGGGGAACACCGTGGCGTAGTAGTACTTTCTTGCTCTTGAGTCCGTCTATTTGTACTCGGGCTCTTCTGTTGTGCAAGTATGCTTTCACCCATTTGTACATTCTTCCATTGACTTTACTGTTTCTCAGTTTCTTCATCAAACCTTCTTTCCAGACTTTGTCAAAGGCTTTCTTCAGATCTATCCATGCCGCAAGCACCAGCTTCTTCTCTTGGAATGCATCCTCAATTTCTTGAGAGAGGTAGGATGTCTGATCTTCCGTAGAGTAGCACTGCCTAAAGCCAGCCTGTTGTGGCACAAGGATGTTTTAACTTTCAATGTACCACTGCAGTCTGTGATTGATGATGTGCTCCAGTGTTTTGCAGAGACAGCTGGTGAGGCTAATTGGTCTGTAGTTGGAGGCAATGGAACTATCTTTCCCTGATTTTAGGAGGGGTATCATGATTGCTTCTCTCCAGACTTGTGGAACACTGCCTAAGGTCTAGGTGTTATTGAAGATCTGCAATAGCTTTGCTTTGGCTTCTGTTCCTAGGTTCCTGATCATTTCATTGGAGATACCATCAGGTCCTGGTGACTTTCTCATTTTCAGTTTTGATATGGCTATCACTGTTTGTGATAGGTGCCTCCATGACCTCATGTAATATGTCATTCTGTCCTGTATTTTCCGATTTCTCTCGAATCTCTTGTTGTTTCTCTGAACTAATTTCGATATTGTTATCTTGTGCGAATGAGTCCGCAAAATGGTTAGCTGCTTGATTTCCAGTTAAGATGTTTCCGTCTTTATGTAGTGCAATTTTTTACACATAATATGGAAGACAATAGTTTACATAGAACAGACATGGGGGACATGTTTCGTGGAAGACAATAGTTTACATAGAACAGACGTGGGGGGCATGTTTCATGGAAGACAATAGTTTACATAGAACAGACATGGCGGCCATGTTTCATGGAAGACAATAGTTGACATAGAACAGACATGGGGGGCATGTTTCATGGAAGACAATAGTTACATAGAACAGACATTGGGGGGGGGGGGGGGCATGTTTCATGGAAGACAATAGTTTACATAGAACAGACATGGAGGCCATGTTTCATGGAAGACAATAGTTTACATAGATCAGACAATGGGGGGGGGGGGGGGGGGGCCATGTTTCGTGGAAGACAATAGTTTACATAGAACAGACATGGAGGCCATGTTTCATGGAAGACAATAGTTTACATAGAACAGACATGGGGGGGGGGGGCATGTTTCATGGAAGACAATAGTTTACATAGAACAGACATGGGGGGCATGTTTCATGGAAGACAATAGTTTACATAGAACAGACATGGGGGGGGGGGGGGCATGTTTCATGGAAGACAAATAGTTTACATAGAACAGACATGGAGGGCCATGTTTCATGGAAGACAATAGTTTACATAGAATAGACATGGGGGGGGGGGGAACATGTTTCATGGAAGACAATAGTTTACATATAACAGACATGGGGGGGGGGGGCATGTTTCATGGAAGACAATAGTTTACACAGAACAGACATGGAGGCCATGTTTCATGGAAGACAATAGTTTACATAGAACAGACATGGGGGGGGGGGGGACGCATGTTTCGTGGAAGACAATAGTTACATAGAACAGAACATGGAGCCATGTTCATAGAAGACAACGTTTACATAGAACAGACATGGGGGGGGGGACGCATGTTTCATGGAAGACAATAGTTTACATAGAACAGACATGGAGGCCATGTTTCTGGAAGACAATAGTTTAATAGAACAGACATGGGGGGGGGGGAGACATGTTCATGAAGGCAATAGTTTTACATAGAAACAGACATGGAGGCCATGTTTCATGGAAGACAAATAGTTTACATATAACAGACATGGGGGGGGGGGGGGGGCATGTTTCAATGGAGACAATAGTTTACATTAGAACAGACATGGAGGCCATGTTTCATGGAAGACAATAGTTACATATAACAGACATGGGGAGGGGGGGCATGTTTCATGAAGACAAATAGTTTACATAGAACAGACATTGGAGGCCATGTTTCATGGAAGACAATAGTTTACATCCTAAACAGACATGGAGGGCGGGGGGGGGGGGGGGGTGTGGGTGGGCTGTTTCATGGAAGACAATAGTTTACATAGAACAGACATGGGGGACATGTTTCGTGGAAGACAATAGTTTACATAGAACAGACATGGCGGCCATGTTTCATGGAAGACAATAGTTGACATAGAACAGACATGGGGGGCATGTTTCATGGAAGCAATAGTTTTACATAGAACAGACATGGGGGGGGGGCATGTTCATGAAGACAATAGTTTACATAGAACAGACATGGAGGCCATGTTTCAGGAAGACAAAGAGTTACATATAACAGTCATGAGGGGGGGGGGGGGGGGCATGTTTCATGGAAGACAATAGTTTTACATATAACAGACACTGTGGGGGGGGGGGGGGGCATGTTCAGGGAAGACAATAGTTTACATAGAACAGACATGGAGCCATGTTTCATGGAAGACAATAGTTACATAGAACAGACATGGGGGGGGGGGGCATGTTTCAAGGAAGACAATAGTTTACATAGAACAGCATGGGGGGGGGCATGTTTCATAGGAGACAATAGTTTACATAGAAAACAGACATGGGGGGGGGTGGGGGCATGTTTCAGGAAGACATAGTTACATAGAAACAGACCATGGGGGGGAGGGGGGGGGGACATGTTTCATGGAAGACAATAGTTTGACATAGACAGACATGGGGGGGGGGACATGTTTTCATGGAAGACAATAGTTTACATAGAACAGACATCGGGGGGGGGGGGACATGTTTCATGGAAGACAAATAGTTTACATAGACAGACATGGAGGCCATGTTTCATGGAAGACAATAGTTCACATAGAACAGACATTGGCGGGGGGGGGGGGGGTGGGGAGAAACAGTTTCATGTGTGAAGACAATAGTTTACATAGAAAGGGAAATGGAGGCCATGTTTCATGGAAGACAATAGTTAAATAGAAACAGACATGTGGATAGGGGGGGGGAGGCATGTTTTATGGCAGACATAGCTTTACATAGAAAGACATGGGGGGGGGGGCATGTTTCATGAGACAATAGGTTTAAAGAACAGACATGGGGGGAGGGTGGATGTTCATGGAGACAATGTTACATAGAACGACATGAGGGGGGGGGGGGGGGGGGGGACACTGTTCATGGGAAGACATAGTTTACATAGAACAGGACATGGGGGGGGGGGGGGGGACATGTTTCAGGGAAGACAATAGTTTCATAGAAAACAGACATGGAGGCCCGTTTCATGGAAGACAATAGTTTACATAGAACAGGACATGGGGGGGGGGGGGGGGGAACATGTCTCATGGAAGACAATAGTCTACATAGAACAGACATGGAGCCATGTTCAGAGGACAATAGTTTACATAACAGACATGGGGGGGGGGGACGCATGTTTCGTGGAAGACAATAGTTTACATAGAAACAGGGACATGGATGGGGCAAGTTTCATGGAGACAATAGTACATAGAACAAAACAGGGGGGGGGGGGGGGGGGGACGCAGTTTCATGGAAGACAATAGTTACATAGAACAGACATGGAGGCCATGTTTCATGGAAGACAATAGTTTACATAGGATACAGCACGGGGGGGGGGGTGGAGACATGTTTCATGGAAGGCAATAGTACATAGAACAGATCATGGAGGGCGTGTTTCATGGAGCAATAGTTTACATATAACAGACCTGGGGGGGGGGGGGGGCCATGTTTATGGAAGACAATAGTTTAATCAGCAAACAGACATGGAGGGGGGGGGCCATGTTCATGGAAGGACAATAGTTTACAGATAACAGACATGGGAGGGCGGGGTGGGGCATGTTTCAGGGAAGGCCAATAGTTTACATAGAACAGACAGGAGGCCATGTTTCATGGAAGACAATAGGTTAATATAAACAGGACATGGAGGGGGGGGCTGGGGGGGGTGGGGGCATCGTTTCATGGAAGACAATAGTTACATCGAACGACATGGAGGCCATGTGTCATGATAGACAAATAGTTTACATATAACAGACATGGGGGACATGTTTCGGAAGCAATAGTTACATCAGAACAGAAGGTGTCGTTGGCGGGGGGGGGGGGTATTCCTTTCATGGAAGACAATAGTTTACATAGAACAGAATGTGGGGGGGGGCGGGGTTAATTTTTCATGGCAGACAATAGTTTACATAGAACAGAAATGGGGGGGGGGGGGGACATGTTCGTGGAAGACAATAGTTTACATAGAACAGAATGGTGGGGGGGGGGGGATTTTTCATGGAAGACAATAGATTACATAGAACAGGACATGTATGGGGTGGGGGGGGTAATTTTTCAGGCAGACCAATAGTTTACATAGACAGACATGGGGGGGGGGGGGCATGTTTCGTGGAAAGACAATAGTTTACATAGAACAGACATGGAGCCATGTTTCATGGAAGACAATCTAGTTTAATAGAACAAGACATGGGGGGCATGTTTCATGGAAGACAATAGTTTACATAGAACAGACTACCATAGTTATATATAAAAGAGGATAAGGTGACATTCGTGGTTGTAGTACAGCCTGGGTTTCTGAGATAAGTAGAAACTTTTTTTTTTTCAATTTTCAGTTTTTCTTCATTGCTCTCATTTTTTTTTTTTTTCATCTTTATATTCTTCTCATCTCGTCCTTATACCTTGATGTAGTCACCTTCTCCGTGTCGTCTTCTCCGTGACTATATGTTGTGTCTTGTGTATGTATTTGTTTATTGATGAAGGCTAGTCGCCGCAACGTCCTGTATGTGCCGTCATTATGTTCTGTAACGCTGCATTACTTTGTGTTATTAAATATTGTTTACGTTTCCACAGCTTTACCGCAGTTCCACCAAATTTTATTCATAGTTTGTCTGAGAGAACTTTGCAAACTACCATCTCTGCGTCTGTGAGTACAACCATGCATCATTTACAGACGCATTTGCTTTTACAATAAAAACTCCATATGAAATGTATTGAGAACATACATTCTCCATTAACTTCTAAAGTTTAAACGTCATTGCATCGGGTGTCACCTATCTGGCTCGGTCTCTCCTCTCCTCTCCTCTCCTTCTCTCTCTCTCTCTCTCTCTCTCTCTCTCTCTCTCTCTCTCTCTCTCTCTCTCTCTCCGGCATCCCCACCAAGCACAGACTCCGTAGCCCAGTCTCTCTCCGCAGAACGGCATCCCCACAAAGCACATACCCCATAACCCGGTCTCTGAGGGTTGCCAGATCACCGTGATAAAAAAAGCCAAGTCGTGCAATAAAAAGCCAAACCAAAGCCAATAAAATTGCCCAATAAACATATCTATTACAAATATATTTACATCACATGAAAACCTCTTCTTCAAATAAGTATTCCTCTTCATTGTTGGGAAATTCAGTACAGGATTCCTTAGAATATAAAATGTCAGCTGCGATATAATTGATGTTGATCAGGCCAACATTTGGATGAAGAACACAAATTCTTACATCACTTGTTGAAAATAATAAATAATTCTGCTCTATTTAATAATTGGTCTAAGAGAGAAAATCTAAAGTTATTCCTTGCTTTGTTTAGATTGCTTGTCGAAACCTAATTGGTTTCTGTCAGCAAAAATCACAATGTTGAAGGTAGTTTTGGACTCTGCATATTTGATGCACAATGCTATGAAGGCAAAATACACATATACTGAACACATGGATGAGATAAATTGCATTTGGACCAAACTCAGTTTGTTGCATCATAAACCTACTGGACAAGCACCATTGTGATGAAAAAACCAATGCAACTTTTTAATGATTGATTACATTTTTCAATTTTCATTGTTAAGCAACTTAATCTATTCTCTCTGTTCGCTCCGAACTGGAATCAACCAAAAAAACTGAGTAGTAATTTATTCTTTAACGCTGAGGTATCTAACTAAATGGCACAAATACATTGTGTCGAGACATCAGTGGACTCATCAATGATGAGTGTATATTTCTTGTTTTCCAGATGTAGAATTAGATCAGATCTTAAAGATGGCGAAATAACATTTCTTATTAGTGATATATTTTATCGGAACAAGAGTGCTGCCCTCATCCATGGACTACCATCTATTTCACACTAAGTGATCGATGGCTGCGTGATTGGCACTATGGCAGGCCATGCTAACAGCAATTTGTAACTCTGCTAATTTGACTTTATCAATAATATTCTTACTTATTTGCATCACTGAACGTTTTTTTTTTTTTTTTTTGTTTTTTTTTTTTTGTTTTTTTAAAGAAGAAGAAGAAGAAGAGAAGAGAAAGAAGAAGAAGAAGAAGAAGAAGAAGAAAAAGAAGAAGAAGAAGAAGAAGATGGCGCTCTCCACTTGTGTGCGTTTCTTTTTCCATTGTTTCCTGATTTGCGAGATTTGAAAGTCTTGGAACAATATTACACCGGCACAATTTGCAATATGCCGATTCAGAACCATCAGTGGATTTCTTGGGCCACACAAATGTCTTTTCCCCCATTGATCATTACATTTCCAATTAGTATCATAAGATGTTTTCCACTTTTGCATGATAATGGGCTCAATAATAAGAAATACTTGCAACTAGCGATGAAGGTATAATGAATTTGAAAACTGAACTGAACAGTAAGGTGGCTGCGCAGTGCGTAAGTATGCATAGAATAATACAAACAGTACGAAAACCACCCATAGGCCTACGTGTTTAATACTTGTTAGTTGTTACGTTCGTTCTCGAAAATGAACCAAAAGCAATGTAAGCTAAGCTTATTGTTTAGTATTTTAGCTAAAAAAATGTACAACACGATAAAAATTAACTTCACCAATTCAAAACGAGGCATTTATAGCTAATTATTATGCCATTACAAATTTTTTAAAATCCGAAGCAAAAAAGCCAAACGCCAAACACTGATATTTTTATGCCAAGCTTGTTTTTAATAATATAGTAACATATAAAGGCAGGAAATCAGACCCTTTCCAAATAACATCTGGCTTGAAACACTATCGCCGATACTCTTCAATCTGGCTCTAGAGAAAGTTTGTAAGGAGGGTAAAGGAGGGAATGTGATATTGGAGGAACATCCAAGCTGCTTGGTTATGCAGATGATATAGATATTATAGGGGGAAATGAACAAAAGACATTGGAAATATTGACTCATTTAAAGGGAAAAGCCCAACAGATCTTATCTTGGTAGACAGAATATATGGTAATTTCAAGAAAATGAATGGCTAAAAACTTTGGCCACATACAAATAGATAATATGACCATTAAAAGAACGGAAACATACAAATACCTGGGTACAATCTTCAACTGCTCCAATATCATAAGGGAAGAAATACAAACTAGAATCAATTCTGGAAATAAGATATACTATGCACTACAACATCTACTAAAATCAAAGGCGCTATCTCGTAACACCAAGATCCCAATATACAAAACACTGATCAGACCAGTTGTGCTGTATGGCTCTGAAACCTGGAGTACAACGAAAGGAGACGAAGCCTTGCTACAAACCTTTGAGAACAAAGTTTTAAGACGCATCTTTGGACCCATTAGGGATACACAAAGTGGAGAGTGGAAAAGAAGAAGTAACAAAGACATTTATGATCTGTTTAAATACCCGCTAATCACTGGTATCATGAAGGCTAATAGACTACAATGGCTGGGGCATATAGAAAGAATGGAAGATAATAGGGGAAAAAAAACTCGCTTACACTCAGGAAATAAATGACCGTAGACCTCGAGGTAGACCAAGAAGACGGTGGAGAGATCATATACATACAGACCTACAAGCACTTGGAATCAACGACTGGCAAGAGAGACGAATGGAGACGGATTGTATCTGCAGCAAAGAATCTCAATGGCTCGGAACGGTGAAGAAGAAGAAGAAGAAGAAGAAGAAGAAGAAGAAGAAGAAGAAGAAGAAGAAGAAGAAGAAGAAGAAGAAGAAGAAGAAGAAGAAGAAGAAGCTTGTTTTTAAAAAGTCTGATGTATCAGATTTGGCGTTTAAAAAGCCAATCTGGCAACCCTGGTATCTCTCCGCAGAACGGCGTCCCCACAAAGCACGGACTCCATATCTCTGGCGATAACCCCCCAAAAATTCTCCGGAACATTACACTCGTGGTCTGAACAACGCAGTCCGAGGAGCGAACCCACGATCTTCAGTTCGCCAGGTTTAAGCTTAATCACTTAACCACATCCCATTGGCTTCAGTGGGAAGTAAATACAAAATTGCCATCATGCAAGGTATTATCTGGTGTTTACAACACAACACACACGTCAACAGAGGCTTTTGTTTAGACACGCGTTTTAGATACACCTCGACACATTATCTATCTATCTATCTATCTATCTATCTATCTATCTATCTATCTATCTATCTATCTATCTATCTATCTATCTATCTATCTATCTATCTATCTATCTATTTATCTATCTGCCTGTCCGTCCGTCCGTCCGTCCATCTGTCTGTCTGTCTAACTATCTGTCTGGCTGTCTGTCTATTTATCTATCTGTCTATCTGTTTGTTTGTCAGTCTGTCTGTCCATGACTGTATGGTTTGAGCCATGACTGTATGGTTTGAGGCATGACTGTGTATATTTTGGGGCATGACTGTATGTTTTGAGCCATGACTGTATGGTTTGAGCTATGACTGTATGTTTTGAGCCATGACTGTATGGTTTGAGTCATAACCTTATGGTATGAGGCATGACTGTGTATAGTTTAAGCCATGACTGTATGGTCTAAGGCATCACTATGTATGATTTGAGCCATGACTGTGTGGTTTGAGGCATGACAGTGTGGTTTGAGGCATGACTGTATGGTTTGGGCCATGACTGTATGGCTTGAGCCATGATTGTATGGTTTGAGATATGACTGTGTGGTTTGAGGCATGATTGTATGGTTTGAGATATGACTGTATGGTTTTAGCCATGACTGTATGGTTTGAGCCATGATTGTGTGGTTTGAGCCATGACTGTATGGTTTGAGCCATGATTGTATGGTTTTAGGCATGACTGTGATAGAACAGTAACTCATTGGCTTCCTCGTGTATACGATCCGATCGCATTTCTATCTTGGGGGGTGGGGGGGGGGGGGGTGGGGGGGGGGGGGGGGGGGGGGGGGGGGGGGACCGTTTCACGTTGTTCAACAAGCTTTAAAACCTTGGTTATAACTGTGGCAGTTCAATGGGCGGGTTTAGTTTCTTTTTACCCCATGTCCGATTTAGCTGACTTGTCGATGCAGCAGATGTCAGCTGGGAGTTTGGTCGGTGGGTTTTCCGTTGTGTCTGTACATTCTTGCTTTTCCATTTGTCAGTGATGGCTCCTAGGCTGGGACTGAATCCAATCAAAACGGACGAGCTAGGAGATCTAGCTCGTCCGTTTTGATTGGATTTAGTCCTTCGAATGACTCATTCTTTGTGTTTCCTCGCCTGCCTTTTCTCTGAAATTGAACACCGCAGCCATCCGCGTGATTTGCTCCATTTGCGCTTGTTGGGTAGTTAAGTTGAATTTTTCGGACCATTCGAGTACCTCTTTGTTAATGCCTTTGTTGAATATAGCACTTGATTACCTGTGTGCCTCTCTGTGCATGTATGTTTGTGGAGTCACGATCAGGTCTCTTCAGCCATGATGTTATTAAAACAAAACTTTGTTCTTGCAACAATTCATCGTGGTCATTCTAAGAAATCTGCGTGTAGTTTTTCCATTCTCTAGTTACGCCATTCTGAGGTCTCACCGCCTCTCGCGCGACCAAGGGGGAACCACTGGTTGACACGGTTCAGAAAGAAACGCTGAGCTTGTCTGTCAAATCGCGGATTTGGAGCAAAGACGGTTCACGGTCTCTTTGTTCACGCAGAACCTCTTAATTATTTTCTGTGTCACATTTTCAGATAAGAGATGTTTACCCGATGTGAAAATTAGCCTCTGGTGTTTGACTGTCATAAATAATCACAGCAGTTCAGAAATCAAACGTTGTTTCTGATCATCAACAGTAATTTAACTTTTCTTCTCTCTTTAAGTCTTAATGGTCCCGCTCGGTGAGATCCTGTTGACGTCATGTTTTAGAGCAGTGGTTCTCAACCCTTTTTTGCCCATGCCCCCCTTTACCATATGTTCAGAACGTCATCCCCCCCCCCCCCCCTCCTTTCGAATTTCCTCCCTATAAATTTCCCCCCCCCCTACCCTTACACAGTATACATAAAAATGGAAGCTAAATTTAATAACACATACTAGAACAAGTCTAGACGTCTACATAAAACGTGATTTGCGGGTCTTCTTACGTTTAAAACGAATTTCATTATGGCGAGAAGTATAGAACCGTACAATTTAGAGGGAAAAACAATATGAAGTAACTGCTTCTTGTGCTAATGCGATCTTGAAATAATCTTAATCCCCCCCCCCCCCCCCTGGAAACACTAAAAGTGCATTGCAGGCTGTACTTGGACATATCGCATTGCTTCGGGTGATTTATCACTGAAAATGCTACTGCATGTCAACGGACCGATTACTTCAAATGATTTGCAGATATCAGTCAATCAATCAGGTGTCAACAAAGGTTGGCACGAGTGGTCTCCAACATGCTGTCTCTCTGCCATGGATTTACGCTGACAAACGGATGTACCTCATTCTCTTTATGTGATCTTTTCCATTTCGTGTAATTGTCTACCTCTTACCCGCCTGTCTTCGGAATACCCCCCCCCCCCCCAATACCTCGCAGTTTGGTTTTTATACGGCCAGTATACCTTTTAATGTGGCAGAAATATAGCGCTTTTATCTTTTTGTCTGTCTGTCTGTCTGTCTGTCTGTCTGTCTGTCTGTCTGTCTGTCTGTCTGTCTGTCTGTCTGTCTGTGTTTCGTGCATGTTGATTCCAAGGCACTTACGCCTTGTTATGTGAGGAGTTAAGATAGCACTGGCAATAACATTAGGGAGATAGAAGAAGATAAAGTCGATAAATAACGACAGAGAGACAAAAAGACTTAATTTAGCAATAATTATAGGGTGGCAGATGAAGTTAAGCTAGCAATAACCATAGGGAGACAGAAGAAGTTAAAGTTGATAAATAACGACAGAGAGACAAAATTGTAGTAATAACTATAGGGAGACAGAAGGAGTTTAGGTAGATAATAACTACAGAGAGATTAAAAAAAAGAGTTAATTTAGCAATAATTATAGGGTGGCGGATGAAGTTAAGCTAGCATAAGGGAGCACAAGAAGTTAAATTAGCTAAATAACGACCAAGGTTCTTAGGGTCTGGCCACCGCTCGCCTCCTGCTCGTGGAGGCGATGTCTCGGAGGTTTGACGCTGAGCCGCCAGCGTCTGCAGCCTACCTTGTTCCAAACGTATTTATTACTAGGCCGAGAGAGGGAACATGCTGACTGGGCATCACGTGTTCTCAGAAGCTCTGCCCAGGCATTGTGAGATGGAATTTTGGCCAAATTCCAATCCACGTACTTTAGTCTGCCAAGACGCCACTCATAGGAGGACAGATGGGGGTTAAGGTAGCAATAACTATTACCTGACAGAAGGAGTTAAAATGTTAGTTGCTTATCATTTACCGGATGTCGCTTTCAACCCCAGCATTGTTTGGCTGTTTGTGATTTCTTGGAAAGTTTATTTTCAGTAGTTTGCCATTACTTTCTGAACGACCGGCTCCCATACCAACACGTTAAAACCAGAGAGACACGGTCTGATGTCAAATCATCAACAGCTCTGTTTCGAACTTGGTATGTGGGATTGCGATTTGCGTTCGTAAACACTTCACCACAGTGCGGACAGAAGGATTAAGGCAGCAGTAACTATTGGAGGACAGGAGTTACGGCAGCAGTAACTATTGGAGGACAGGAGTTACGGCAGCAGTAACTATTGGAGGACAGGAGTTACGGCAGCAGTAACTATTGGAGGACAGGAGTTACGGCAGCAGTAACTATTGGAGAACAGGAGTTACGGCAGCAGTAACTATTGGAGGACAGGAGTTACGGCAGCAGTAATTATTGGAGGACAGAAAGAGTTACGGCAGCAGTAACTATTGGAGGACAGAAGTTACGGCAGCAGTAACTATTGGAGGACAGGAGTTACGGCAGCAGTAACTATTGGAGGACAGGAGTTACGGCAGCAGTAACTATTGGAGGACAGGAGTTACGGCAGCAGTAACTATTGGAGGACAGGAGTTACGGCAGCAGTAATTATTGGAGGACAGAAAGAGTTACGGCAGCAGTAACTATTGGAGGACAGGAGTTACGGCAGCAGTAACTATTGGAGGACAGGAGTTACGGCAGCATAACTATTGGAGGACAGGAGTTACGGGCAGCAGTAACTATTGGAGGACAGGAGTTACGGCAACAGTAACTAATTGGAGGACAGGAGTTACGGCAGCAGTAACTATTGGAGGACAGAAGGAGTTACGGCAGCAGTAACTATTGGAAGACAGGAGTTACGGCAGCAGTAACTATTGGAGGACAGGAGTTACGGCAGAAGTAACTATTGTAGGACAGGAGTTACGGCTGCAGTAACTATTGGAGGACAGGAGTTACGGCAGCAGTAACTATTGGCGGACTGAAAGAGTTATGGCAGCAGTAACTATTGGCGGACAGAAGGAGTTACGGCAACAGTAACTATTGGAAGACAGGAGTTACGGCAGCAGTAACTATTGGAGGACAGAAGGAGTTACGGCAGCAGTAACTATTGGAAGACAGGAGTTACGGCAGCAGTAACTATTGGAGGACAGGAGTTACGGCAGAAGTAACTATTGTAGGACAGGAGTTACGGCTGCAGTAACTATTGGAGGACAGGAGTTACAGCAACAGTAACTATTGAAGGACAGAAAGAGTTACGGCAACAGTAACTATTGGCGGACAGGAGTTACGGCAGCAGTAACTATTGGAGGACAGGAGTTACGGCAGCAGTAACTATTGGAGGACAGAAGGAGTTACGGCAGCAGTAACTATTGGAGGACAGGAGTTACGGCAGCAGTAACTATTGGCGGACTGAAGAAGTTACGGCAACAGTAACTATCGGCGGACAGGAGTTAAGCCAGCAGTAACTATTGAATGACAGAAAGAGTTACGGCAACAGTAACTATTGGCGGACAGGAGTTACGGCAGCAGTAACTATTGGAGGACAGGAGTTACGGCAGCAGTAACTATTGGCGGACTGAAAGAGTTATGGCAGCAGTAACTATTGGCGGACAGAAGGAGTTACGGCAACAGTAACTATTGGAAGACAGGAGTTACGGCAGCAGTAACTATTGGAGGACAGAAGGAGTTACGGCAGCAGTAACTATTGGAAGACAGGAGTTACGGCAGCAGTAGCTATTGGAGGACAGAATGAGTTACGGCAGCAGTAACTATTGGTGGACAGAAGGAGTTACGGCAGCAGTAACATTTGGAAGACAGGAGTTACGGCAGCAGTAATTATTGGAGGACAGAATGAGTTACGGCAGCAGTAGCTATTGGAGGACAGAAAGAGTTACGGCAACAGTAACTATTGGCGGACAGGAGTTACGGCAGCAGTAACTATTGGAGGACAGGAGTTATGGCAGCAGTAACTATTGGAGGATAGAAGGAGTTACGGCAGCAGTAACTTTTTGGGGGGTTACGGGCAG